>BLBF01000002.1:87826057-87855048 GCA_015471245.1 Laticauda colubrina | reverse complement strand
TTATTATTATTATTATTATTATTATTATTATTATTATTATTATTATTGGCGGGGGGAGGGAAAGGGAAGGGAGATGGAGAAATCTGGTAGACTCCCAATTGTGACTGCCCGGCCCGAAAAGCAGAACGACGTAAAAGATGATGGGTCGCGGAAAATATCACCCCCGTGTTTTAATATAATTATTCCAGAGCGATCTAGCAAGGAAAGTTGCAAGGTTGGGGGAAAACGTGTCCAGACTTTTGCATTGACATTAAATCAGTTCTGTTGTGCCCTTATTTCCCCAACCCCCTCCTTTCAGAAGACTTCTGAGAAACGCCTTTGACAGACAGGAGGAAACCCTGTAAGGATAGAAGGGGAGATTAAGAGGGGCTGGGCTAAAAGGCCCCTTTGCCTTATTGAGGACTCCGCCTGGCCAAAGTGAAGAACCCTAAAAGCCCATTCAGGCTTCCAGATTTCCTCCTGTTGATCTCTCCCAGATCTGGATTGTCCAAAAGTGCTCTGTGTTGTGGGGGCCATTGTTCTGCACAAGGTCTTTCTGGAAGAGTGATAACAGTAGCCCAAGGAGATCCTTCGAAGAAGTCCCCTTTTGCCTCTCCAACCACAGCCCCAGGCCAGCGGGACTTTCCTGGCTTTTTAGCGGAGATTGGTGGTTCTTCCAGCAATTCAACCTCCGCTGAATGTAAGAACAGGTGGCAGTTTTTGTTTTTTGTTTTCCTTTCTCCAACCCCTAGTCCTCTTCCTGTGTCTTGATAATCAACCCTAATTCTGACTTGATCAATCATTCATAGGAACTATTTTTAACCATGTCCCTGGAAGGGGTGGGGTGGGGGGCATTCATGAGAGTTGATATCAGAGGCTCACTTCATCCGGAGGGGTTAATTGGTCTTTTACACAAACAGCAAATTCTGTCGCTCCCTTTCATATCCCTTTTTCCCAAGCCCCTTGGAGTCTGGGCATCCCGTATCCTGGAATACTTTTCCTCTTGTACAGCTGAGGAGCAGGCAGTCCCTCTGTTACTCCAGCTGCAGCTCATCCGGTTATGAAAACTAACTTTGATTCCAAGCCTGCCCAATATCTTGGGCCGGTATTTTTTCCCCATTGATCTTGAGAACCAATTGTGGGTATAAGCAAGGGAGGGGGCATTGGCTGGACAGTTGAAGTGAGATAATCCTGCAAACTCCTAGCCTGACCTTAGGCTGTGATTTATTTGTTAATGAAGATTTGTTTATTTATTGCTCTTATTTATTTATTGGAAAGTAAATCCAGTTAAGTTCAATAGGACAATCCCCCAATAATTATTGCATTCTGTCTTCTCTCCCCCCACTTTGCCAATGTGTTATTTATTGATATCCTACTTTTATTGTTTAAAAAAATAAAATAAACTCAAGGCAGTGAATATATCTAATTGACTTTCCTTCTCCTATTTTCCCTACAACAACCATCCTGTGAGGGGTTGAGAGAGTGTGTGACTGGCCCAAGACCACCAAGTTAGCAAAGGTGACAGCTACCCTCTCCAAATTTAGTTAGCAGTTAAGTCCTGCCAAGATCCGTAGATCTTAGATCTCTGGAGAATAATATCTCTAGTAACTCTCTAGACCCCCAAAATGGCATTGTCCCTTTCAATTCAGCAAAATTTATTTCTGAATTGTCTGTCGAGAATTGGGCTACCAACTGGACATAGTTAAAGTTGACTCTGAATTGGGGACCTCAAATATTGTGACATCTCAGCTCCCTTGTTTCAAGCTAAAGAGTTGTTCAAAAGCGAGGCCTGACCTCATATCTCTTTACACACCTGGAACAGGAGCACATGTCTGCTGACTTAATCAGAATTCACCCTTCAGTAAATGAACCCAGAGTTTCAACTGCCAAGCATACCGTTGCAGGTGCAGTTGACAAAGGTCTGGGGGGGGGGGGCAAACTGGACTCCCAACTTAGCCTCTTGGCTTGCTTCTGTGGCGGTTATGGAAGGAACCCCTTGTGACTTGGGTGATCAAAGTCTCTGGTGTGATTATGACCAGTTCTATATTCAGGAACCGAATGCCCGTTTCCCCCGCCCCCCCCCCCCCCCCCCGTGCTTTGGACTATATTTAAAAAAATTATGGGCCTAATTAATAAGGTTCTTGACGAAGTACGATCGGATTATCCAACATATTTCGAGGGCACCTTGGCTGGAGACGGTTGTCAAGTCGGTATTCCACTACAAGGCGATGCTGGGATCTGAAGATGGGAAGAATGCTTTCGTCTTTGTCCCCTCCTGTGAAGCTCAGCTCCCAGCGCAATTCTGTCTCCTGTTTTTGAGATCGCAGTTCTACAGATCCCTCTCTTTGATCTACGGTCAGATTTGTTCCTAAGAAAGGCCATTCGATGTGAATAGGTCCTAAAACCGAACCCCTTTCGATTCAGAATGGCTTCAGCGGGACAGCGCATCATCATTCCAAATATCTGGATTTTAAGGATGGCCGGCTCCGGATTTGTACTCCTGGGTTTTACATGCTCTTCTGGCTTGAGAACAAGATAATAGCCGATCCCGAAAGCATCGACTTTGACTACCAAAGCAGAGTTGTTTCCAGTTCAATTCAACGGAGGGGGCAGATCTGGTTCCCGATTCAACCACCCTGAAGCCGTTGATAACATTGAACAAGTGAAGCGGATTGAAATGCTGGTGGTTGCAGGAATTAAGGAAGGGAAGCAAATTACTGATGTTTTATACATATATATTTTTGGGGGGAGGTCTGACTGGCAAAAGTAACATCAGTAATTTGCTTCCCTTCCTTAATTCCTGCAACCACCAGCATTTCAATCCCCTTCACTTGATTAATACATATATATGTATATATATGTGTGTGTGTATGTATATGTATATGTATATATATATATATGTGTGTGTGTGTGTGTATATTACTCCGAGAAGCACAAAACCAAAGACACAAGCCTGAAGATGACGAATGAGATTTCATTGAAACGTCGCCAAAATACTTCCAATTTTACGTGGGAGAAAACCCGAATAATCAAAGATCCATATATACACATATATATACACATATATGTGTGTGTGTGTGTGTGTATATATATATACACACACACACACACACACACACACATATATATATATACACACACATGGAGAAGGAGCGGATAGCTGCTGAATATTCTACTACCAGCCATCCCACAGCTTTCCTTGTTCAAAAGTTTTTGTTTGTTCGTTTGTTTATTTTGAAGTCGTGGGACTACTAAACCGAAGGAATTTGGAGTGGGGGCTTGGCTTACAAAACTATCCCCAATGAATATTCAATGACCTCTAGGCAAAACCTTTCTTTCTCCAAAATCAGTGCTTTCTGTTTATTCGGAGGGGAATTAGCGAAGATCCGGTGCGGAGAAAGCTTTTCCTCCCACTAATTTTAGCGGAATGTACTTCTCAGATAGAGAAGATCCATTTCGGCGGTGTCTCTTCCGACTGCGCACTTCCAGCTCCGGTCCTTTCTGCTCCTTTGCCTTTGGGACATTTTTTTTTCCTCTGGGCTCAAGAGGGATAAGCCAAGACAAGGGGAGAGCGGAGGAGTGGTGAGGGGAGGTAGGATTTTACTCTGGCTGCTGGAGCGGGACGCCGTCCTTTGAGCAACGAGCTGCGAAGAACTCAACCCCGAGGAGGACGAAAGTCAAAGGGCGAAAGGGCGCTGGCGGGGGCACAACCGTTTTCCCGAGGAGATCCTACCGGGGGATCCGTCCTGGCCAGCTCGCAACCCGACCAACTGAAGATCTGGAGTATGGGAAAGCATTTAAGCAGGTGCTCCCAAGGGAAAGTCGTTTTCTAGATCCTGCACGTTTTAAAAACGAGCACATTTAATTCGAAGAGCGAAATCCTGCTAACTAACCTCCCTCCCTTGCCAAAAGGAAGGGAATCAAAAGAAAACCAGAAAGCTTTCTCTCCCTTCAGGCCTCTGGTTCGTGTTTCCTTTTCTTCCTTGGTCCCAGCTTCCTTCCAGTCTGTCGCGGTTTTTCGAAGGCCGGGGGGGGGGGGGGGGGGGAGAGAGAGAGGGAGAGAGAGAGAGTGAGAGGGAGAGAGAGAGAGAGAGAGAGAGAGAGAGTTAGTTCCGTTGGAGTAACGCGTTGCCCGAGTCGTCCGCTTTCTCCAACTTCATGCCAGCCTGCTGTGACAGAACTACAGCTTTCATCATCCTCAGCTTAGCCGCCTCTGACGGGAGTTCTTGCCCAACCCCCTCTGGAAGGTCAGGGATGTTCACAATTTGTGGTTCTTCAGCTTTCTGTGATAATCCCTTTTGCTTATTTGACGCGCGGCCGAGAGACTGAATCGAGAAATGCAACCCATCCTGGCTGAAGGACTTATCCGGAGTCGACCCATTGAGTTCCACTGTCTTTCCCAGGAGGTAAATCGCGGGACCCGCGGCTCTCCTCTCGGCAGGCACTGTGCGCTAACCTCCTGCCCGATGCCTTTCCCGGAAAGCTCGCCCGTGCAAGTCCAATTTCCCACACATGAACAGCTGAAATACCGAATCAGAGAAATACTTCTGATTTTTGGCAAAACGGGCGAAAAGCCTTGGTGGCCGCTGCTATTCAGCGGCGGGGGGGCGGAGGGGCGGGGGGAGACGGCGGCGGCGGAGGAGGAGGAGGAGGAGGAATGACCTTCTGCCCGGGCCAGTTCAGACCCTCGCGAAGGGGTGGGTGTGGCAGAAACTGGGCCCCCTGCCCTAATTAAATGCCACCTTCCACATTGAATCGGGTGGTTTCTCCTTCCTTGCGTCTGGGTGTAAGAAACCGGCTTAGAGAACGCAAAGAGGTACGTCCGAAAAGAGGTTTGGTGAAGTTTCCCGGAGGGATCCCGCATTCCTACTCCGCGCATTGCATGCAAGGAAGCTGGCCGAGCTGCGGTGGGAGAGGGGAAGGAAAAACAGCCCCTTCTTCCTGCGCCCCGATCCCCAATTCGTCGGCGGGGAGACCTGGTTTTCTCAGCGTAAGCCAACAAAGGAGGCGATTCCAGTTCCACTGATGTCCACCGCGCGTCCCGGTTACGGTTCGAGAAACCTGCGTTGATAAAACGTTGGTTTAAGGTAACCCCGGGTAAGGGCGGAGGGGGGGGGGGAGCCAGTGGCCGCCGGTAGGCTGTCTTTGTGTCTTGATCAGAACTTTTCCTGATTTTTTTTTTTGATTTTTTTTTTAGGGTTCAGAGCGCCCCCTGATGGAGCAGGGTTGCAATAATCGTCGTCGTTTTGGAACACTGGCTTGGGTGCTGTTGAGAGGGAGAGGGGCAGCCAACAAGACTTGCAAAACCAAATCCCTTTCTTGTCCAAGTGGCCCCGAAATACCAGAAAAGATGTAGAGTGAAGGTAAGGAAGGAGGTCGATGGAGGGGGGGGAGTGGTTGGGTTTGTTTTCTGCTCAGTACTAAATGATGAGATGATGATGATGATGATGATGATGATGATGTGCCATGCACACTTCTGACCGTCAGTGAGACTTCTGGGGCACAGCGATCTGCATGATAGAGCTGGTGGTGGCATCCGTGATGTCACATCACGTACATCAAGCTGTCATTGTGCAATTGGTGCCCATTATGTCATCAGGCTTCCACTGGACGCCTGTATCTAAAGGCCCCGCCTAGTGAAGTCATCTTTAGATCGAGCAAATTCAACTTATCTCTAGAGACATTTCTATAAATCAGGGCAAGAAACTGAGACTCTTTCTAGGAATTTGTAACATGTTCAGAAGCCCATTGCTGGTGCAGCATAAAGCCCATCTGCGAGAGATCTAGCAGTACAGAGGCATTGAATGATGTTGTAGATCCCTAGTATGCAAAAAAATAATAATAATCTTGTGCTTAACTTGACAAATTGTGCTAAGTCCTGAAGGTGGATGCTGCTGCTTGCAACTCAGTATGTTATGGGAACATGGTCATCCTCAAACAATGACTGATGACTTAGCACTCATCTAAACCCAGCAATCATGGCTTAATGTGATTGGTGAGCTCAGATGACAGGTTATAATCAGAAGTCTCATTGGGATTAGAGCAGAGGGTCTTCAAAATAGGATTATGAGGGCAACTGCAGTAGAAATCATGCCAGTGCACTCAGAGGTGGTATTCAGCAGGTTCTGACCAGTTCTAGAGAACCTGTGGCAGAAATTTTGAGTAGTTTGGAGAACCGGGAAACCCCACCTCTGATTGGCCCCGCCCCCATCTAGTCTCTGCCTCCCTAGTCCCAGCTGATCCGCTGGGTCTCCTTTTGTTGCCCTGCATGGGAAAACGGAGCTGGAAAGCAGGTCAGTGGGGTGGGGAGAGAGTGCGGATTTTGCAGCAACCTTCCCTGCCACACCCACCAAGCCACGCCCACAGAACAGGGCGTAGTAAATTTTTTTTGAATCCCACCACTGAGTGCACCATTGATGCAAATTTGCAAATGACACCATTGTCCTCCTACATATTCTCATTTGTATCCCTCTGCTTTTATTCCTATAAACTGGTATTGAGAGGCTACTACATCTGATTTCAGACATAAATTGGGGAACAACCTCACTTATCCATCAATTTCTGTGATTTTTTAAAAATTCAGTTCATATTGGTAGTCCTTGACTTACAGTAGTTCATTTAGGGATCGTTCAAAGTTGCAACGGCCCTGAAAAAAGGGACTTATGATAGTTTCTCACACTTATGACCATTGCAACATCCCCATGGTCACATGCTCAAAATTCAGATGCTTGGCAACTGGTTTATACTTATAATGGTTGTGGTATCCCACCTGGGGTCATAGAATACCCCTTTTGCCACCTTCTGACAAGCAAAGTCAATGGGGAAGCCACTGACCTGCTTAACAATGGTGGGACTAACAACTGCAACAATTCATTTAACAACCATAGCAAGAAAGGTCATAAAATGGGGCAAAACTCACTTCACAAATATCTCATTTAGCAACAAAAATTTTGAGCTCAATTGTGGTTGTAAGTGTACAGCGTTTCAACCCCAGTGGTTGTGGACAAATCTCCACAGATAAGGATTATCACTAGTCCACTGTCTTTGCTGAATCTTCATCGTACAGTGCATTCTTTTGGAACATCAGAAATTCAGGTGGTGATTTTCCAACCTTCCGTGCCCCAACAGGAAGATGTAGCAATGAAGAATACTTTGCTCTCTCTACACTCCTTTCTGCTATCCTTCATTTGAAAGGTTTGGGAGGAGCATGGTAGCAGTTTGAATGTGATTGCAATTGCCAGGCATTTCACCCTTAATGAAAATTAAGGAAAATTGTGCAAGCAATTTTGATAAGTTACAAATTGCCTCTTCTATCTCAGTCTCAAGGCATGCCAAGCCAACACCCACAGAACAGACTCTGAGGTCATCTCCTCATTCATGTCCAGCTAATCTTCCGAGAGAAGAGGACTGTGAGGCAGGATGGGGACAGACCAAAGCTGAGCTGTGCAAAGAAAAAAGTAAAGACATGCCTTCTAAATATGTAAAACCAAAGATGCAATCTCTAACTCATTTACTTTGGGAGTAAGTCTCACCGAATACAGTTTAGCTTGCTTCCTGTGGCATCTGCTTGGATGGAATGGCAAAGGATTATTTTGAAACAAATAAACGGTGGGATTCCAAGGTATAGTCTGTTGCAAATGCAGGGAACAGCTTAAGCTAAGCCATTCAGAATAGACCTAATTGGTGATAATTACTGGGGTGGTTAGTGATCTTTCCCTATCTGTAGTTTCTGTGTCACCAAAAGTATTATTTGCAATTTGTGGCTATTTAGGCCCAAGGTTTATTCTTCTAAAAACCAATAATGTAAAGAGTTCCTTGAAAAAACAAATTTTAATCACTACAACTGTGTGTGTGGGATTTGTCTGGGCTACCAGGTATAACAGAAAGGGGCAATTTTTGGGTACCTCAGATCATTAAATATTTTTGAAGAGGCAAGGACTACAGTACATGGGGCAGTGCAGTATATACATATATGATCAGAATTCCGATTCCCTTTTTGTTTTCTTAAGGAATTTTTAAAAATGTATGTTGCATGTATTCTTGGAGTTGCCAGGAGTCAAAATTATTGACTCAAGGAAAAAAAAATTAAAACCTGTTTTTGAATTCCACACTTTCATGAACTTATTAGGCTGTGGGATCAGAGTTTGGTCACTTTTGATTGTAACTGAATGTTTTCAAAGTATATGTTGCAGAGAAGCATGCTCACTCACCTATTACCCCCGCCCCCTAAGGAATATTTGAAAACCACTGCTACCTCCATCTGCCTCCTTAAATTAGCTTCTCTTATAAGATAGATGGCTAAGAATGGCAATAAGAGTTTGAAGCAGTCAATTTATCCCTGTCAATAAAATTTCAAATTGCTGGTAAGATTATCATGTGGTTGATGGCCTGTCTATGAAAAGTGGGTTTTTCCCATCTACTGAAAATTACATTTCTGTGAAACAATTTCTTCCTAAATATCCTTGTATAGCAGTATTAAATTTTTTAGATTCATTTTTAGCACAGAGAATCGAAACAGGCAACTACCCTTCTACAATAAGAAAGTATTACATGAGAAACATGTGAATCATCATAATGGAATGAATTGAAGATGATATACTGCCAAGTAAGTACTCTTGAGGCTCATGAAACTTACCCCTTGAAGGGTATGGATTAAGAACCAAATTGCAAAGAAAGTTAAGAAGAACAATGTCGCCTTATGTAAATATATTTGGATTAAGAAGCTAACTAGGCCAGTGGACTATTAGATGATAGGTGTTGAAGATGTGCTAGACGATGATACTTTTGAGAATATTATGCATAGCCAAGAAAACATACGGAACATTAAATCAACTCAGAGTTCTCTCTGGAGGCACAAATGGCCAGGCTCAAATTATCCTGCTTTGAACCCATTATGCAAAGTTTCACCTCTCTGGAAAAAGCTCTAATGCTGGGATAGGTGGAAGAAAAAGAGAAGACAACAACCAGTAACATCCATTTTACTGACATCCATCAGTAAAATGGATGGACTCCATTATTGGGATGATGGGGGTTTACCGTTGGAAAATCTGAAGGACCAAGTTTAGGGACAGATTGTCATGGGGAAAATCTATGTAGTTGCTAAGAGTTGACACTACACATAATTAATCAAAGAGGAAGATAAAGAAATGGCAGAGAAACTGCATGAATTCTTTCATTACTGGGATATAGGACAGGTGCACTTCCTTATTTTGGAGGGGAATCAGATGAACTGTTACAAGAGACAAGTTATAAGCTTCCGTGACATTTTAAAACAAATAAATCCTGGGTCCATCCACCATCCGTTGGGGGGGGGGGGAACTTCCTTAAAAACTCAAATGTGAAATTGCTTATCTTCTAATAAAAATATACAACTTCTCTTTAAGATCAACAGCAGCTTCTGAGGACTGGAAAATAGCCAAAGTAATTCCAGTTTTTTAAAAAAAGGAATTGAAGGAGGATATAATGAAGATTAATTAATTAACTTAATATTTGTTCTGAGGTAAAGTGTGTAATAGTATAGTACAAGTATATTACTATAATTAAAAAAGAAAATAACAAAACATCCAGAGTTTACTGAGAAATAACCAATATAGCATTTGCTCCAGTAAGTTTTGTCTTCTTAACTTCTAAGTTTTTTTGAGAGAATCAGCAAAGATATACATTGTATGATATGAACTATTGTTTCTGTGGGCTTTCAAAAATCCTTTGATGAAGTTTTCGGCTGAAATATTTTTTTATATGTTTAAGTAAATAATAATGGTGCAGACAAGTGCTAATTCATCTTTTAAATATACAGCCACTGATAAATCATACAACAGAAGTTAGTGATTAATATAAACAGTGTGTATATTGTATAAAAGAAACACGAGGAAAATTGAGATAAAAAGACAGCATTAAAGATAAAAGAACGGAGAACTGGTTACCAAACAGGAAACTAAAAAAGGGAATAAAAAATTACAGTTTTAGAGTGTAGTACCAAATGTGGTCCTCCATGGTTGGAATCAGTGTTTTTAAACTTGCTTATACAGAATTTGATGTGAAAGGACAGAGGTCTCCAAACTTGGGGACCCCTGTTATAGGGGAATAGCAGGAAGCTGAAATTTGCCAATGATATAAAAAGTAGGGGGTACAAAAATCCAAGGGGGATTTATTGCACTGCTGTTGTTGAAGGCAGCAAAGTAGAAACTGTAAGAGACAGACAGCAGCAGGCTGTTGCGAGGTAACTGAAGTAACTTCACCCTATGGCACAATTCAGGAGGCCTTCCAATAACAACAGCAGGAAAGAACCAAACACATAACCAAAAGTGCTATTAAGAGCCACTAAATCACCCGAAGGTATCTCAATTAAATAGATTGCAATCTTCATCCTGCTGCTATTAAGGATCTTGGGCACTTTGACTGAGCTGTTCTAATTAGACAGATTGCCAGATAAGGCTCTTTAAATGAAGCAAGTAAGCTGGGCCCTTCTCTTCTCTGGCTTCCATTCTCTGCCAGGCGTTGTCTCTGTTTTTGCACGTTCTGTATTTTTACCCTTTGGGGTTGCAATGTGTTTACTTGGGTCTTTGTTCCTGCAGAGAGGTGGAAGGAAGGGGACTTGGGTTTTGGTGGACTTCCAGCTGCATAGTACCATCTGATTCAAAGAAACCATGATGAATATACAACATTGTCTCATAAAATGGCTACTGGAGCTCTTCTTTTATATTTGAAGATTTCGTGACTTGCATTAGCTGGTGATCTCATATTATTCCTCTGAATTAAAAACAATACTTTTTTTATTTTAAAAAGCCTTTCCCTCACTTTCAGTGGAAAAAGAAACGAAATATCTGTTGAAAAGTTGGAGGTCATAGATTTTCTATCTATAGTTCAAAGTATTTGTAGACTGTAGACTAAACTCTAGAAATGTATGACGACTTTACATTTCCAATCAAATCTCACTGGACCCCTCAGATTCCTTCACCATTGACCATTCTGGTTAGTTCTTGTGGAAATTATGATATTAAAAAATAGCTGTAGCATCATCCCTGTTTTACACAAGTCTTTCTCCATTATGCACATTTTAAGATGAAACATTTCAAAAAGTAGCCCAGAAATAGTATGTCTCCAAGAATTTGTTCTGGAATAGATCCATTCTTTTAAATACCATTTTTAGAATAAGTAATCTGAATGAGGATTATAGACTTGCAGGACCAACTCTGGAAACAGGGATAATATTTCTATTGGAATAATAAAGTCTAGATTCTTTTTCCATGATCTGATTCATAATTTTCATTTTATTTTTAAAAAAATAGGACAGTATCTTGACAAACTAGCATAGTGTCATCAAAACCAAACTTTGAGATAATTTTGCCCCAGATTTGATCCTGACCTTAAGAAACTCAATTGGACTCCCTTTGCTATCTCAGCATTGATTCTAAATATCCATATTCAGTCTCTTTCATCTGCTCAATTTAGTTATAAACCTGATCCAGCCTAGCATTCATTAGCATTCAGCTACCTACTACTTTAAAGCCAATTCTGCAGGAAGATCTACGTTGGAAAGTTGCACAACAACTGGGTATACATTGCATTTTCAAACCATATGATTTATGTACAGATTACTCAAAAGTAAGTCCTCTGGTTGCTGATAGTTCTTACTTCTAGACCAGGGGTGCAAGATTTAAGAAAGGGCATCCATATGGAGAGAGTTTATTTCTCAGGGGAATTACATTTGACCTATAGGAAAAATTCTTGTTCTTTTCCTAAATTGTGAATGGATGTTACAGAACAGAGAGTACTTTGCAACTTCATGGGATTCAATAATCTTTGTAGTCCCTCCATCAGTTGCTGCTAATTTGAATTTCTAATGTGACAGAAGGAGAAAGTTCTGTGCAACATACGGAGAGTAATCACATTTAATTAACTGAAGTTTATATCATTACTGTATGGAACTCATTCTAGTGGGAGTATGGCCACAAAGCATATTATTTGAATGCCTCAAGCAGTCCATAGCCTAAACATGGGTCCAATGTCCTGTGCCAGATAAGTCTTGGAGTCTCATTGATGTTCTTGGCCAAAACTAGGTTGCCTAAACTAGTTGGAGTTATAAGAGCTAAAAACAAGATCTGAGACACTAGCATCTATTGCAAGTCACCATTATATTAATATGATGTTATGTGCATTCTGACATAATTGTGCAGATCATGGAACCATATTTGTGTCAAGACATCTACCCCATATACATATGTAATTTGCATGATGAGAAGATGATGCATGTGTTGTCACTTGTCCCCTCTACCTCCATCCCTTATTGACCATTCACAGGTGGCACAAATCTTAAAGTTACCCATGCTTGGTTAAAGGAACAGATTAGTGTTAACTTGTTGGGGTTGAATGTAGTAAACTCTTGTAGAAGACTCCTTACTGACTCTCATGGAGGTTGAATCATCCATCAGACACAACTACCTTTCTCTCCCTTTTTATTTTTATCAGGCATATTTAGCAGAGTCTTGTAAATACTGTTGAGTAGTGACTGTCTTGGCCCAGAGAAGCATGTAGCTGTATAAATTGAAACATGATGCTGATAATCAAGGGTTGGAGAATGTGTTTAGTCTACTCTTGGATGGATATCGAGAATGTGTATCAGTGAATATTTTTACAGGCAATGATTGTTAATATATTAGGAAAAGTTTTCAACCCCAACTCTTTGATAAGCTACTATTTGAATTATATAAAGAAAAGAGGAATAAATAGCATACTGCAACTGTTAATAGATTTTTTTTTTCCAAAACCCAGTCATTCCACAGTGACATTGATCACATAAGCAAATGTTGTTTTTTTTAGAAATAGCTAACGGAAAGCCTTTCCCCCTATGCCATAGAAGGCAAAACAAACCTGGGTTGTTTTAGTATTGGAACATTGTCAGATAAAAGAGGGGACAAATCCTTGGCGAATTGCCATTGGTCATCCAAGGAAATTACAACATGGAAACAAGACACAAGGAACAAATTGAAACATGGTAGCTTTTTGCATATTTTTCTCATAGAGGTATCTCTGTTTATCAGACATGAGTAATAAATATTAAATGTCAAAATAACAAAATGAACTTTGATATGCGCTTTGCTGAAGTTGAAAAAGATGCTATGACAAATGTCTTCAGTCTCTTAACCGATCCTGGAATGCCTACGTCAAAGAGGCAGAATGATATAGCGGTCAGCAGTATCAGAGAGGCCCCACAAAGATATGGGCTGAAGTCCCGCCTTCTGCAGTGACTGGGTGATTTTGGCAAGATAGTCTATCTCAACTCAACTTACTTCAGAAGACTATTGCTGTGGGGGAAAATGGAAGGAAGTAGTGCCTGTTCACTAAACAAAAAGTGGAATATCAATCTTTTTTTAAAAAAAAAAAAACTTTATTGAATATACAACTAAAATAATGAACAAACACTTACACAACATAGAAAAAAGTGGGGAAAAACCCACAAAAAATAAACAAATAAAAGCAAGCAATTCCGCTATCAACAGTTTGTGATTCCTTATTTGTTATCATTGTTGGTATCATATTTACAAGTAAGTCTTGATGCAAATATGTAATTACTACCTCCTTTACAGTTTAACAATATTTACTAATATATTTTCTATCTTTGTTCTGTCCAGTCATACCAACATCCCCAGCTTTTGTAATATTCTGATGATTCTTTATCCTTAAGTGCTAGGGTTCATTTATCTATCTCTGCACAGATTGCTATCTTCTGAATAATCATTTCCTCTGTTGGAATGTCAGTTTGTTTCCAACACTGTGCAAAAGCTAATCTAGCTGCAGTAACTATGTGCAATATTATATATTTGGCTTTTTTAGGGAATTTTCTATTAAATATCCCTAATAGGAAGAATTCTAGTTTTAATTCAATTTGCTCCACCATTATTTCTTCCAACCATTTTTTGATTCTGCACCAATATCTTTGGGCTTCAGTGCAGGACCACCACATATGAAAGAATGTTCCATGTTTCTTTTTACATTTCCAGCAATTTGGATTCATGTTAGGAGACATCTTTGCTATTCTCGAAGGAGAGAGATGCCATCTATAAAACATTTTATAGACATTTTCTTTATATGTTGCTGATTTTGGGATTTTATTATTCCTGATCCAGACCTTTCCCCATTCTAATAATGTAATGCTACGTCTAATATTTCTACTCCAAGCTATCATATTGCCTTTGACTACTTCCTCCTCTAATTCTATCTCTATGGTTATAAAATTTGGTTATATATTTTTTTATCTGGACCTAGTAAGATTTTATCTAATTGCTGTAGCTTACTGTAAACTCTAAAACTTTTCTTATCCTGTCTGTATCTATTTTGAATTTGCAGGTAAACCCACCAGTCTACTCGTAGCCCTTGTTCTTGGAGATCTTGCCATGGTTTTAAAGGTCCTTGTGCATCCAGAAGGTCTTTGTATTTTATCATCTTGTAAAGATGCCAAAGTGGAATATAAATCTAAAGGTAAAGGTAAAGATTTCCCATGTCCAGTCATGTCAGACTCTAGTGGCAATGCTCATCTCCATTTCTTAGAGGGAGCCATTGTTGTCTGAAGACATTTCTGTGGTCATGGGGCCAGCATGACTATATGCCAAGGCGTATGAACACTGTTATCTCCCCACCAAAGTGGTACCAATTTATCTATTCGCATTTGCATGCTTTTGAACTGCTAGGTGATCAGGAGCTGGGGCAAGTAATGGGAGCTCACCCTGTCACATGGTACTTGGGTCTCGAACTGCCAACCTTTTCTAACCACACATTAAAAAAAACCTAAATATCAGCCTAGAAATTAATGCTGAACTGAGAGTCATTTTCCCATTTTCTTCTCTATCCCATTGATAGCACTCTGTATTTTGATCCTAAATTTCAGCTGTAGGTGGTTTAGTGAAAGATTGGTTCTACATTTTTCTAACCTTCCCCCTCCTTCCAATCCTACAGCGCTAAATACAAGTATGGATAAATACATGCATAAATCCAGTAGTCTAAATCTAAAGAACCACATTTGACATGATTGATAACTTGAAACTACTCAATGGGATTTTTTTGCTTTGAACCATAGATTTCCTAGCCGGATTTCAAAATGCCATAGTTTTTTAAAAATTCTACAGTACACTGTTTTTTAAAATGAAAAACTTATGATACAGAGGATAATTGTCTTTAGAATAAAATCAAATCTTCCCCCCCTTGCTCAAATTAATATATTTAGATCTTCTTGCCTTCAGAGTTGGGAGGATACATTTCACATTATCTATTCATCTTTCAGAAAGGGAATATCTAATTCTGAAGCTTTTATCAGCAAATCTCAATGAACATAGTTTAAGAGTTCTGCGCCTTTTGTGGGGTTTGCAGCTACTAATATACATGTTAAATAGAGGAGCTCCAATTGAGGTTGCAAGAGCAGAGACACACTGTATGTCTATATGCAGGATGTAATCTTAGATGGCTATGATGCAAACTAATGGTAACTACAAAGTTGGTCCAGAAACTACTTATTACTTTAATAAAAGGAGACATGTTGAAGATGACCTAAGAGCGTAAGAAAAATGATGAATAGTAATTGTATTGGGGCAAATGTTAATGGCTCTGTAGGTGTTTTGCTTCTAGACAAAGTCTACCATCGATATTAAAAACTTAATGAGTTTGTCTGCAAACTTCATGCTTCCTCCTACATCAGTTCTTTTTGTTTGCAATAGTTTTGGCTCTTGGGTTATGTGGCTTTTCATTTCCTCTTGCTCACTCATTTTAGATTGCCTCATTTACCAGTTTATTAACAAGCAGAATTACTTTGTGGATACTCTCCCAAAAGGCTGCAGCCAGCCATCTTCCTTCACCCCATCTAAGCAGGGCTTCAGAGAGATGAAAAAAGATCAGAGATTTTCCTCTTATCAAGAAACTTCTCTGATCCTCTCCCTAATGCTTACCAACTGTTAATGTCAGGAAAAAAAATGAATCATTTGAGAAAATCCTTTCAAGATTTGACAATGAACCAGTTTCTTATAGAGTGAAGGGGCCTCTTGATGGGTTGTTGTTGTTTTAATCAAATGCTAAATAGCATGAGGAGCTAAATAGAGCTAAATAGCTCTTATTTCTCTTATTTCAGAGGACTGAATCAAAAGACCTACAAATCCCTTATTTGGATTTTAAATGATGTGGGTTTTGTTTTTAAAAAGTGTACCTAATGTCTAACAGACATGTTCTTTATAAGTAATTATTCTGTGTCCTTCTAGATGTTGCTGAAGGACAATTCAGCGGCATCTGAATTCAGGATTCTTCACCTCTCTAGGTCTCCTGGGAGCTGTTGGGGTACAAACAAACATCTGTGGGGAAATGGGTTCCTTACATTTTTTTAAAAAGTAAATCAACAGTAAAACATAAACCCCTAAATTTACTTTATTTAGAGAAATAAGGGAAATCCACCGGAACCCAGAGAGGTTGCAAATGCAAAGAGCAGCTTCAATAAAAAGTTTAATTGAGCAGCGCGGGAAAGCCTATGAGGAGAGGTTTTGATTGTCTATTTGCACTTTATATAGAGTACCAATGGCCTTTGTGATTGGCATTCTCATTATTTGTGATTTTCTGTATCTGTGATAAGTGGAGTTTCAACTTTTCTGTATGCTTTAGCTTTTTATTTTATGCATGTGGAAAGCAGATAAAAAACACATTATGTTTTTGAAGCAGAAAGTTAGGTCACCTGTGCAATATGTTCCTGTATTTTCCTTGTTTGACATACCTATCTTGTTGGCTCAGGCCAGTTTCAAGGCTTCCTTGTATGACCTGCCATCATATTTGGATCTCAAATATGTGCCAGTGTTCACACAGCCCTTTGACTATTGTGAACAAACTGCAGGTAGCAACGTTAGCTTCCACCGAAACACTTGAGAAACCACCACCACATCTGTAAAACAGCTACATGCAGCAGAGAAGCCAGTATGAGCTGTAGACCATGAGGTGAAGCTGGGAATGACTCCGTCACTTGTGGAATAGGCCACTCCAAAGAAGAGCAGCTGCTGCAAGGAATCCACAGGGAGCCTCATGGTTGGATTGCCTCACTGAGATCTCCTATGACCAAGACAAGGGAAGGAGAGACAGAGGAGGGCATATTGTGCAGAAGATTGCAATGGGAAGTCAAATATTGTGGAAGAAAAGAACCAACTCATGTCATTTCCATAGACTCAACATGTCACAGGTTGACACTGGTGGCTATTGATATCATTGGTGGCTATCAAGAACATTAAGTGTTGGAGCAAAGTAGAGTTGACTTTAGACCAGTGGTCCTTGCTATCGTATCTGTTGGGACTCTGCTCCAGTGTAAAACCACAATAAGATTTGTGTTTGTTTATTTGATATCATCTGTGCTTTTACACTGGAGCAGGGCCCCCACAGATACTATAGCAAGGATCACCAGTGATCGTCCTAAAGTCAACTCTACTTTGCTCCAACACTTAATGATCTCTTCCCAATCATGTCAAGTCAAAGGTCAGGGCTTGTCCAAGATATTTTGCTATCCTAAATGACCTTAGATTCAGTGCTGTCAAAGTAGTAGGGGAACTGGCCAAGGCATCTCCTCCATACTATGTTTATCTCTGTAATCTCTGTTTCCCTCTTGGTTATGGTAATAAGCAAGAGTCAAAGAGCTAACATCTGTATGTATATAGCATAGGACCCAATATGCATTTTATTAAAATAAAAACAAGTATATGGTGCTTAATCTGGGAGCCCTCAAGAGTGTTGCCTTTTTGATCAGCATATGAGAATCCAGTCCTTGTGGCATCATTGAAAACACATTTTATCTCTCTATCCATTACCAAGTTCAGAGTATATAATTAAGCTGTATTTACTTGCCCCGTGAGATTAAAAATCTGAAGATCTCCCCCCCCCCCCCATTGTTACAAGCAAACTATATTAGCAACTAGTTAAGGAAATGACTCTTAGTTGCCATTCAGTCACACCTCCAATGTGCTGCTTGAAAATGAGTGGCTCACTCTGACTTCTATTAGGGCTGGTTTGAACCCCGTTTAGTTTATTAAAACCAGTCAATATAATTTCAGTTTTATGATGTCAAAGACCTAAAAAAAGCCCTCTCTGTGTTATCTATGAATTTTGTTAAATCATTTTTTAAGCATTCTCATCAATCGTTATGAAGCATGGAAATGATAAACAAGCTACCTGAGATGTTTTAACCGTAGTTCTTGTGTTCCAAGTCTATATCTATAGGAAGCTCAGAGACTTTCTTTCTTCTTATTTTAATTTGCCATCATCAGTCACTGAAAGTTTGGATTTTGTTGTAACATTTTATACGTATATATTTTCCTATTTGATTTCAAAGCTTTTTATGTGAATTTCTGGTGTAACATTTCCAAAACTTTTGTCTCCCCTCTCCTTAACTACTATATTTTATTTGGCACTTTTAATGAGGGATTTTATCCCCTCTTTTCTTTGCATTGGGAATCCCTGGCCTGAAGGTCCTATGACCTATGGGAATTATTGTATGGATTCTAAAATGAGAACTAGGCAAGAGATTGAAAGGCTGCTGACCTCACCTCCTGTCCACTAATAAATTGAGAGGTATAGGACTGAATAAGTAGCAGGTAACTGGGAAATCCTTCAGTTGTTCAATAATGAAGCTTCCATAGATTTTTCTCCTTTGGGTTAATGGGGTTAATATGCAAAAATTTAGAGCAGGGGTGTCAAACTCAAGGCCCGTGGAGTATTTAGATCTGGCCTGTGGGGCTCCCCTTGGAACAGCAAAGGACTGGCCCATGGTACCTCTGCCATCAAAAACAGAGCTAAGGGGGCATGGCCCTCCCAATCTCCATTTTCATTGACAAAGTGCTCAGGCCACCACAGGCACCCACAACACAAGTGACATTGAGCTGGCCACACCCACCCTACTCACCCCATCCCAGCCTCCCAAGGTCAAACACAACCCTGATGTGGCCCTCAATGAAATTGAGTTTGACACCCCTGTCCCAACTTGTGTGATCTTGATCTACTGTATCTGATCTGTTCTGTTCTCTCTGATGATGTTGATGGTGGTAGGAATAAGAGTATTTACATCTGGCTCCCCTTATACATCAGTCATAAAAATAAGATTCTTTGCAGACCTCTTTCCAACCCAGCCAACAGAGAACAGTCACAAGGGATTGCTAATTTGGACGGTACTGGAGAAAAAGTGAGCGAAGTCCTATTTGCTCATGTCCTAAAATAACATTTTTGGTGTGCCAAAAAGAAACATGAGCACATTCTTGCAGGAAGAACAACCCAAAACTAGGAATTGATAATTACTTGGCGATTGAGTTTGCTATACATTAACTTGTATTGTTATGCTAATAGACAACAGGAAAAGAAAGATTTAATTTTAAATGAAATGGAAAGGAAGTCCCTTGATGTATGCAACCTGGTAATATTAAATACTCTCACATTCTCATTTGTTCAGATTCAAATTGTTGCTCTATACAAACGAGGAGGAATCTGGTAACGTTCTGATATTTTATGAAAAAACATGAGTTGTAGCAAACTTTATCAGTGATGTATCTGATTTTTATCACTACAGATTAAGATGGTTCCCCTCCAGTCATTGCTGCCTTGTGTTTCCCTTGATATGGGTCTGGCTAATTTATGATCCACATGAGCTGGATAAACCTCCAGTTCTTGCCTGCCTGGGTAAGTTGTTGTTGTTGTTGTCCAAGGAGCGATGTGTGGAGTATGTCTGCATTTTTCCGAACACTTCTGTCCTCAGTCTAAGAGGATTGAAAAAAAAAACCTAAACAAAAAGAAATGTTCAGGGAAATTTCCATAATTTTGAAAAAATCTTTGCACTTCCCTTAGTTACAAGGTTATTTTGGAGTGTGTGAACGTCCTGCCTTCCACCGAACAATCATCACTTCAACAATGTATAACCTGTCTGGCCTCCTCTCAACCCCGAGGGAAAACATCAGGAAATAGAGCAATGATGAGATCTATGGGGGGGGGGGAACCTCAACAAAAGATCTCCATGCAATGATACAACAAGCTGAAACAAATCACCCAAAAGAAATTCTGAGAGCTAATTCCAAAGCTTCCTGAGGATGAGGATGAGGATCAGAAAGCTTTCCTCTCCCCTTTTTTTCTCTTCTGCAGGTTAGACTGGGAAGAACATGAGGTATTCTGAAAGAAGCTGAAGGCAAACTACTGAGGTTTTTACCCCAAAAATGTTGTCATCAAGACTCAATATTAAGACATTACATTGATGCCAAGGCCATGTAAATACGACCACTGACCAATAAGGTCATTTGCATTTTCAAGAGCCACCTGCATTTTACAATTTCCATGTATGATCTATATGGGATGAATACAAAATTTCAACTGAATCAATGTTGATTGCTATAGGGAATTTGGGGCACAGGGAAGGCTAAATGTGAGCTTTTTAGTTCACAAAGAACAGGGTTGGTGAGAATTTGATCAATTTTTAAAATTATGAAATGGAGTGGAAGGAAACAAGCCCAGGTTTTTGTGTTTTTGTTTTTGTTTTTGTTTTTGTTCCATGGCTCTTGGATGTTTCAGGGTTTCTCTTCTCTCTAGTTTGGAGAGCAATTGCTGCCAAGCATTTTTGAATCTCTTCTGCTGGTATTTTTTTTAACAAATGATGACTGCCAATAGATTGACAGTATATCTGATTAAAACAAAAACAAAAACAGAACAGCTACGGCTATTCTCAGCATTCTTCCTTACCCTTTCCCAACTTTATTTAGTAATTTTTAAAGGCATAGAAGTAGGGTCAGTGAGAGAAAAAACACTGCCAATCAGATTAATACATAGCACTGCAGTTCTAACAAGAAAAGATGTGCATGAAATGTATATTTTAGATGTATTTTGGCTCCAGTCCTATGCATATGTATCTAACTCAATTGCATGTATTTCCAAGAAAATACATGAATGCTTGGGTTATTAATTGCTTTCTTCTTCTCTTGTGCATCTTTGCTCTTGGCTTCAGCGTGTTAGCTGGGAAAGACCACACACAAGTCAGAGCTGACTCTTGGCTACTAAGTGGACACATAATCCATGCAGTTTTCTTGGCAGCAAAATGGGAATAGTGTGTCACAACCTTTTCCCAAGATGTTTTTTTTTTCACAACTACCAACACTAACCTAAAACTTGGATTCCTTGATATCCTCTCAGCTCCACTTGGCTTTCAAAACCAGACAAAGTGTTGAAAGCATGATTTTATACAATTAACCAGAAGTAAGACCAAATTAGGGGTACTCACTTCTGTGAATGAGTATTAGAATGTATTATGAAATAGTCCAGCTATATGCACATTTTCTTGTAAGTTTCACTATTTTAATGGGCTTTATTCATGGGTAGCTGGGAAAGTAGACTGATTTATTTTCATTTGTATGGTACATTAGAACAAATTGAATTATTAAAAATAAGAAAAAAAAAAGTGTTCCAGGCTGCAATCCTCCTGAGAAGAAACTCATTCCTGAGCAACTCATTCCTCAAGATTAACACTGGGTGGAGCAGGTATCTTTTCAGACATTAACCTGGATCAGAGTGACCAGATAATATTGATTTTGAGGGAGGCCATGTTTAATTTTCAAGGGGTTGTGAAATGGACACGCTGACCAATATGTTATTGCATACCTGAATCTGTTGTGGAAGTTTCAAAGATATTGTCCTGGAAGATTTACATTGCTTTCTTTAACAGCTTCCTGTCCTACTTCTAGTGTTAATTAGCTGAGCAAATCAAGGATGATTATCTTATCTCACCAATTACTGCTGCTTTAAGTGAATGATCACCATTGTTGTTTTACAAACATTGTGCTTCAATTGGATTCACAGGCTGGGCATACTTTATTTCAAAAAATTTTATGGCTATTGAATCTCATCACTCCATATTTGCAAATATACCTCATCCCGTAGTCCAAAACAACATTGGGCCAACAATCTGAGCCTCACCAATAAAGTTATTAAATGTCAGTGCTGACTTCCTAAAGACCTTGGCTACCAGAAATTAAACATACATATATAATGGTTGTAGTTATTATTTTTAATTTTTAACTAAAATATTTGAAAAGAGATTTATTCTAGTTAAAGGGACTTTTCAGAGCTTTCCATCTCTTCTGAAAGCATTTTTGGAATGCATTTAGGGTTTCTTCCTGGCCTTCTCTGAAGCTAGATATTATTCTGTGAGTCTTAGATTCTGATTTACTTATAAGATTGCCTGCATGCCATCTGTACATTGTATGACATTATTGCACTTCTGTTGAACTGTTTTGTAGTGATTAAAAATGGAGATGGGAACTGCTTGTAAGGAGCACATGCTCAGAATAAATTAATATTCCAACTTTTCAGCATGTGCTTTGTATGTGTGATTGTATTCAGAAATGCTGAATGTCCACAATGTTCATAATAATGATTTAAATTTGAAGGGAAGTGTTTTAGATGCATGCTGCTTCAAGTGTTTCACTAACTTAAATGGATGGTGTGGTCTCCAAAGAGAGTCACGATATTGGCAGACAGTTCTAATAATAACCAGTCTTGAGAATAAAGAAACTCTATGCCCAACTATGTCAAACATTATTGCTAAAGAGTATCATTTTCTTGCCAACATGTACAATTCATTTGTCATTCTGGCAAATCTACCAGCCGCCTCATGTATCCGGAACTTTTCTTCCTTACCTGGTGTCAGGCTTCACATCTGGGCTTTACAGCAAATCACAGATTTACAGACCCTTAAATCAATTCGTGAATACCCAGCAGCAGCATATTTCCAGACATGATGTGGTAAGATTAGAAACTTTACCGGAGACAAGAACGTAGCCTTAAATAAACTATAGATTGCTAGCTGCAGTTATTTTTATGTATCTCTGTTATCTAAAGCTTAAAATGTTAGGTTTCTTCCGCCTGCCGTTTTGAATTAATGCATATTTGGCAAGCCACTTGAGATATTCTGGGTTTCCAACTGTGAGTAACCAACCAGCCAACCAACCAACCAACAAACCAAGGGTTTGTGAGCAAATTTAAGAAGGTGTTGCAACTGGTTGTTGGTGGGGGACTTCAATGGGCAAAGCTGGAGCCTTGTCCAATCACATCCCTGCTCTAATTGGATAAGTGTGCCATCTGGGGAAATCACTTTGACGGTTACAGTAATCACCTCTGTCCAGATAGTGCCCTAACATTTCTGTGGTAGCTTAAGTCTACCACTGCCCCTTCTGTCTGCTCACTCACTACCCCATGGACTTTCTTCTCTTCCTTACCAATAATGAAGGATGTAGAGTTTAGACAACAATCAAGGCAGCAAAAACAGGAAGGAGCTGAGTAAGAATTTGAGTTCTTCAGATTTTAGTTGATATCACTGTCCATAAGCCTAAGAGTACTATGGATCAGAGGTAGCCTAATAGATATTGTGCTGTTTCATTGGTGGGGACAAGAAAGAGAAGGTAGGGGTGCAATGAAAAAAAAGGTTGAGATTGACAGGATGGGTGAGATTGACAGCTGTTAGAATGTGTATCTTTTAATTGCTTTTTGCCATGGACACCTGAACAGAAAGTAGGAGGAGAAGAAAGGAGATGGTGGTGAACAGGATGGGGTGTATAGAATCGATAAGCAGACTGCTCAAAGATCCGGGCCAAATGTCACCTGAACTCTCCTTGACACACTTCCAGAAGATCTCTGAAAATCCAGATCCTACTTTTCCAGAAGTTCTCTGAAGGTTGGTTAACAGCAAGTGTGGTGGTCACGGTTTGAAATGAAGAAAAAGTCCTTTATTTAATTGAACTCAGAATCCACAAGACACAATGTTCACAACTCATTGTTTGATTCAAACTTGGAGGCGGCCTAAGAAGCCAAGACTATTGCTTTATATATCTACTTGGATTGTTATTTCATTAATGTTTAAAATGTTTTGGCAGCAACTTCCCTGACAGATCTGGCAGACTGGAATAACTTGTATTTTGCCGCAACCAAGTTTTTTTTTTTTTTTTTAATATAGCTCATGTTTCTGAGCTTGCTTCATCAGAGTTTTTCAAAGCTACAATTCATTCCTGCAGCATTTTTATCCAGATTTTCAGATTCTTATATGGCTTTATTTGTTAGTGTCACGTTAGTATGCTTGAGGCAATTAAGAAACCATAAATCACTGTGTAGCCTAAAAATAATTAAAAGACACAAAAAGAAATTACTATCAACCTTTCTTCAATAGCAATAAAACTGTGGATGGAGATAAAAATAGCAGCACCTGATGCCCCCAAACTTATTTTTAAAGCAATGTGGTACACATATTTCTCCTGAACATTAATAATGAAGGGTGCTGACATAAATATATTCATGTAGCTGCTCCCTTGGAGATTGCTTTCAGTCTGTTTGACTTAATATGTACACATTAATTTCATGCTAATTCCACTGTTTTTAATTGGCGTTGGTAGGAAAGAGCCTCCCAGCCATAGATCTAACCTGACAGGTGTGGGAAATAAACGCCAAGGGCCACCATCCAGAAAGAAAGAGGAGCAGGTTAAATCCTATTAAAAACTAGTGCAATTTTAGCATCTGGATAATAGCTTCTCAAGACTGTGTCTTTAACGAAATGCTCAGTCTGGCTCCAAATTTTATGGCATAACAATTAGCAGCAAACAGGGGTTGAAGAGCAGCTTTTTCCATTTAATTTTTCATCCTTCATTTAATTGCAAGTGAATTAACAAAATTATTACATATTACTCATACAATATCAGAAGAATAGATTAGCTGTAACTTGGGCACAGGGATGGTAAGTTACTCCATAATAACAAATAGATACTCCACCTGCTATTCCTGGATGGGTGTCACATGTTTTGATGGGGGAGAAACCATTGATCAGTGATGTAGAATTGAAGAGTTGGAAGGTACCATTGACCTATCAAGCCCAACAAGCATAGGAAAGTATTTTCTGTTCAGCCTCTATTTTTAACGATAACCAGCAAATGAGAATTCCCCACCAATTTTAGAAAACACTTTAATATTAACTTCTTTTTACCATTAGGAAACTTTTATTATTGTAATTATTTATGGTATTTAAATTTATTATAGCCACCCGCTCCCATAAACTCTGGATGTATTCCTACCATTCTGCTGAAATCTCTCTTCTGATAGCTTGTGATAACATCCAAAAGTCCTCTATCCCTGCCGCTTTCAGTTACAAAGCTTCGTAGACATTAAGACTGGGAGTGATCTGGAACAGTGGCTCCCAACTTTTTGGGCACCAGAGACCGGTTCTGTGGAGAGAGTTTTTTCCGTGGACCACAGGAGACATGGTTTTACATGCTGCCTGCCTCCCTTGGATGGGGCTTGTTTCTGTGGCCTGGTTTCTGGCATGCTATGTACCTGTGGGGGGCCCTGATCTGGAAGACCTGCTTCCACCCAGACGAGGGCTTGATTATAAATTAACTTGTCTCAGGACAAACTTCTAATTTTATGTTTTCTTCAGATAGAGGCCAATCAGTAGAAGCGTCCCATCTCTGTTTTCTTGAATCTGATGCTCTCCCTAAGAGTGAGGACAGTTGCAAAATATTTGGAGTACACATCTTGATAGAAGCTAATCTAGCTCTGCAATCACATGTGATGGTACTGGTGGTTTAAGCTATAAGAGTAATACCTTTGTTCTGACAGAATTACCGTCATGTATATTTCCTTATGACTTGCAATATTCTCCAGAGCAGGGGTGTCAAACTCATGGCATCACGGCATCGTCGTGGCGTGATATATCACAACTTCATCCCCTTTGCTAAACCAGGTGTGGCCAGAGCGCAATGCATCTGGCCTGTGGGCCAGAGATGGGAATTTGACATCCCTGCTTTAGAGGGAATCACAGAAGGACCATTTTTGGAATAGTCTATCAGGATTGGCATGGGATTGCAGCTATTCTGTTCGACCATCTTTGTTATAAATACTTAGTTGCAATGTAATTCTTCCCTCCCTGCCCTCATAACCCAAAAATAAAATTTCCCAAACAGCACACATTCTGTAATGTTCCATATTTTCATCTCTCTGACTTTTTAACTCAGTTTCATGGCTTCTCTGCATTGATAAGAGGCAGAAGTCCAAACTGTCTCCATGGTTTTAGTTATTCTGTTTAAGTCAAATTTTAAAAGAATGGGATGAATATCATCTGGGAATAAAATGTTTGGTACTCCTCCTGAATCTATTTTAGGCTTCTTATTTGGGTTTACCTTTTTCCTCCTAACATAGTGGAGTTTTATTTTTATTTTTACATTTCTTAAAGAAGAAAAGATCAAGATAAGTAAGCTAAAATAGGATCACTGTCTTTTTCGACCTTTTCAATCATAATAGAATGCCTAATAAACATGGATGAACCAAAATCTGAAAACAACTGTTACTGTGATTCTTCATACAGTTTGTCCATAATGTAGGATGAGTTGCTCACATGATAAAATAGTACATTTACTATTCCCATGTTTGGGAAGAAAATTGTAATTCCACCCACAGGGAATTCTTGAAGTCAGGCTTCTTTTGGTTCTGATATTTAACTATTGATTTGATAACATAGCATCTGCTCTCCAAAGCACCTTCCCTTTCCTTTTTTATATGTACTGTTAATAGCAATAGCACTTAGATTTATGTACTAATTCACAGTGTTTTACAGCCCTAAGTGGGTTACAGAGTGGCCAGCATATTGCCCCCAACAATATTGCCCCCGAATTTTGGAAGGATGGAAGGCTGAGTCTACCTTGAGCCAGTCAGGATTAAACTTCTGGCTATGGGCAGAGTCTGCCTCCAATACTGCATTTAACCACCGTACCACCATGGCCCTTTTTAAAACACGCTCTGGCCTTCTCCATTGATGCTTCATGGTTCAGCTCTGTCTCAAGTTGTATGCCATTCCCAATCTGTAGGCCCAGAGCCATAAACAATCCCATCTGGATCTCCTTCAAAAAATATTGCCAAGTTGTCATTTTTAATATGACAGAACATTCCCTGCCCATGTATGGAGTGACTTCCCCAATTGGAGAAACTGTATTTATTAATTGCCTTTTGTCCTGGCCCTAATTTATTCCCTTGCCTTGACTTTGCTCATTTTTGAGAACAGCCCTCTGCATCCCACTGAATGATCAAGGGCCATCCTTGGCTTGAGAAGGGAATCTCACTAATCAATCAGTTACTTCCAGAAACGTGTTGATGGATAGACAGAAAAAAGATTTATTTATTTTATTTACTCAATAGGAGTATAACCATCCCTTTTGGTCATGTATTACAGATGTTTTCCATTCCTGAGCAGGGAGGGCAACACCCTTTCTCTTTGTGCAATAGACATAATTGAAATAATCAGCTACGCCTATCTTCCTTCATCCATCTCCACAATGCATAATGAGCAATGGGTACAGGCTTTCATGCAGTAGACAAATATGGCACCATGTAAAACAGGCAGGAAAAAAACAGACAGAGCCTCTAGTTGCACACGCTTGACAGACCCAAGGCATGCGATGATTATAATCAGCCTGACTCGGTTTCTTCTCTGTAATTGAAGATACAGATTTCCATAAAATCATTGCCCAGTCCACATGGCAATATGCTTGAAGGCACAGATTGGTATGTATAATGAAATGGATATTAGTTTTGGTCAGTTAAATTGGTTAACTCCACCAGCAGTTCTTATCCTTCTTGATACCAAGAGACGTGGATCAAGTTTGCCTTTGGCATGGTATATATTTCAGGTGAAGTATTACACCTCAATTTCTTAGATAGGAAAATCTAGAAGTGCCTAGACCGCCCACCACCCACTGGATGGTGTAACTTAGAAAGGCATCTGAGTTTTACCGCAAGGCTCTGTACAACCCAGTTTTTTTCCTTTTTCGTGGAAAAGTCATGCCCCCAAATTGTAAAACAGAGGGACCAAATACAAAGGCTCCTTTTTACACAAGTTTCTTTCCTGAAGGTTAATGCTATGCATGATGCGTGCATTATACCAGAAACATTATATGTCATCCAGAGTCACATTCATGAAATACATGGCAATATACATTTGATAAACAAACAATAGAAACCTTGCATTTTCCAATTCTAGTGCTGAAAAATGAATGTGAAAGGGTGCCAGCAAACAAATATCTAGTTTTTTATGGCAAGTGGGTTGGAAATGGATGTCAGGTTAGTGGGATCAAGGGCTCTGCTTAAATAGCTGCATTCTACAAATGGTACCAATATAATTAAATCTTCTCATAGGGCCAAAGCAATTCCAAGAAGCCTTATGAACATATCTATTGATGGAGAGATAGTTCTGAAAACACGTATTGTTTTGTGCAAACACAGCCAAATGAGGGCCACTGTGATGCTGTTTGAGTTTGATAAATTCTAGACAGGCAGATATGGGAACCAATTTTCAATTGCTCTCGTAATATGTATGTATAAATAAATATCAGTATTTATAGAGAGACGGCAACTCCAATCACACACTGCTTGCACTGGCACAAAGCCGAAAGCTCCAGTCTGAGGATGGTGAGTGGGACCTCGCCAAAATACTCTTAATCTTACCTGGGAAAAGACCCAAGCACACCTAGACCTCTCTCCCTCTCTCTATATATAGCATATATATTTTCATATATTTTTATGGGTACAGGTATGCAGATCTTGGCCTATTCAGGTCTTTTCCCGTGTAGATTGAGAGTATCTTGGTAACATTTTGACGAGGTCCCACTCACCATATTCAGGCTGGAGCTTTCAGCCTTCTGCTTGTGTGAACACAATACAGAAGCCTGATGATGGCAGATGAGATTCTGCCGAAATGTCACTGCAACTTTAAAAGCACAACTATAATGTCGTGGGAAAATACCTGAACAAAGCTAAATACTATATATATATATGTATATATATGGTATATATATGTATATGTATATATATATATGGATCTTTGGTTATTCGGGTTTTCTCCCGCGGAGAATTGGCAGTATCTAGGCAACGTTTCGATGAAGTCTCATTCATCATCTTCAGGCTTGTTTCTTCAGCTCTGTGCTTCTCTGAGAAGCACAGAGCTG
>BLBF01000002.1:87775948-87821057 GCA_015471245.1 Laticauda colubrina | reverse complement strand
GCATGATGTACAGGGAATTTCGTATATGCCTTGGTTTTCCAGGTCAATTTTGTCTTTGGGGTTCCTCAGGATGGCTGCTATTTTTTTGTCTGTTTTGAAGGCAGTCTTGATGTGATGCCTGTGTAGTATCTTACTGATTTTATCTGTGGTACCTCTTATGTAGGGCAGGACAGCTGTTCCATGGATCTGTTGATCTTCTAGGTCTCTGTTATGTCTTGGTGTGTTTTTGTGGATCAAGTTGGTGATTTTGTTTTTGTGGAAGCCATTGGCTGTCAATACTTCAGTCAGGGTGCATAGTTCAGTCTTTATATGTGTCTTGTCTGCCAGGCGTTTGGTTCTGGTAATTAGTGTTTTCGCTACGGAATTTATCTGTGCTGGGTGGTGGTGGGATTGGGCGTTGAGGTAGCGGTTGGTGTGTGTTTTCTTTTGGTATATGGTGTGTCCCAGTGTGCCATCTGTTCTTTTGTAGATTAGTACATCTAGGAATGGTAGTTGTTTGTTTATTTCCGTTTCCATGGTGAACTTGATTTTGGGGTGTGTGTTGTTTAGGTGTGTTAGGAAATTGTTTAGGTTTTCTTTTCCATGGGGCCAAATCACAAATGTGTCATCGATGTATCTTAGCCATAGTTTGGGTTTGTGGGTGGCATTAGCCAGGGCTCTGGATTCGAATTCTTCCATGAACAGGTTTGCAATGACGGGTGACAGTGGTGATCCCATAGGGGCTCCTTCAATTTGCTTGTATCTTTGTCCTTTGTATATGAAATATGTGTTGGTTAGGCAGTGTTCTGTTAGTTCCATGAGGTCTTTAGCTGGTTGGTATTTATTTTTGATGATTTCAAGAGTTTCTTTTATTGGGACTTGAGTGAATAGTGAAACCACGTCGAAACTTACAAGCAGATCTTCTTGTTCTACGTGTAGATCTTTGATCATTTCTAAGAAGTGGTATGAGTTTTGTACATATGAAGCTGCGGTTTCAGCATGGGGCTGTAGTTGTTTTGCTAAGTATTTAGCTAGGTTTTGTAATGGTGCTCCTATGGAGCTGACTATGGGTCTGAGAGGTATGCCTTCTTTTTGTATTTTTGGGAGGCTGTATAATTTGGGGCATCTAGAAGATTTTTCTCTTGGGATGATCGTCTGTTGGATTTCTTTGCTTATGTGGCTGGTTATAATTTTCTTCTTGGTTGATTTTTCTAGATATGTGGTTGGGTCTGTATTTATAGGTTTGTATGTGGAGTCTTGGAGTAGGTCTGTCAATTTTGTTTCATAGTCTTTTCTGTCCATTACTACTGTGGCATTTCCTTTGTCTGCTGGGAGTATTATGATACTATTATCATTTTTCAGGGTTTGTAACGCTCTGAATTCATCTTTTTGCAAATTATTTTTTGGTGGTTTCGTTGTGCATAAGATGTGAGTAACCTGGTGTCTTATTCTGTCAGCTTCATCTGTATTTAATTTGGTTAGGCTGGATTCTACTGCACATATGATGGATTCTGTTGGGATTTTTTTGGGGTGCTATGGCATAATTGAATCCTTTGGATAGGACATCTGTTTCTGTTTTGTTGAGTTCTCTGTTGGAAACGTTGTATACTAGTTGTTTCAGGTGTTGTGGTGGGTTATTGGGAATTTTCTTGTCATTTTCTAATTTTTTCAGTTTTTTTTCAGAGTTTATCATTTTTATAAGTATTTTCAGTTTCAGCTCTCCAAGTTGTAAGTTGTTTGATCTTATCCCAAAGTAGAGGGTGGATTTGGCTGCTCAATTCCAGGTGTAGTGCCAGCAAATCTTTGTTTAACTGATCTAATTGGAATCTCTTACTGTGAACTTCATTTCTGAGTAGAGATATCTCTGTCCTTTTCAGGATACGTTTGGTAGCTGCTGTGTTCTTATGAAATGTTAATTTGAAGCAGGTTGGTGTTACATTGTTGTCTCTGCAGCTGCATAGGAATTTTAGGTCACATAGTATTCCTGCTCTTTTAACTTCCAGCTTCTCATAGCTTTTGATCTGGCTGTTTATTTCCTCCCCGTAGAGGTCAGATATTTGTTTTCTTAGGTTTTCGCGGGTACTTACATGTGTGCTGTTTAGCTTCCTTCGGGTATTATCCCATGTCATTGTAGTTCTGTTAAAGTTGTAGCAACGTTTCAGCAGAATCTCATCTGCCATCCTCAGGCTTCTGTATGGATATGGGTCTTACAGCTCCTGGTTTTTAAATTTGAGGCTGGTCCATTTTGATTGGTTGGGAGCCTGGACCTGTGTTCATTGGACTTGGAGTTTGATTGATTGGTGTTCCTGGTTTCTTCTGTCTGTTTTGACCTGTTTTGACCTGTTTGACCTGGAAAACCAAGGCATATACGAAATTCCCTGTACATCATGCCCGGCCACATACATTGGACAGACCAATAGAAGAATAAGTACCCGCCTAGATGAACACAAAAATGCAGTAAAAAAGCTGGAACACACCTCCTCACTAGTCCAACACATGAAAACCACAGGTCACAGCATCAACTTCAATGGCACTAAAACCCTGGCCACTATAGAAAACCCCAGCCACAGAATCATCAGAGAAGCCATAGAGATTGAAAAAAGACCTGACAGCATGAATAGAAGAGATGATTCCAGCAGACTGTCAATCATTTGGAAGCCTGCACTCTCAAATAGAAAGATCTCCACACCACAAAACAAACACCTGAGCACAAACAGACTCCCTCTGATGCCTCCAACTCCAACCCCCCCACCAGGCACCCAGGTGAAACTTAGCTTCCTAATGGATAGCAGCCGTCCTTTCACATGAAGCCAAGCTGCACTGAAAGCCTCCAACAAAGGAACAGAGTGTTGCCAGCCAATCAAAGCCACAAAACAGACAGAAGAAACCAGAAACACCAATCAAACTCCAAGTCCAGTGAACACAGACCAAAACTCCCAGCCAATCAGAATAGGCCAGCCTTGAATTTGAAACCAAAAGCTGTGAGACCCACATCCATACAGAAGCCTGATGATGGCAGATGAGATTCTGCTGAAACGTTGCTACAACTTTGAAAGCACTACAATGACGTGGGATAACACCCGAAGGAAGCTGAACAGCACACATGTAAGTTCCCGCGAAAGCTTAAAAAAACATATATATATATATATAATTTCTGGTAAAGAATTATATATCTGGTAAAGGTAAAGGTCTCCAATTTTGATAAGTACCGCAGGAAGGCCAAGTTATTATTTGACCCTGAACATTGAAAAAGTCCTAATTTTCCTGGAGATGCCTGTAAATAGTTGTATGTGCCTCCTTTTAGCAGAATTTAACTTCTACCACAAATGTAAGTGTATGTTTGTTTTTGTATCTATGCATCTGTATCTAGGTTCCACATACCGCACTGACTTCACAGTTAAAAGCTACATTCCAGCATTTATTTTATATTATTATAGTTGGATATCCAGATCTTTTTTCATGTGTGTATATAACTTGCAGCTTGTGCCAAATGACTGCTCATTACAAGGCTCCAAAATGGATTAAAATTTAATTTAGTTTAGCTAAAATTTCTTCTGAAGCTTGGAGTTCATATCTGGAGCATTGTCATCAAACTGGCTAGGCCCCTTTTAACCTTCCTGGGGCATGTGATCTAGTCAAGCTGATGTCTATGAGAGCTGATCTGTTCTAATGGATTCTCCAGATCATCTGTTATATGAACAGCAGATCTGGGATTCATTGCAAGAGTAATGCCGATACACAGGAAGGTATTTTGCGAGTAAACATAATCACTTCCTTTCAGTAACCTTGGCATATTACTGTGGCATAATCTGTAAATCGATACAGGTATTACTCTGGTGTTAGACCAAATTACGCAAGTGCCTCAGACATCAGATGCTAGGTTAGTGTAGATGTGCAACGAGGGGATTAGAGTTGAATAGGATAAAACAGGAGAGACATTTATTCAGTTCACATTTGACAGATGTGGAATACAGCAGAAAACCAAAGCCAACAAATTCATAAAAATGAGAAATGTAGAAAAAACAGAATGGACATACTAGTTTATTACCAGCACAAGACCTCCAGCTTACTCTGTTTATTTTGTTGCCTTTATTATTTTTATAAATAACTCAAGATGGCAAAAACACACCCGATACTTCCTCCTCCTCCTATTTTCCCAACAACAACAACTCTGTGAGGTGAATTGGGCTGAGGCAGAGTAACTGGTCCAAAGTTACCCAGCTGGCTTTTATGTGTAAAGTAGGATTTGAACTCATAGTCTCTGGTTCCTAGCCTGAAGCTTTAACCACTAGACCAGGGGTCCTCAAACTTGACAATTTTAAGACTTGTGGACTTCAACTCCCAGAATTCCTCAGCTAGCATAGGTGACTGAGGAATTATTGGAGTTGAAGTCCACAAGTCTTAAAATTGTCAAGTTGAGACCTCTGCACTAGACCAAACTGGCTATGGCCCCTACTAAGGTGTTACTCCAACACGACTGTGGAAATAATTTTAATTTGCTTTTATTATTATAAATTCTGCACATGTAGCAAGACTGTCACCTTTTCCTTTGCTCCAGTAGCAAAACTGCTCATGGACCAAATCTAACCCTTTAATTGTATTTTCAATCAAACCAGTGGCTTGGCTCTCAAGAGGGATAATTTAGCAAACATGCACAAGATAGTGCCTTTTCAATAACCCTTTGTGGGAAAGTTGTAACACAACATCAACTGGAGGATTTAATCTTTATAATGAAGGAGCACGTTTTCAAGTTGGAGGATCAGGGAGAACTGGAATCTACTCTTTTCCCCCTTTCAATTAAAAGAATTAAATCCTCCCTCCTGTTAAACACAACAAATTCACCTTTAGCTTTTGTTTATCTTTTCTTCCTTCTTTTCTGCCTCCAGGCACTCGAAGAGTTGTTCAGCCAGACACAACAACCAACTTTCCTCAAAGAGCGTAGGTGTTTCCTTCAACTGAAGCCATTTCAGTTGAAGGACTGAAATTTATACCTACCCCATTTCTGTTCCTTCAGCTTCCGATATCGTAAACCGTGGTGTATTTCCTTTCTTTGTTAAAATTTCTGTGATGGCAGAGAGTTGGGGGGAATATGTTTTATCACACCATCATGCCAAATTAAATAACTTCAATTCACATATAAATTAAATAGAGATTAAAGCCAATTTTGCAGTACTAGCCTAAGACTCACTGAATGTGCAAGCTCTCTGCAATGGTTTTGGATTCCGGTTTGCTCAGGATGATCAGGCCACAAGTAAATTGAGGACACTTATAACATAACTGAATGCATGTTTATGCAAAAGAAAGTCCTAATTAGAGAGTCCTAATTAAGCATACAGTTTGCAGATTCCTAACCTAAATCTAATTTATTTCTGAGAGAAATTATTATACACACTAAACAAAAAAACTGGAGCCAATCTGGGTAAGTTTACTGAATCATTTGAGCTCCTTTTCTGCTCAGAAATTGTCCTTCATCCTCCCTGGTCTCCTCAAAGCAAAAATTTCTAGGCCAAATAGTATCATTTAAACACCACACACACACACACACACACACACACACATACACACAAAACAAACTTGCTTCACTGCCTGCCTTTTTCTCACTCCCTAAACCCACTGTGGTCCCTATTCTTAGGCCAATGTGCTTGGGCTTCTTTCATTTCAGTAGTTGTCTTCTGACACTGACTGTTGTCTTTTACAGTTAAAATATTTTTAATATCCTGTGATATAACCTTTTACATATATTCTGAAAAATCTCTGTGACAATCAATGTGCTGTTCTTTGAAGCAAACGTTGTTATTCTAGTTGAGTTAATATAATCAACTCAGAAGAATGTGTGGCAAAAGGAAGAAGTAGGGATGATTCAAAGAGGAAGATGCATTCCCAGTGCTGGAGTAGATAAGAATCCCTACCCCCCCCATCCTTGAATAACCACAGAGTTGCATTTATGAGCTATTTTGACATATTGACAAGTGGCAGTTTCATGAAGTCCCATGTCAAGGTCATAAAATAAAAGGGTTAGAAGGAAACTTGGAGATCTTCTAGTCCAACCCCTATTTGAGCAGGAAACCTGATACCATTCTGTACAAATGGTTGTCCAATCTCTTCTTGAAAGTCTCCAGTGATGAACAGCCACAGCTTTGGAGGCAAGTTGTTTCACTAATTGTTCTCACTGTTAGGAAATTTCTCCCTAGTTCTAGGTTGGATCCAGGGATGGGAGTCACATTTTTAAACAATTGGTTCTGTGGACATGGCTTAGTTGGTAGGCGTGGCTTGGTGGTCATGTTATTGGCTGGGCATGGCCAACTCAATATCACTCACATCAAGGCACACACATCCTCTCCTGGCTTCTCATGACTGTAGGGATGCTGCAACAGTCGTAAGTGTGAAAAATGGTCATAAGTCACTTTTTTCAGGGCCATTGTAACTTTGAATGGTCACTCCATGCAAGCAAAGTATCAGTAAAGGAGGGGAAAAAAACTCCAGAGACGTTCCTGAGACAGGAAGTCTAGTCCTGCCAAGAATGTAACAAGGATTAACAGAGAGGCAGTTTCTGCAAGCAACACCAGAATGTTTCCTTCCTGCCTTTCTTACAGGATTAGGCCAGGAATTTCTTCTAACAACCGGTTCTCCAAACTGCTTAGAATGTTAACAGCCGGTTCTAGAGAATAGGTGAGAACTGGTAGAATCCCACACTGGTTGGATCTGCCTTTAATGATCTTCCACCTTTTCTTGTCCTGCCCTCAGGTGCTTTGGAGACTAAGCCAACCCCTTCTTCTCTGTGACAGCCCCTCAAATATTGGAAGACTGGTATCATGTCACCCCCTAGTCCTTCTCTTTGCTAGACTAGACATACCTAGAAATGGCAAGAAACGGCTCTCTTGTATTTAAAAAATTGGGCTGTACTCACACTGGAGAAAATTCCCCCTTTGCCTTACTTCCCAGATTTTGAAATCTTGTCATTATAAATTTATTTGTTTGCTTATTTATTTCGCCACTTGTCTCAACCACAAAGTTACTGTGGTTTATTGTAATTTATTGCATGGTTGAGAAAAGAAATTCAGAGGCAAAATTGCCAATACTTCAACACTGGAATCTTAGGAGGCAACTTTAGCAATGCACCTCTCTCATTTTTAGTGGGGCTTATTGCAAAGAAAGGGACAAATGATCAGGAAGACAGATATACAGAAAAATGAAGTGTAGACCACAGGTGGTATTTAGCAGGTTCTGACCAGTTCTGGTGGAAATTTTGAGTAGTTTGGAGAACCAGCAAATACCACCTCTGACTGGCCCAGCCCCCATCTATTCTCTGCTTCCCGAGTCCCAGCTGATTGGCTTGGTCTTCTTTTATTACCCTGCATAGGAAAACAGAGCAGGGAGGGAATGGGATTTTGCAGTACCCTTCCTCTTCCATGCCCACCAAGCCCATCCACCAAGCCAAGCAAAGCCCACCAAGCCATGTGCACAGAACCGGCAGTAAAAAATTTTGAATCCCACCAGTGGTGTAGACATAGCAATATATTCCCCTCCCTGTTAAGTAAGAGTTCCCTTCATGTTTTACTTAATATGATAGCAAGTGAACATTGACTGATTGTCTGAAAGTTCTTTGTGTTCACTCTTGATTGGAAAGGCCAAGGATTAATAGTTCATTATCTCCTGGGAATGTACAGTTGTCAATATACAGGCTGGGGGAATTCTGGTAGTTGAAGTCCACACATCTTAAAGTTTTCAAAGTTGAGAAACATTGCAATATAAGCCTGTATTACATAGATCACCAAATATTACCCAGCTCAGTCTTGGATGCATTTTAAACTGGGTTTCAAAGGTTGAGAAATCGAAAGGCAATTTCTTTGGAAAAGTCTTGAGTAAACACCATTTCCCAAGGACTCTTGGAATTACTACTGCCACATAATACTATCCTGTTACATATATATTACCACTGTTGTATAGACACTTCAAGAAGTGCCACAAGGAAAGGAGTTTAACTTGCTACCCTCATCCACAAAAAATAAAATAAAATAAAATAAAAATCTGAGCCTTTTGGAATTTCAGATACTGTTCTAACTTTGCTGGAGATTCTGGACATTGCAGCCCAAGACATTTGAAAGGCACCGAGCTGGACAGATTGGTATAAACCAGCCTTTCTCACTCTTGGCAAGTTTAAATTGTATGGATTTCAACTCCCAGAATTCCTCAGCCACCATAATGACTGGGGAATCATGAGAGTTGAAGTCCACACATCTAACAGTTGCTAAGGTTAAGAAACACTGCCATAAACGTTGCCTTGTTGGGCTGCTCGTTTCTTTAGCCTGGATTCCAAAAAGCTACTGTGGAATATTCAAGGCAGTTGAACGTCACTGTTGTCAATGAACTTTTAAATAACCGTATATTTTCTTGGGACTCTAGGGAAACTACAGAGGGGAGCTGCCTGATTCTGAGAAAGGACCTGGTTGCTTTCAATATAAATTAAAAGTACAGATAGTCCTCGACTTACAACAGTTCATTCAATGACCGGTCAAAGTTACAACAGCACTGAAAAAAGCAACTGATGACCGTTTTTCGCACTTATAACCGTTGCAGCATCTCCATGGTCACATGATCAAAATTCAGATGTTGGCAATTGGTTTATATTTATGAGGGTTGCAGTGTCCTTGGGGTCATGTGATCAGCTTTTGCAAACTTCTGATAAGCAAAGTCAGCGGGGAAGGCAGATTCAGTCAATTGTGGTTGTAACTTGAGGACTACCTGTAACTAAAATACTGGGTGCTTTTCCCAACTCTTGAGCATTTTGCTGAAAGCTGTTTATATTTTGCTGGCTGCTGACAGAAGAGAATTGAAACTCATAATTTATCACCCATGACTAAGTAACTCTCAGGACAGAAATGGCATCATCCCACAGCAGTTAGTGAGTGTACATCTACAGACAACGCTGCAAAGAGCTCTTCAATTGAAAAGACCGTAAGGCTTAAAAGTATAGGTGTTGTCCCCCCCCCCCCCGAATAAAAATCTGTGCTGTTCATATGAACATTATGCCAGATGAAGGTTTTGTTGAATTGGAAAAATGTCTTGCAATAGAGCAGCAGTTCCACCTGGTGGCCTCAAAAAAAAGATGGTTCTCCTTCCCATTTGCTGGAGTTTGCTGATAAGGTAAGAAAGTACCTTAGTAGGAGCAAATCTGGCCCAGCCCTTAGACAGAGTGAGTTAATTACCTCAGGCAACAGATTTGGGATGTCATGATAGAAAGGGCAACAAAGTGTTATTTATTTAATTTGTGACAATTAGACTTTTACTGCCATATCCGTCATGGCAGTGCCATATCCATCATTGGATGGCGATCATATTGGCAATCCATTGGCTGCCAAAACAATTTAGCTGATTTGAGGGAAAAGACAGATGGACTTGAATAGAGGACGAATGGTGTTACCCTTCTCCCTTGGATGGCAAAATATCTTAGGCCAGCCTTATGTCAATCTTTGGGAGAGAATCTATCTTAAATAATAAACTCCCAGAATTCCTCAATCAGGGTGGGAATTTTGGGAGTCCACATGTCTTAAAGTTGCCAAGTTTTAGAAACACTGCAGTGTAGAGGGCGTTGGACTGTGAACCTGGTGGCAATGACACCATCTTAATTTGTAAGAATGCCTTTCTGTTTAGCCTTTTACAGCTGTAAATATTTTTAAAAACAAAAACGTGACTGGAAACCTATTTGGAAGCACATTTGTGGCCTAGAACAGGGGTCCCCAACCACCGGGTCCCGGACTGGTACCGGTCCGTGGATCATTTTGTACTGGGCCGCAATGAATGAATAATCGTGATTAAAATAAATATAAAATATGTTTTTAGTAAAGAAATAGTAAAGAAGCCCTTTACTATTGGGGAAGAATTGATTTTGCCAGTCCTTGAAAAAGTGTTTCTGTGTGAAACTGGTCCCTGGTACAAAAAAGGTTGGGGACCACTGGCCTAGAAGGTAAGCCGGGTGATATAGAGCATGTCAAGGATCAAGAGGTGATTGAGGGGAACCACATCAGCAGTTTGCCTTCTGAAATACTGTACGGTATTATATTTTTTGACACAGCCCCCATATTGTGATTAGATACCCATTCCACCACCTCTCCTTCCCTTTGCAGCCATTTCTCAAAATTCGAGATGCATGCATTCCTCAGACGAATGGGCTGTTGTGTTTCTTTGTTGTATTTCTCTGACAAAACACATTCTTGCACATGGTTAGTTTCAATAACTCGTTGTTTTCAAGCTACGCTTCCTTCAAGAAAAGGGAGTAACACCTCTGTAAGATAATAGTAGAAAACCCTTCAGAACTGATTCATACCTGGTTGGCTTTCCAGGATATCATTCTGAATTTGGGATAAGAAGTGAGTCACTACAATGAATGGGCTTAGTGAGTTGACATTGCTAGGCTGGTATGACATGAGTTGTGTCTTAAGTTATTTTAAGATGCTTCAGCTCATCTGAAGGGATTAAGGAGCTTTGACATAAAGTCACTTGGCTTACCTTTCCTCAAAGTGAGATTAGCTGATGATAACCACACTCCCTGGAAGGATTGCCTGAATGCATTTATATAAAAAAGCCTTTATGAAGGGGAGAGTGCAAAAATGTCAGCGGGAGAACACAAAGTTCATTGTTTTCTTTCTCTTGCTGTATGACTCATTTCCACTGAATGGGAACACGTAGGATCTCCAATATTGAATCAGCTAAGAATATGCTTGGGGATTTTAAGATGAGGATTCTAACAAATTAGTTAGAATTACTTTACTGTAAACTTTAAGTCAAACTTTAGAGACTGGAAGTCTGTAATTAAATTGCTGCAAAATAATGGGTCACATGTATTACATGGGATAAGTGGGACCTGCAACTAACAAGTGTGCTAGGGGTGCTCATACACAGTACATGACTTTCCATTTCTCCATCTTGATTTTTCACTCCATCTTTCCTCTCAAAGTTACTTTGGGTTGTGTGGTGTCTGGGTGATATTTAGTACCTCTTGGCCTGGGGTTTGTTCACCCCACTATCACCTAGATTTATTTTAAGTTTTTTTTTCAATGTTAGTAAACTCTGAATATATTCTGCCCCTTGTAATACTACTTTCATATGTCATGTTTTCACAACATATTGACTGTTTTTATGAATTTGTGTAATTTATTTGTATTTATTTGTACCCCACCTTTATTTGCAAATAACTCAAGGAGGTGAACATTGCCATCACAGTTTCTTCTTTCTATTTTCCCCAGAACAAGAACCCTGTGAGGTGAGCTGAGAGTGACTGGCTCAAGTCAGCCAACTGACTTTTATGGCTCAGGTAGAACTAGAATTCATGGTCTCTCATTTTCTAGCCTGGAACCTTCACAATTATAAGTAGTCCTTAACTTACAACAGTTTGTTTACTGATCATTCTAAGTTACAACGGCACTGACAAAAGTGACTTAAGACCATTTTGCACACTTACAAACTGTTGCAACATCCGCATGGCCATGTGACCAAAATCCAGATGCTTGCCAACTGATTCATATTTACAAGGGTTGCAGTGTCCCGTGGTGTGATCACCTTTTGTAACCTTCTGACAAACAAATTTCATGAGGAAGCCAGATTCACTTAACAACCGTATTGCTAACTTAATAACGGCAGTGATTTGTTTAACAACTGCAGCAAGAATAATAGCAAAATGGAATAAAACTCACAACAAATGTGTCACTTAGCAACAGAATTTTTGTGCTCAATTGTGGTCATATATAGGCAATAATAGGCAAATATTTTTTTAACTCTTCAGGTGGGAAGTAGCCTCTCTTTTCTGTGTTTAGCTGCTACTCTGTTCTGTTCCAAGGTACTCCATTTTATTTTCTTTCAAATAACCTTACTTTGAGCCATGCCTGTTCTTGACTGGGGTTTGAGGGGGAAATGGACTTCCCTTATTTCTCATCCTTTCATCATTATTTAAAATATTGCCAGTGTCTTTCTTGGTTATGGACAAAACTATTTTATCGAGAGGGAACTATAAAAGAATATGTTGAGTATTTATCCAGGGCCTCACACTTTCAAAGAGTGTTCAGCATCTCTGTGAGAGAGAGAAAAAGTATGCACACAGGTCCATCATACATAGTTAATTTTATGTTGTGATGTAATACAAGTGGAATGGTTACTGGTAGATTTTGATTTCCCCATTTTCTGAAAATTTAGATTGTGTAATGATTGTCACCCACAGGAGACAATGACACTGAGCCAAATTTGAACCCTCTTGATTAAGTTAACACATTCCAAAGCCAAGTAGATAAAAGGAAAAAAAAACTTTTGGCTACAATCCTACATAATTCATGTTCCAGAAGTATGTTACTGAAAATATTAACACTGCATTTAACATATAGTTGTATTATTAATACACATGGGCAAAGTTTAATACATTTTACTCAAACAGTTATATCAATGGAGTAAATCTTGCAGCTAAAATATAAATTCCATGCTTCTGGGAATATAATTCCACTGAATTAGGTTGATTCCACTGAATCAGTTGAGCTTGTCAGTAGGAAAGCTGAGCTTTGCTCAAAAGGATGAGCTGAGCTCCCATTACTTGCCATAGCTCCTGCCCACATAGCAGTTTGAAAGCATGCAAGTGTGAGTAGATAAATAGGTGCCACTCTGTTGGGAAAGTACCAATGTTCTGGGTGCTTCAGTTTATAGTTATGCTGGCCACATGATCACAGAAGTATCTTTGGACAACACTGGTCCCCTCATCTAAGAAATAAAGATGAGCACCACTCCCTACAGTTTGACATGACTGGACCGAGGAAAACGTTACCTTTGCTTTTTGCATATTCTTGCATGGTTAGCTAATATTAGGAATAGAATAAACATGGTAGTAGATCAATGTTCTTCAACTTCAGCAAATTTAAGATGGGTAGACTTCAACCCTCAGCTCCAGCCAGATTCTTTATTACTTGATTGTCCCAAAGGTGCTTTTTCAGAAAGAAACTGGACTTTCCTTCTGAAAGAACTGTGTTGTGGAGTTGTGCTTTCTACAGGATGTTTTCTGCCCTGTGTTAATTCACTGTTGAAGAAAGATGCAGGCTGTTGGGGTTGAGTCTATGTTGCCTGCATCTCAAACTGAAGCACAAATGTGTCATGCCCCTGTTGGAGATTGACTCCGAGGGAGAGGAGGAACAGCTGACAGGGAGTGGAAGTGTGGCTCTGTAGGTTGTCGAAGAGGCTGCGTGGCAGAAGAAGAAGCACAGCCTGGCTGGGCAGTCAGAGGAGGACCCAGGCCTATCCCTTGTCCATCCTAGGGCATACAGGAAGGAGAGGATAAGGGAGAATGGTATGGTATACGGGCAGGGGTGAGATTCAAATTTTTTAACAACCAGCTCTGTGGGCATGGCTTAATTGGTGGGTGTGGCTTGATGGTCATGTGACTGGGTGGACATGGCTTGGTGGTCATGTTATTAGCTGGGCGTGGCCAATTCAATATCACTCACATCAAGGCATGCATCTCCTTGCCTGGCCTCTCATGACTGTGGGGAAGCTGCAACAGTCATAAGTGTGAAAAATGGTCATAAGTCACTTTTTCCAGTGCCATTGTAACTTTGAATGGTGACTCCACATAAGCAAAATACCAGCAAAGGAGGGAAAAAAAACTTCTCAGAGAAGTTCCAGAGACAGGAAGTCTAGTCCTGCTAAGAATATAATAAGGGTTAATGGAGAGGCAGTTTCTGTAAGCAACACCAGAATGTTTGCTTCCTGCCTTCCTTACAGGATTAGACCAGTAATTTCTTCTAACAACCGGTTCTCTGAACTGCTTAGAATGTTAACAACCGGTTCTAGCAAATAGGTGCAAACTGGTAGAATCCCACCCCTGTCTACAGGGAAGGTCCAAAGGCCTTGATTCCCTTCATGGGCTGCAGCTATGAGAACTATTTAAAAGGATAGACTGCGTATGAGCCAGTGCTGGAAACAAAGCGTGAAAATATTTCTAGTTTGTCCGTTCTGACTTGAGTTTGGCGCCCTTCCCAGTGTATATTCCAATATCTGTGGACGTCTTCAAGCCCTTATCTTGCCTGGTTTCCTTAATTGCTTCAGTGTGGTTTGAACGGGGTGTCCTCCTTTTTGCAACTGTTTGTGGGGGAGATTTTTGTCTCTAGTCAAGGATATTTGGAGCTTTAAAGCCAAGCTGAAGGAATTAAAGGGGCTTCCCCTATTTTTGTGCCTGTGTTTATTTTGTATCCCACCCTAGGTCATCACAAAATGGTTCCTGTAGTCTGCAATTTTTCTGGAAATCTGTTCAAACTCCCGTACCATTTGAAGGGCATTCATCCCAAAGTGCATAGTCTATGGAGATTCTCAGTCATCGAAGCCATGGTTGTCCCAAAGGTTACTTGATTATTCACTCTATAGGTGTACAATACAATCATTAGAAAAATAGCAGTGGGAAAAGCAAAGGGGGAAGGGTTAGTGAAACTGGGAGCACGTTGGAGGTAGTGGTGGGATTCAAAAGTTCCCACCACCGGTTCTGTAGGCATTGTCTTGTCTTAGGCAATATTTATTTATCTTCCCAAAAAAATACCCAAGATAAGCAGTTAAACTCAACAGAGACTTCCATACAAAGTTTCTTTATTGGATCACACCAGGCATCCTCAAGGTTATGTTGAGATTCATCTAATGTCCAATCTTTGCATAGTTGTCTTTATAATGTGAAAATATGGTTATCTTCATCCCATAATGATGCAGCAAAGGGTAAGACACCAGCACGATGCTGACGTCCAAGCAAGAATGAAACAAAGGCTTCCCCAACCCAAATAGAGGTCAATTCAATGACCAAGCAGGATTATAGATGTGATCACATGACCTGAACTACATTTCCCATGAGGCATTAACTACATTTCCCATGAGGCATTCCCTTAAGGGGACAGCTTCCAGTTCCTAATTAACTATATACTGTCTGACCATCACAGGCATGGCTTGGTGGCTGTGGCTATGGCTGCAGGGGAAATTGCATGACTCACACGACTCGTGTGCAGGCATGTATACATTAAGACAGTAAAAACTAAGCAACTGCGCCTCTCAGCTGTTTAGCACAGCAATCCGCTCTGCCACGCCAAACAGCTGAGAGGTTAAAAAGGACCTAGGAGCAGGGGTGGGCCCAACTGCAGAGCATCAAAGAGGCTCGGAGAGAACTGGTTCTCTGTCAGTTGATCTTTGGCATTACTGGTATGCTAGAACTGGGCCGAATTGGTAGAATACCACCATTGGAGGGTGGGAAAAAGAGCAGGAACATTACACGGACACACAGACATACACACACACACACATACACACACACACAGTGTTTTTGTCTCTATCACAATGAGGTTTATTGTGACCCCGCCCCCAAAAGATTTAACATATTAAATTCATATAATTCACCCAAATATATCACATAGTCATTTAACAACTATGTATAAAATAATGCATGACTTAAAACATTCTGACATTTATGCCAAAAGGAAATATATTGTGTCACTTTAATTAGTAGGGGAAAAAAATAGCCTTTTAAAAACTGGTAAGTCACACATTTCTCAGATTCAGTCTTTTAACATCCGGAGTAATAGTACTTTCCAAGTCTCTTAGCACAGGATCATTATACTGAATTACATCTCACCTGCCGACTTGAGCCCTCCACTTGGACACACCTGCCTTTGGCCATAGTTCAGTTGCCCTTCCCTGCTGTACATTGTCACAGAAGGAGCATTCAGAGGCAATCTTGTCAAAGGGCTAATTCATGCTATGTTCCTGGGGCAACACTTTTGTGAGATAGACCCGATGTACACACAGGAAGAAGTGCCAGCATTTCTCCAAGTGAGAAATGTAACCCTGCTGGCTTAGGGCCTCATGAGTAAGGATAATTAAACAAGATTTCATTTCCTTTTCTTTCCGGCTTGAAATTAAACTTTACTATCTGATGACAGCCCCTCCTTTTTTCTTAACTTGAGCTATAATTAATTTTATATCACTTCTGAAAGAAGCTAGAAACATCAGGCTGTAGATGGCTGTCTAAAAATGTGTTGAGTCAGTGTCTTAAAAACACAATCACAATACTGTGCATCATTCATCTGCACATACTACATAAAAACCCTCATCTTATGACATAATTGAGGCCAACATTTCTGTTGCTATGTGAGACAGTTGTTAAGTGAATTTTGCCCCAAATTACGACCCTTCTTACCACCATTATTAAGTGAATCACTTGCAGTTGTTAAGTCAATAAAATCCCCATTGATTTGGTTTGTCAGAAAGTTAAAAAAAGTAATCACACATGACACTGGCACATTGCAACCATCATAAGTATGAGTCAGTTGCCAAACCTCTGAATTTTAATCATGTGACCATGGAGATGCTACAATGGTCATAAATGTGAAAATCAGTCACTTTTTTCAATGCTGTTGTAACTTTGGTCACTAAATGAAAGATTGAAAAGTCAAGGATTACCTGTAGAGGCAGTGGCAGGATTCAAATTTTTTTACTACCGGTTCTGGTGGGCGTGGACTTGGTGGGCATGGCAGGGGAAGGATACTGTAAAATCTCCAGTCAGAGGTGGCATTTTCCGGTTGTCCAAACTACTCAAAATTTCCACTTCCAGTTCTCCAGAATTGGTCAGAACCTGCTGAATAACACCTCTGTGTAGAGGACTGTTTATACAAACACCATGGGCAAAAATACACAAATCTGTTGCAGTGAAATTATTTGTGACCTGCTGCATTTAAATGCACCAAGTCTGCTCGAGTGAGAAAAAGAATCAAGCTGTCTTGGGATTAAAACCACATAAAAAGCATTTAGTTATAGGCTTAGGGACTTTACCAGAATATTTGCATTCATAGTGCACTAAGATATAAAGGGCTTTATTTGATTTTGCCTTAGTTTAGCATAATATGTGATCCCATCTACTCTGTGTTGCAAATCAGGGTTTTTGACTTGGAGTTATATCTGAACCACCATGATGATAACATGCTCAATCGTGTCTTAGTGTGATGTGGAAACTCAAGCATGCAAGGCTTAATTGAATATGTTGCTGGGCAAGTTATAAACTGCATCTTAGGCTATTGGGACAGAGAAGGAAGTTCTGAAATATTAATATTGTATATAATCCACTATATAGCTATATTATTAATATTTATGAGCAAAGTTTAATATGAGCATACTATGAACAAATATATCAGTGGAGTAAATCTTGCAGGACGAATAAAATCAGATAAAGGCCAAAAAGATTGGTTAGCCATTAAAATAAAATTTCTGAACCAGAAAACAAGTTCAGAGAGTGTGACAGTAAACATAACTGGACTATCTTTTGAATGATAGATGGAATCATAGTATGGAAATAAGGAGCTGGTTGAACAGGGAAGAGCAGCTTTTTAAAGAAAAGGTAAATAGTTTACTGTTGGAATTTAAGATTAGAATTCTATTCTGGATTATACGCTATTATATCTTACCCCTGTTCCTCTACAGAGTAAAAGCATTACAACCAGAAGAATTTTGTTTCTGAAATGCATAGATTTGCATCAGATTGCTTCGAACATCATGGGTCCAACATATATGAAATAATAAAATCCTCCAAAGAATAAATGAAGATAGAGAAACTGTGAATATCATCCAGGAGAAGAAATTAAATTATTTACGGCACATGACATATAATTAATGTCAATTGTTAATTACTTCAATTACAGGCAAGATATAAATAAAAGTAACATCAGAAGATGATGCATAAACTCAACTTTCTGGAAAAACTGCAATAACTATCATTTCTATTGATCAGCAAAAGATCCCACAGCCAGGAGCAAGATTTTCTTGTACTTGTTTTATGGAAACATTCAGAAGAACTAACTCATTTGAATCTGCGAAAAAAGGATGTAGGTAAACCATGGTAACTGAGCAACAGTAATAGGCTACAGCCATATTTAAGCAATTGGAAATGACTACAGCCTAATATACTACAGCAATATCCGTGTTTCAAAAAAAAAACAACACTAAGAAGTGCCAACGTTTGGTAGGAAACAGTGCTACAAGAAATGTCGCTAATTCAGTAGATGGCAGCATCTAGCTGAACTTGAAGATAAGCAAAAGTGGTCCTGGTTAGTACATCAATGGGAGAGACAAACCAGGGAATCCCAGTTTTATGAAGAGAAACTGAGAAACTGGAAGCAAATAAAAAGGAGCCACATTTCAGTTCCATGTTGGCACCAAGGAAATTTCAGAAAGGTGTTCATAAAGTCACTAAGAATTGAGCAACTCAAAGAACACCTTACCTTTATGATCTTAAGCTGAGGTTACATGAAATGAATGAAATTTTGCAATTCACAATTTAGCTCCTTGGACTGTAATCTTACCTACAAATAAGTAAGCGTAGATCTTGGTGAACTCAGTGGAGTCCCCATACATAGAATTGTGCTACCATTGTCTTTTTCATTATCCTCATGCTGCTATGTTCAGTTTCAAAGCCACACGAGAAAATTGGCTAGTGAATGGGCATTTTTAAAATGGCATCCTCTGAGTATTCAGTGTTCTGATTTGTGGTTGTGTGAGAAGCATCGAGAGGCTTCTGGGTGGAAAGGATGAGCATTGCCCTGGAGATGTCCAGTTGGGGGCACCTTTCACGTCCCTGGCAGGAGTTGGAGTGACGGACGAGAGCTCAACCCCACCCCACAGCAGCTCTCCGGTCTTGAACATCACCTTGTGAGTCTCCTGTCCAGCATTCCAACCACTTGAGCCACTGTCCCCTTAATATAAATTTCTGGCTGCCTCAGCCATTGAGCTTTGAGGCAAATTTCATTTTGTTTTGTTTTTATGTGCCTTCAAGTCATTTTCATTCCCCAAAGAACTACCTGAGTAAATCCTTGAAGTTTTTCAGGTTTTTCAGAAGCGATTTGCAATTGCTTTTTTTCTTCTTAGGGCTGAGAGAGTATGACTGACCTAAGGTCACCCACATAGCTTCGTGCTTAAAGTGGAACTAGAACTCATGATTCCCCCCATTTATACACTGGGGCATTAACAGTTACACCAAGTTAGATCTCAAACTTCAAATTACAGGAGGCTATTTATAGCCTTTGACATATGACCAAAGTTGACCCCAGAATTTCTGTTGTAAATCATGCCTGTTGGTAAGAGGTGGCTACATAATCATGTCTAACTTAATGACCTTTATGAGGTGCTCATTGAGTAAATCTATTGTCCACAATAGGCCTTTTTTTACTGGAACGTGGAAGTAAATTCTGGTTTCCAGCGAAAAGCCATAAATTGTGGCCAGGTAACTGAGGGATACTGCAAATGGTTGTAAATGCAGGCCCATTACTGAATGTCCAAAATTCAATCATGTGACCATGTGGGGCAGAAGTCAGCCATTGGTAATTCAAATCTGGGTCATAGGTAGCCCTGGGTAGATTTGTCATAAGCGAACCGTGAGGACTACTTATGTATGATCACGTGAAGTGTTAATATCACTCTATAGTGCCATGGCAAGACCATATTTGGAATACTGCATCCGATGTTGGCCTTGACAATGTAAAAAATATGTTGAGATTCTAGAAAGAGTTCACTGAAGAGCAACAAAGATGATTAGGAGATTGCAGGCTAAAACATATAAAGAATGGTTGCTGGAACTGGATATGTCTAGTTTAATGAAAAGAAGGACAAGGGGGGCCTCCATTATCTCAGAGCCTGCCACAAAGAAGAGGGAGTCAACCTATTTTCCAAAGCACCTGAGGGCAGGGCAAGAAGTAATGGATGGAAACTAATTAAAGAGAGAAGCAACCTAGAACTAAGGAGAAATTTCCTGACAGAACAATTAATCAGTGGAACAGCTTGCTCCAGAAGTTGTGAATGCTCCAACACCAGAAGTTTTAAAGAATAGATTGAACAATCATTTGTTTGAAATGGGATAGGATTTCCACCTTGAGCAGGGGGTTGGACTAGAAGACCTCAAAGTTCCTTTCCAACTCTGTTATTCTCTCCTGTCAATTCGGAGGCAACTTGGTGATAGCCCTGCCTTTCACAAAGACTTATGGGATTTGGTTTACACATCACACTAAATCATGATAGTTGAACTATGATTTATTAAAAAGATGGCCTTGTTCAAACACTATTGCATTGTTATAATTTATGGTATACACACATCCATGCCTGGGTTCGGGTATCATGCCATGCCTAAACCAGTTATAGTTCAGTCACACAACATGTTTTTTATTCATACAAATCAGCGTGTAATCATGACACACATATTTCCATTCATTCCCTTCTCTCTCATAGAACATTTATACACAAACACAGACACAATTACAGTACCAGGCCTGAGAATCAGTGGAAAAAGGAAGACAAAGACACAATAATGTGGCATCAGTTGACTCAGAGAACTGGGCCTGCCACTCAGTTTCTTCACACATGGGTTCCTGCCTGCCTGTTGCTTGATGACTGCCATCATTTCTCACCAAGGGATGGAATGTGTTTGTTTGTTTTTAGAAGGCTTCAGTTCTGCCTGACTGGCAATCTTGGGGTGGCCTGAAGTCATGAACAGAATGAAATCCAACCCCCAGAGGCTAAAAGCGGCAAGCCAGAACCAGGCGTGAACCCTTTTCAGCTGCATTTCATCTCTGCTGAGAGCACCCTCCCCCAGATGGGCAGGGCTGGATGAAACTTGCATTGAAATTTGATTTCCATCCACAGTGCAATAAAATTAATTGCCATGAATTCTATATAATTAACCCAATTACTTCCCAAAGATTTAATTTTTTTCTTTCTTTGTGTTGCATGAGGAAGTTCTATTCAGTTGCAGTCTTGAATGCATTAGGGTTTGTTTGCCTTCGATTAAGAGATAGAGAAAGGGAGGGAGAGGGGAGGGGAGAGAGAGAGATAGAGAGAGAGGGGGAGAGAGAGGGAGAGTCTTAAAATAGGATTTAAAATCTTAAAAGGATTCAAGTTTATTTTCTTTTATTTATTATGAAGATTTTATGGCTGTCCAATTTACTTATGGCAACTCCAGATAACTTAGAATACTTTATTGCAGGGGTGGGATTCTACAGGTTCACACCTATTTGCGAGAACCAGTTGTTAACACTCTAAGCAGTTCAGAGAACCGGTTGTTAGAAGAAATTATAGGCCTAATCCTGTAAGGAAGAAAGGAAGGAAACATTCTGGTGTTGCTTACAGAAATTGCCTCTCTGTTAACCCTTAATACGTTCTTGGCAGGACTGGACTTCCTGTCTCAGGAACTTTTCTGGAGTTTATTCCCCCTCCTTTGCTGGTACTTTGCTTGTATGGAGTCACCATTCAAAGTTACAATGGCACTGAAAATAGTGACATTTTTTACACTTACGATTGTTGCAGCTTCCCCACAGTCATGAGGCCAGGCGAGGAGATGCGTGCCTCAATGTGAGTGATGTTGAGTTGGCCACGCTCAGCCAGTCACATGACCACCAAGCCATACCCACCAACTAAGCCACAGAACCGGTTGTTAAAAAATTTGAATCCCACCTCTATTTTATTGGCCAAGTGTGATTGGACATTTGTCTTGGTGTAAATACTCTCAGTATACATAAAAGAAAAGATACATTTGTCAGGAGTCAAGAATCGTAAGGTACGACATTTAATGATAGTCATAGGGTACAATAAGCAATCAATCGTACTAGGAAACAGTCAATATAAATCGTAAGTATACCAGCGACAAAGTTACAGTTATGTAGTCACAATTGGGAGGGGATGGGTGAAAAGTAGTGATGACAAGATTAACAGTAATAGTAGTGCAGTCTGTAAATAGTTGAACAGCGTTGAGAAAATTATTTGTTTAGCAGAGTGATGGCTTTCGGAAAAAACTGTTCTTGTGTCTAGTTGTTCTGGTATGCAATGCTCTATAGGGTCATTTTGAGGGAAGGATTTTCCTCAAAAGGAAGGATACAATTTTAATTTTAATTAAATTGTAAACAATTACAATTTTAATTAAATGGTATCTTCCTTGTTTTGGCTATCAATAGATTTGCATTTGTGTGTGTATGTGTGTGTTTTTCTCTGTGTTTGTATGTATGTGTGTTTACATGTATGCGTGTACACTACCTTCTTCCTAAAGAAAACAATACATGAGGTGTACAGGGCGATTTAATGACAGGTGTTCAGCATTACCTTTTGACAGTGCTCTGCTGACAGAGCTATGGTGTCCATCATTGGAAGCCTTCCAAAAAAGGAACTTCAATACCAGCCTAAATGATAGAACACTACAGAAGGAAAAAGGTGAGGGTTCGCTGTGAGGAGAAGAAGATTTCAGATTTACGCTCTCCTTTGTTTAGAAGTGAACTCAAAAGTTTCAGAGCGCCCCACAAAAGGCATCCTAAACCTGGTAGCCTGGTCTAGAGTTGTTAGACGACAGTTCTTTGAATGTTCCAACTGGGTGCTTGGGAATTCTGGGAGTTGTAGGCCCAACAAATCTGAAAGGAACCAAATCGAGGAAGGCTTCTCTAGAGGTGTCTTTCCAAAAACACGACAAACATACTGTAAATTCTAGCACAGGGATGAAAGCTCCTGCTCCGGAACTTTTAACGACTTTTGAAGGTTAAAATAAACCCACTCCACTGAACCAGGAAACCTGAAAAACTAACCTAAGCAGGAGATACAAGTAAAGGTTCTCTGGCTCATACCCATGTCTAAGTACCTCATTTTGTTTCTTGCTTGTTCCAGAGGCAACATGGGTTGGTACATGGACGATGTGGGAGTGAGAAACAGGGCAAATGATAAACTATATATGATGACATTGTCATACAAGTGTTGGAACTTACATAAAGTGAATCAGACACCTAATCCCAGCTTTTATATGATAGTGTTCCTATGCAAGGGATACCCTTTGAGCATCACTGTTTTTTGCCGAAAACGTAACTGCCTCAGTATCCAGACAAGCAGACAGGAGAAGGATTTTTTTAAGGTACCTCGGCTTTTATAAGGCATTTACTCTTTTTTGGATAGGAACCAGAGAACCTCTATATTATTTTGGACATAATCACTTCATGGTTTCCAGTCTCCACGGTATGGTCATTAGAAAGATGTATGAGTGAAGGATCCATTCATAAAAAGGAAGAAGGAAAGAGAATAGCAAATCCCAGTCTTGACATGAATACATTGAGAACATTGAGGTTCAGGCAAAATGTACTTTCTTTGTAAGTGAGCAGGCTGTCAGAAAGCATTACAATGAAATCTTGCATGGATGTTTAAAAAAAATAAAATAAATTTCTGTAGTACAGAGAGTTGAGGTCTACTTTGTGGATGTTGCTTGCTGTCTTAAACTCAGCAATTGGGGTAAACGGTCAGAAATGTTTTTCTGGTCAGAATTTGATCAGATGGTCAGAATTTTCTTCTAGTTAATTACAAATCAACTAGAAATCCCCCATGCCTGTTATAGGCCTATGAAAGCTAAATGATCATGACTAGGATGCTACCCATTCTTCCTGGAATATTTAACACTTTAGAAATGAACCTATACACTCCCTCTTTCAGCTCCTTATGCCTGCTTTAATTTGAATCGCTAGATTGGATTTCCCAGCCGATTCACCAAATTCACCAGAGCCTGGCAAACTGTAGAGATGGTTCAAAATGCAGGGAAGGGGCATCTAATTTGTTTATTTGGGGTTCCCTGTCCCACCAAATGTTTCATTTTTGAGTTATGACCATTTCTGGCTGGTGCAATTAGCAGTAAATAGCTGTTCACAGCACGGTGCTGTAATGGGAAATGAGGTTAGAGTTTAATGACTACCATAAGTTAGAACGGGGTTCAAACAGCCATCCTGTTTAGTTCAGCTGTACAATTGCACCTCTGTCTTTCAGAACTTTGCTGGCTACATAAAAGAGACAAGGTCCTGGCTTTTGCTGCAAAGAAATGTTATTACAGTACTTTCCCTCTACTGTGCTCTTAGTTTTGTAAAGGAATGGCTGTGTGAGGCAGGCAAAGAGAAGATTAACTCTTATTAACTGCTGCCGGTTATCCAAAGGCATCTCAGACTGTGACTACCTCACTTTTCATAAGTTCCTTGTGGGTGATATTAGTATTTTAACCATTCTAAAACTTATTCAAATGAACAAAGATGGCACATGGAAGTCGGGAGATATGATTTCATCTTCCAGAGATATTGAAACCATTGCTAGGGTTAGGATCATAAAAAACCAGGATTGAAGAGCCTGGGAGGTTGCAGTTCTTGAGCTTCACTGCTACATAGAAGATCTGTTGCTTAAGTTGTCTGTTGTGATGCAATGATTTGTTTGTAGGATGAAAGAAGACCAAACTGCCATCAAATGCAGTTGCACATTGCACATTTATGATGGAATATTTGGAGGCCTGGAGACTAAAATATATGATAAATGGGTATGGCTAGTCTAGACAAAAGAAGGACTAGGGGTGACATGATAATATTCCAGTATTTGAGGGGCTGCCACAAATAAGAGCATGTTTTGCAAAGCACCAAGAAAGCAACACAAGAAACAATGGATGGATACTAATTCAAGGAGAGAAGAAACCTGGAATTAAGGAGAAACTTCCTCAAAAGTGAGAACAAAATAATCAGCTTCCCTTCGGAAGTTATGGGTGCTTCCATCACTGGAGGTTTTTAAGAAAAGAATGGACAGCCACTTGTCTGAAATGTTATAGGGTCTCCTATTTGAGCAGGGGAGTTGGACTAGAAGACCTCCAAGGTCCCTTCCAGCTCTATTCTGATTGATTGATTGATTGAGAAGAGTAACAGGGGTGAGTGGCAATCAACAATCAAGAAAATGTTTGGAGAGAAGAAATGGGTGACATAAACATTTAACTTCCATTACACTGATCATTGGTCATGTAGAATTGCTATGAGATACAGGACTGAATAAATTAGAAGCTCAAGAATTTAGATTCTTTGTTTGCATTGCAATTCCAGGCTTTATTTCAGCAAGGATGTATCAGTAACCTAATCAAGTTCACTTATACATTACATGGATATATCATTTGTTGTTGATTTCTGCCAGGCTGCTTTAGAGCTCGATGTCTCTCAAATTGGGGCACAATCATAGACATTTTATTCTCTGGTATCTCTCCATGTAACCCGAGGAGTAAAACCCTGTGCATTTATTTTGCATTTGCTCTAATTAACTTTCTATTTCTTTGATTTCTCGGTTTCTTTTACATTCTGGTTTGCCATCTAGGCATTTCCTCAGATTTAGGTGACATCAAACTTGCTAATCGTTTTTGGCCAACCATAGCCTGAGTTCAAGATAGCTTTTCATCATTCAAAGAATATTTCCTATATTATAATATTTCAGTTTATCTTTTAAATTTTTTAATTCAACTTTAACAAGTACATTCCTTTCAAAAGTAATGAGAATAATGGATGATCAACTACAGATCAGGTTCACTGAAAAATATATTTCAGATGTGTGAGTATATCCCAGCTATCCAAAAGAGCTGCACTGTGTTTCATATTTTTCTCTTCAACAAGTGCCCCAGGTGACACTACTTGGCTTCCAGTAACTTTTTTTTTTGCTATAATGTATTTTTTTTTAAATGGATGCCTTTAATAACTGCACAACATTGGGGGAAACGTGTATGCACATAAACACACATGGATTTTCCTTGCACTATTCATCCCAATGTTCCATTAGAACATAGTGTTGAGAGGAAATTCAGGAGAGAGAGAGAACAAGCACTACATGATGTGGAAAATTCGTTACAATCTATTTTACCCAGAACTCCATTTATTGAAAATGTGAGGCCTTTCCTTGCTGAAACTTAAACTGTGAGTAATACTCTATCAAGTTTTTGTTTGCACTTGAAAAAGTCCATAGCTTTTCCTTGAAAAAAAACTAGTCATTTTGTAAATCCTTCTGAAGTCTAGACATTTCCACAGGTCTCCACCTGCCTGGAAAAGATTGTCCTTTGATTAAATAAGTTCATGCTTTCTCCAAGCCTTCAGCTTATTCTACGGTTTTGCAAATCCTAAGCTTCCATTCTTCCTTTCGGAAGTTATGTACCGTGCTATAAAGTAAATCTGGCTTCTCTCACCATCCCCATCCACTGAACTGGGAAAAAACAAAATGAAACACCATCAGGACTTGAGAGATCACACAAACAATCTCCTTCCCAAGGCTTTCCCTTTTTAAGTTGTGTAGAAAGCTTGGAGAGAATGGTGTGGAAAGGCCTGTGTGTTGCTCAAACCAGTTTCAGCACAACTTTGTACAACAATCAGCATGCCACATAATTTTCCTCATGGAAATCAAGGGGGCCCAGAGCTGGGGAAGAGGGAGTGAAGGAATTGGTCTGCAAAGTGAAATATTGAGGGCTCAGCCAGCTGAATATTCCGGGAAGGTGAGGTCTCCAGTTTCAAAAAACCAAGGGGGTGAGCGGTAGGCAATAAGAATGAGCTCTTTCAAGGCACAAGCAGAGTTGTGTGACAAAATTGAAGAATCCAGTAAAGTCCAATAATTGAAAATCTGGTTAGGTTCAAACCAATATTTTTTTAACACTGCACAAGTGTTTGGGGTTTCTTCTTCTTTTTTTAAAAAAACTTGACGGTTTTTCCATTTATTATTATTTTTTTTTTGTGGGAATGTACAGATCAGCTTCTTTCCATGCCCTGCAATATTTCTTTCTCAGAAAGCTTTGGGAGTGTGTGGCTAAGCCCTGCCTGTCTTGTCAAAGGATGTGGGTGAGGAAGGACTATGCTGGAATGAGATTCTTTTGTGGGTCACTGGCTGGCTGCTCACCAATCCAGCATCTCTGTTGTAATGAACGCCACTCTTTTGCAACCAAGGAAAACAGCTGCATGTGAAGGTTTCAGACCCAATGCAGATATTAGCCTAGAAAATATTCATTGCTGCTCCGGAGGCTGGGTTTTGCAAGTGAAGCCAAAAGCACTTACTGCACATTAACTCTCCTTTTCAACCATATTTCTTTCAACCACACGGAAAGTGGTTAAAGAATTGACGTTCACGCACTGTTTTAAAATGGAAGCTTGGGAACCAAGAATGTAAAACTCGACAATGCTGATTACACTTACAATTATTGGTGGTCCACATCAGGGTTTTTTCAACCTCAGCAACCTTAAGATGTATAAACTTCAACTCCCAGAAGAATTTTAATTCTTTTTAATTTCAGAATTAATAAGTTGCTGAGGTTGAGAATCACTGAGTCTACGTTATTCCCAAAACAAAGATGAGACCTATTGCGGGAGAAACTTGAAACTGGAGGTAGTTCTCAACTTACATTAATGTAAGTTCATTTAATAACCATTCAATGTTAAAACAGCACTACAAAAAGTGACGATCATTTTTCATAGTTACGACTTTTGCAGCATCCCCATGGTCACGTGATTTACATTCAGATACTGGACAACTGACTCACATTTATGACAGTTAAAGTGTGCCAGGGTTAAAAAGAATAATAAAAAAATTAAAAATAAAAAAATAAAGTGTGCTAGGGTCAGGTGATCTCCTTTTGGGACCTTCTGACAAGCACAGTCAATGGGGAAACCAGATTCATTTAACAACTGGGTTACGAATTTAACAATTGCAGTGATTCATTTAATAATCGTAGCAGGAAAGGTCATATCATGGGCAAAACTCATTTAAAGGGCCTGTCACATAGGCCGACGGATGCAAAAAGTATGTAAAAAGGACACAGCAGACGAGAAAATTTTCCATCCGTTGTTATCCGCTCTCAAAAGTGCCCCAAATTTGCATAAACAGAGCGGACAACAACAGTAAGGAACGGACGGGGGGAGGACGTAGCCAGGATTTAAGCGGATGTTCCACAGAAGCCTAGCGGATGGAAGCAGATGGAAGCGGATGCCACATCCGCAGGGCTTCCGGGGGAGCACAGCGAAGCAGACACGCAGCGGAAGGAAAAGATGCAGAGAAGCAGACAGGCAGCGGAAGGAAAAGATGCAGAGCGGATGCCTAGCGGATGCATCATGGACGCCTAGCGGATGCCTAGCGGATGCAAAGCGTTCACTGCGCATGCGGGGAGGATGCATTGCGTCAGCCCCGCGGATATAAAAGGATGCAGCTTGCAAGCAGGTCACCATTCAGAGGAAAGACCTGCTCCCAGATACATCTCCAGCCAACAACCATGGGGAAGAAGAGGAAGCCTGTGCCATCTTCTGCCAGTCCTGGCAAGAAGGACAGGGCCACCATCCCACCCCCTGGCCCTGACTCTGCTTCTGCTGGGGCTTCTGCTGCTCGGGCTGACTCTGCTGGTACTGGGGCTTCTGCTGGTGCTGCTCCTGGTGCTGGTGCTTCTGCTGGTGCTTACTCTGCTGGCGCTGCTCCTGGTGCTGATGCTTCTGCTGGTGCTTACTCTGCTGGCGCTGATCCTGGTCCTGCTGGTGCTCCTGGTCCTGCTGGTGCTCCCGGTCCTGCTGGTGCTCCTGGTGCTTACTCTGCTGCTGCTGATCCTGGTCCTGCTTTTGCTGCTGCTGCTGCTGGTCCTGCTTTTGCTGCTGCTGTTGTTGCTGCTGCTGCTGCTGCTGGTGGTGTGGTGGAGCAGCCCCTAGAACCTCGAAGCCCCTCTGAAGAGGGCCCAGAAGGCCCTGCCAGAGGGAGGAAGAGGCATACGCGAGATAGGGAGAGGAGGCAATACTCAATCGAAGAGGAACATGAGGATGAGGTGCTTGAATGGCTGAGGGAGAACGAGTACCTATGGCGGAAGGGACACAGGATCTATCAAGACACCAAGAGGAAGCAGGCAGCTTGGAGAGAGAAGGCGGAGAGCCTGGGCTACCCTTCAGAGGTCCTCCTTGGGTGGTGGAAGCACATGCATACCTGGTACGGGAAGCTGCACCTCAAGAAGTCTGGCCAGGCCACGGTCAAGCTCACTGACCGGGAGACCTACGTGATGGCCAAGTGCAGCTTCTTGGAGGGTGAGATCCGCCACCAAGGGGCAGCCCCTCTGTCTACCCTCTCTCTCAGGCAGCCCACAGAGAGCCAGTCCTCTTCTGGCCAAGAGTCAGCTCCTGTGTCCAGGCAGGTATCTGTGGAGCGTCCCATGATGGAGACCCCCCTGACAGCTGCACTACCCATGGTGGAGCGCGTGGAGGACCCCCTGATGGAGTGGGAGCAAGGAGAGGGCACTGCCACCAGAGACCAACCCACCCCCATCCCCAGCTCCACCTCCACAGAAAGCAGGCAGAGAGCCAGACCGGAGGGGCAGAGCCACACTGTCCTGCTGGAGATCAGGGACACCATCAAAAGCAGCGTAGATCTCCTCTCTCAGCTGGTACACACCGACATACCATCCTCAAACCGCAAACCCTTCCTCACCTACGTCAACCAGACCCTCATAGACATGTCCGAATCACAGTACCAGGTGATAAAGGACAGGATCACCGGTGTTCTGCACAACCCTCCAGGCCCAGCTGAACCTGCTCCGACCCAGTCCGGGTCTGCTCCTCCACCTCAGGTGATGTCACAGCCCTTCCAAGGCTTTCCACAGGCCCTCACCTACCAAGGCTACAGCTACCAGGAGTTCCAGCAGCACAGGCAGCCCTTCCCAGTCCAGGCACAGGTTCATCAAACACCACCGATGTCACAGATGCCACCCACGCTACAGATGCCACCCACGCCTCACCTCACTCAGCTGCAGACCAGACAGTCCCACTACACTCCTCCTTCCTCCACCCCACAGCCAAGCCCGGCTTCAGAACATCTGTCATCGGTCTTGGGACTGACACCCCATGTCATGGAGGAAGGGGCTCTCAACATCACGGGACTGAGCCAGCCCTCTGAGAGCTTCCTCCACACACCATCCCCTGTTGTCCTCTCAGGGCCAGGCACCCCAATGGTGCCTCAGACCAGCACTCCAGCAGCAGCCACCTCCACAGCACCTGGACCCTTCACCCCGAGACTATGGGCACGCCTCAGAGTGACTGAGAAGAATGCCAGAGACTGGGTTGCTACCTGTTGACTTTATCTTTGCTTGGGACACTTTACTTGGGTCATTTTGCTTTTACAGTTTGTTATTAATAAAGTTTATCTTTGCTTCACACACTTGCTTCAGTTCTTTTAGTCAATAAAGTCTTGGTGGAAACTTTTAAAAATGGTTTAAGCCTTTGCATGCTTGTGGGATGGGTAAGGATAGCAGTGGGATGGGCAGGGATACCTGTGGGATGGGAAATAGCTGTGAGATGGGTAAGGATAGCAGTGGGATAGATAAGCCTCCAGTGCAAGCATAGTGGGACTGTATGGTCCAGCCTCCCAGGTGCCACACCTATGGCCCTTTATTATCAATAACAATTTAATCATTGATCCACACATTTCAACATAAACACAACTCTTTATTAAATGCCCTGTTCATTGTAGGGCCACTCAACATACATGGTACAATCTCATCAGTGTTATGAGACAGGCTCAAGGAAGCATCCATTAAGCATCTACCATCCTGTCTTACCACTCCACTGCTCCAGCTGGGGAGTTGCACCAGTGTTTCAGGAGGTTGCGCTGCTTCTTCCCTTCACGTGAGGCTCTGTTGGGGCCTTGCACATCCACAGTATCTATCAGGTTTCGCCCTTGCCTCCATTCACCAGGCTCCATGTCCCCATTGCCTTGTTGGTGGTCCACGAGCCTGTTCTGCAACACTGAGTAGCGGGTGCGCATGAGATTGTGCAGGATGCAGCAAGCTTCCACGATGTTCCTCACGGTCTGTGGGCGATGCTGCATGGTGGTGAGACGTACCTGGAACCTGTTGGCCAGGATGCCAAAGGTGTTCTCCACCACCCGCCTTGCCCTGGACAGCCTGTAGTTGAAGATCCTCTCTTCACTGATGAGGCATCTGGAAGTGTAGGGCTTCATGAGGTAGGTTCTGAGGGAGAAGGCGTCATCACCCACGATGAAGTAGGGCACATCTTGTGTGTCATTGGGCAGGGGGCCTGGATCTGGGAAGCCCATGATGAGGTTGCGTTCCAGCCCCTCCTTGAGGTGACTGGTGTTGTATACCTGGGTATCTGAAGATGACCCATTGCCTGAAGCATCGATGTACATGAACTTGTAGTCAGCATCGACCATGGCGAAGAGGATGATGCTGAAGAAGCCCTTGTAGTTGTGATAAGTGAACCCTGAGTTGGGTGGAGCCTTGCAGGCCACGTGCTTCCCATCTATGGCTCCAACGGTGTGGGGGAAGTTCCACTTCTGATACCACTCTTCTGCAACTTTCTTCCATCCTTCTTCAGTGGAGGGGCACTGGAGGAGCTCCTCCAGGTATTCTTCGATGATGGCCTGCACCACTTCTCTGACCACAATGCTGATGGTGTTGTATGGCACCCTCCAGGCATACTTCATGCTCCTGTATGTGGTCCCGGAGGCCAGGTGGCGCAGAGTCAGTGCCACCTTCAGCCCAGTGTCCAGGCTGGGCCGGAAGTTGGTGTTTGTCTTGGTCAACCTGGGTGTCAGCCGCTCCACAACTTCATCAAACATGGCTGGAGGCATCCTCATGAAGTTCTGGAATGCACGAGGGTCTTCGTTCCTCAGCTCCACCATCAGCTTGTTGTACAGTCCGTACTCTGCTCTTCTCCCGATCCATCTTCAGACCCAGACACTTCTTGGCCACCTCCTTTTCTTCCCGTAGAACAGTTGAAAGAGCCTGTAGATGGCTTTGCACTGTTGTAGAACGATGGCGGCTACCAAAAGGAGTGTGTGACGATCCATGGTGGAGATGACTGGATGCTGTGGAAGAGCAAGAGCCAGATGAAGGCTGAAGAGGTCTGCACCGCAGGGCTACTGGACTGAAAGTGAGATCCAGGTGATTTCTCCCCCTTTTTACAGGAAATATAGGTTTTCCGCTAGGTGTCCTTTTGCATCCTCTAGACATCCTGCAGACATCCTAAATATCCGAGATACATCCCCTATACAAACGTTTTTTCTGTTTTGATGCTTTCTATGTGAGCTGCATCCGCTTTCATCCTTTCTACGTCCGTGCTACTCACGCTGCATATCCGTTCTGCATCCGTTTCACTTCCTCCCTGTGTCCGTTTTCCGCTGGAGCGGATGTGAGTTGCGCGGATGCACAGCGGATGCCTAGCGGATATAGCGGACACGTAATGGATGATGATGGACGTATAACAGATGTTCCCCGTATGCGTAGCAGATGTAGAACGGACACGTTGGATACTTTTTCCGCTCAAAAAGTTTTGTGCAGCTCAAAACTTTTTTAGTGGATGAAATGTCAATAGACGGATGCTGGACGGAGAGAGAGTATGAAAAACGGACACAGTAAGTACAGAACGGATGCATCGCGTTAACCAACAGATGGCAAGTGTTTCTCTCCGTTTTACATCCTCTTTCCATCCGTTGGTGCTGTGTGACAGGGCCTTAGCACATTTCACACTTTGCCACATCAATTTTGGGGTCCACTGTGGGTATAAGTCAAGGACTACCTGTATTGGGGTTTCATAGTCACATTCATTTTGATAAAGAAGTCAGGTTTGATTATAATTTGTTGTATGAGATTGTTATTGCAACTTCCAATTTATTTTTCAAGTAAAAATGCAGATTAAGGAGCTGAGCTGTAGAGATTAATATATGCTCCTGTGGATCTGAAGAAGCCAACACATCAAGAAACTGAAATTTTATAAAATGTTTACAGGACCATCTAATATGTGCCAATTCAAATATACATTTCATCTCTTCAGTGGAGCTGAATGATCTGGAAACTTATAAGGCACTTTATACAAGCCACCTTATTATGAGGCAGCTCAAAATAAAATTGAACAAAAGTAGAATAAATACAACAATTTTCTAACAATCACAGAGATTCCAGAGTGCCGCAACATTGCACATATTCCTGAGCTCTTACATTTGATGGACTCGCTTCTATCATAGCTTGGGTGAAGAGCCAGGTCTTCAAAATCTACTGAAAGGCCGATAGGGTGGTAGAGTAGGTTGACCTAAAAGAACAGCATCTAAGCAAGTTTTTGGCTTGAAGTTGGCATTTGTTTACTTCCTTCCCCCCCCCCAAAAAATGTTCCTGTCACCCTGGAACGCCTTGCTTTTAAAAGCTGGTGTTTGTGAGCCTTTTGCTTTGATATATAAAAATGTGGCAAATTCCGAAGAAAGTCTCCACCTTGTTCTTCCCTGTCAGTATAATTGTTCTTGTGCTGCTGAAACATCGACAGCAGGGAGAATGCTGTCCTTTACCCCAATGGTGCAATGACAACTTGAAATCCATAGACATTCTAGCTTCTATCAGTCTTCCGTGGCTGGACAGGTTAAGAAGTATATAATTCAGGGGTCTTCAAACTTGACAGCTTTCAGACTTGTGCACATCAACTCTCAAGAATTCCTCCTCAGGTTAGCTCAGGAATTCTGGGAGTTGAAGTCCACAACTCTTAAACTTGCCAAGTTTGAAGACCCTTGATATAATTCATCTAGAAATGGCCTTGGAGTTCCTGCTCAGCAAAGGCAGCAAAACAAGTTGTGACCCTTGAGGCCTTCCACTCAGGTCAGCTGGCAATTTGGTCACTTCAGAAATCCTTTAACCTAGAAAACGGAAGAGCATCCTGTGCATCCAGAAAAGCCGTTCCTAGCCTTATGAAATAAGAAAAACCGAGCAGCAGTTTCTTAGACTTCAGCAACTGAAGGGAGGTGTAGATTTTGGTTGTCCTCCTACGAAGGAACTGTTAGCATTACCTAATTTCCAAGGCTGATTAAAATGGGCACATTTTACACCCTGCTGGGGCATGAAGAATAGTCTCTCAAGAGAAAGTTAATGCGACGAACAACTTAGATGTCATTATAGCATCCTCTAGCGTTCATTCCACCCAGCTTTCATTATTTTTGAAAAAGGAAGTCATCAAATGTTACTCCAAATGTGTGCAAGCAATCTGGGCTGCAAAAACCCGGCAGGGCAGGGTGGCAACCAAGACCCGCGTCTTATTCCCACCTCTTGCTGCCATCCAGGGGCCGTCCTGATGTTTTCAGCGGGGATCGGCCACTCTCGCCGGGACTTTCTCCCTTTGTCTCTTGAGAGGGCCGTCGCCATCCGACGCGATCGCCCCGAGGCGCAATGTTTGCGCCGCTGCCTTCTTGCAAGGTGCGGCGGCGCCATGATGGTGGTGGGGCGTCTCTTCGGAGGCCTCGGGGCCTCGCGAGTCACGTTGCGAAAGCGCACTGCGATCCGGTAGAAGGCCTCCGGAGGGGAGACTCCCCGAGAAACGCCTGCGGGGAAGGAGAAACACCGGTACTGTCAAGAGAAACCCTGTGCCAGAGCACGAAGTTAGAATAAGGGTATCCAACTCCGGCAGCTTTTTGAGACTCGTGGACTTCAATTCCCAGAATTCCCAAGCCAGCCAGCCATAAAACTGCTTACAATTGTGGTGACCCTGTGCGGTTTAGAAAATTCTGGAAATTGAAGTCCACGAATCTTAAAAAGTTGCCCAGGTTGGATAGTCCTGGTATAGAGAGCCTGCTGGCTGAGGCATTCTGGGAATTGAAGTCTTCCAATCTTAAAGTTGCTGAGGTTGAGAAACACTGCCCTCAATCAAGGGTCTTCAGTCTTGGCAACTTTAAAACTGGTGGACCTCAACTCCCAGAATTTTCTTGGAGTTGAAGTCCACAAGTCTTAAAGTTGCCAAGATTGAAGACCCTTGATCTAGAAGTCTTTTTCTTCTTCCCTCCCAACGAACCATCCCATAGGCCTGTCTTTCCTCTCGGTTAAACTTGTGCACAAACAGATTACAATGTCGAACGATTAATGTGACTGGGCAAAGGAGCTCAAAAGAGACTATTGGGTAATAAATAAAGTACGGACGTTACCCTGTAGGAACCAGTGGTACAAACTTTATGTTATGAATCTAAATGTTTCTAGTAAACCTGCATGAATGTTCGTACAAGCTATGGTAAAAAAAAAAATCAAAATGGTGGCCATAATTCCGATCAAAGTGGCTGGAGTTTTGATTGCATGGTTATAGCTACCACCTTGCCTTTTTTGGATCAGAGCCTGTAGATACCCATATCCCTGGGTTATACTTGTTGCCTATCCTCATTGGCTTTATACCGTTTGATCATTTTTTCATTTAGTTTGGACATGCTTTGCAGGGAGCTTTTTTTTTTTTTTTTAAAGATAGCAGTACCTAGCTGAGGTCTGGCTGCGAAAAAAATAATTTATTGGGATTAGAGCAAAAGTTAATATTTGGATAGGAAACTACTAGGGCAGAGGTCCCCAACTTTAGCAACTTTAAGACTTGTGGACTTCAACTCCCAGAATTCCTCAGCCAGCTTTGAGGAAGTTTGGGAGTTGAAGTCCACAAGTTTTAAAGTTGCCAAGGTTGGAGAACCCTGTACTAGGCCTAGGGGATATCAGGACCAGAGATTAGATTGAGAAGTTGGGGAAGAAACCAAATTTGAGAGAAAAGCAGCAGTAGATCATTTGTGTATTGTTAACCAAGGTAGCTACTTGCATGTGTTCATAAACCATCAGGAAGAGCCAAACTCTTTAGTCTTTATCATTGTTATTGATTTTTCTTCTAATTATTAATATCCCACCAATATTTTTTAAAAACAATTCACCTGGAAGCTCCAATTTTATTTGCACAATGCACACCCTACCTTGTCTTCAGCCCATTATTTAAACGGACTGATTCTATACTTTTCTGTTCCACCAGTCTAATTTTCTTAAGCCCCTGATGCCAGTGCACTGCATGCCCTGTCCTTGAAAGAATATGTATTATGAGAAAACCAATTGGACTGGAAATTTTCCTTGACCAATTAAGGTCAACATGGAAGATGTCATGGTACCTTGGATTCAAGAGAGGAGAATACTGGTTGAGGTATCAATGCTGTTTTGACCAAATCAGCATCCCTGACACCCAGGGCACCCCCCCCCCTTTTAAATTTATTTGTCAAGCAAATATTAGATAACAGGTATAAGTATAAGCATGGTTATTGTTCTGTATATAGAATAGTAGACTCCTAATACAGGATTCTGATTGGCTAAAAAACCTAAATGGGGATTGGTTCAATAGGAACCAATCCACGAAGCTGCTCAAAAGGCGGCAAAACTAAATACCTATCATTGGCTACAAGCCGGCAGGCAAATCCCTATAAAAAGGCTGTCGCGGCTTGAGCCAATGTTCCGTTTTTCAACTGCTGTAAATAATAAAGACTTTGTTGTTGGAACCTGTCCTACCTCGCGTTTTTCCGGACGGAACACTGGCGATGAAGGTGGGATCATCCTAAACGCGAGACTGAGCACGCGGCGACAAATAAAACTAGACGAAGAACAATGGCTAGAAATAATGCGCCGCCCGCACCCTTCAATCCCAATGAAGAGGATTGGGAATCCTATGTAGACCATTTCCAGATGTATTTGGAAAGTAACGAGATGGAAGAGATCTCAGACCAGCGTAAGAGAGCTGTTTTCTTGACACACTGCGGGCCCACAATCTTCAAAATGGCCAAGGCTTTGGCGAAGCCCCGAGATGTGAAACAATTGACTTGGCCAGAGCTCTAAAGAATACTAAAGGCTCACTACGCACCGGTGGTGTCAAACCTTATCAAGCGGCATGAATTTTACCGAAGAGACCAGAAAGAAGGCGAGACCATCGCTGATTTTGTGGCAGCCCTCCGACAAATAGGGGGAGCGTGCGAATTTCTAAATTTAGATGAAGTGATGTGGGATCGAGTAATACTGGGTTTAAAAGACTCTAATGTACAGAACAAGCTGCTAAATAAACCCAATATAACTGTAGCCGAAGCCATCGCAGAAGCCACAGCCGCTGAAGCCACGAAAAAATCGGCGGTCAAAATGAAACAGATGAACACGAACAACGACGAAACGAGCCTGGCCAGAGGGAAGAAACAATTTCCCACCACCACTCACCACGAGGATTTTGATGAGACGTCAGAATCCGGGGAGGAAGACGACGAAGTCCACCGCCTATATGCCAACAAGAAAGGGCGCGAAAAAAGGAATTGGCAGGAATGCGCTGGCTGCGGAGGAAACCATCCTCGGGCCGATTGCAGATTTCTCGATGCCATTTGCAGAGCTTGCAAGAAAAGATGGCATATCGAGAAAGTCTGCAGGAATAAAAAAAATTACAGCCCAAACAGATGCAGCAACTCCCCCGCACAAGCTGAGCCAAAACAAACTGAGAGAAAGTGGCAGCGGAACAAGCAAGCCACTAACCGAGAGAAAACACATCAGACTTTCACTATCGGAAGCACTCAGACGGAAAGCGGGAAGAAAGTAAAAATAATTGTAAAAATAGAAGGCAACCCCTGCGAAATGGAGGTAGACTCTGGGTCTTTCCTATCAATGGTATCATGGGACACCATCAAACAACTGGTCCCAGATATCAAACTCAAAGAACTCCAGTGACAAAAATTAACCCTGAAGGACTACCAAGGAAACCGAATTCCTGTAGTAGGCCTAGGACATTTCCGAGTCGCCTACAAACAACATGTCGAAGTTCTACCATTGACAATAGTCGACCGAGACCGACCAAGCCTCCTGGGCATCGAATGGTTTGCACCATTGGGCATCAGGATGACCGGAGTAGACCGGGTGGCCTCAACCGACTGGGAAGAAAACCTGATCCAAGAGTTCCAGGACGTTTTCGACGGCTCCCTAGGCAGGTATCGGGGGACCCCAATTTCCTTTAGTCTAGACCCCCAGGTAGCCCCTAGAAGACTAAAGGCCAGATGAGTTCCTTTTGCTCTGAAAGCAAAAATAGAGGAACAACTAAATAAATTAATAGACCAAGGGGTTTTAGAACCTGTTGACCATGCTAAGTGGGAAACTCCGATCGTAACACCAATTAAACCAGACGGGTCGGTTCGAATTTGTGGTGACTACAAGGCTACCCTGAACCATGCATTGCAACAAAGCGCATACCCGGTGCCAGTCGTACAACACTTATTACATTCTCTTGGGGGAGGAAAAGTTTTCATGAAACTAGATCTAGCACAAGCTTACCAACAGCTCCCAGTAGACCCATTAACGGCTGAAGCACAAACTATAGTGACCCACAAAGGGGCATTCAAATGCAACAGACTCCAATTTGGAGTGAGTGTAGCCCCAGGCGTTTTCCAGAGCCTCATGGAACGCCTATTGAATGGTATAAAAGGGGTCATACCATACTTCGACGATGTCCTAATTTCAGCCAAAGATGCGACCCAACTAAAAAAAAGACTAAAAGACGTACTAACTAAATTCAGAGAATCTGGCCTAAAAGTAAAAAAAGAAAAATGCTGCTTAATGACTGATCGCGTCGAATTCCTGGGCTACTTAATAGACGGAGAGGGTATATACCCTACTGACAAAAAAGTCAAAGCTATTAAAAACGCACCAGAACCAAGGAACAAAACTGAACTGCAGGCATTTTTAGGACTAATAAATTTTTATAACGTGTTCCTACCCCACAAAGCGACAATAGCGGAACCATTACACTGATTACTGGATAAAAAAACAATTTGGACTTGGGGTTATAGAGAAAAGAAAGCCTTCCAAAAAATAAAAAACTTATTAACACCAAACACCGTTCTTATCCAGTTTAGTAACACACTTCCATTGACGGTGACCTGCGACGCCTCACCGTTTGGAGTCGGTGCCATCCTGAGCCACCAATTGCCAGATGGGAGAGAGGCACCCATTGCATACTATTCAAAGACTCTGTCTAAAACCAAGCGTAATTATAGTCAATTGGACAGAGAAGCCCTGGCAATCGTCGCCGGAGTGAAACGCTTCCACGAATATCTATATGGAAGAACATTTTTGATAGTAACGGACCATAAACCGCTACTGGGAATTTTGGCGGGAAACAAGCTGACGCCGAACATTTTGTCCCCGCGAATGACTAGATGGTCAGAATTCCTAGCAACCTACTCTTATACTCTGACACATCGCCCCGGGAAACAAATTTTCCATGCAGACGCGTTGAGCAGAGCACCATTACTGAATATAGAGGAAGACCCGGCACCGACGATGACCACCTTGCAGATAGAGACATGCCCCGATCTACCCATATCTGCAAATGATGTCGCCAGAGCCACTGCAAGGGACCCATTGACTGCCCGTGTACTGAACTGGGTAGGTAAAGGCTGGCCGGAAAATAAAAAAACTGAGAACTTTAAACCTTTCCAGACCAGACAAACCGAACTCTCGATTCAAAAGGGTTGTTTGTTGTGGGGTGATCGGGTAATTATCCCTTCCAAATTACAAACTAAGGTACTGGGTATGCTTCATGAAGGCCACCCTGTAATTGTTAAAATGAAAAGCCTTGCTAGAAGCTATGTCTGGTGGCCGGGTATAGACAGGGACATCAAATACTGGGTAAATTCTTGCAACAAATGCCAAAGAACCAGACCTTCCCCACCAAAAGCACCCATTAAGGACTGGGAATCCCCACGAGGCCCCTGGTCACGAATTCACATTGACTTTGCAGGTCCTACTAAGGGGCATACGTTCCTAATTGTCGGAGATGCATACTCAAATTGGCTGGAGGTTAAAATTATGCCATCTACGACAACTGAAACCATTATTAAACAACTTGACAAACTCTTCACAACCCATGGCCTGCCGGATGTCCTAGTGTCCGACAACGGGCCACAATTAATGAGTATCCAATTCGAACAATACCTAGCCTCCCTAGGTATTAGACATGCCCTAACCGCGCCGGCCCACCCGGCTGCAAACGGTAGGGCAGAGAGAATGGTCAGGTTTACCAAAAAAGGGTTAGAAAAAATGGACATTGGGGATGTCCAAGATAAAATAAATCGCCTACTCGCCTTCCAGCATATTATACCGGGTACTATAACAAACAAAAGCCCAGCGGAATTACTAATGGGAAGAAAACTGAGGTCGCAATTAGACAGATTGCACCCAAACTATACGCCAGAAACCCCCCCGCCCGACTCCTCCACCCATTTCAGGACATTTGAAATAGGTGACCTAGTCTATGCAAGAAATTTTACCGGGGACCCATTATGGCTTCCAGGTACAATAACACAAATTACAGGCCCCTGGTCCTACCGACTAAGCATAGATGACGGCAGGGAATGGAAGCAGCACATAGACCAGCTTCGGTCCCGAAACATAGAAAGAAGTACAAACACACAACCACAAATATTAAAAAACGACGAAAATCAAACCAAAGAGGGGGGGGAAATACAAGAAAATAATAAAGAACTGTTTAAATTAAACACAGAATATGATAACAAACAAAAAGAGCAAAAAAGAGACTTACAGTTAGAAGAAAATTGTGAGAAGAGTCCACTCGAAGGGGCCAGCCAGGCCAGCTCGACCTGCCCGGAGAAAACAGGAGGGAGCGGCAAAACCGCCGGCCTAAGAAACTCAGGCGGCAGTAAAATGGCTGACTCACCCTTCCAGGCGGTTCCATGGAGAAGGACCGGAGAGACAGCAACCCCATCTGAACCGGTCGAAGTCTTCAGCAGAAATGAACCGCGCAAGTCCAGTCGAGTCAAAAGAAGCCCCACCTACCTGCGTGACTACGTCACCACGTAGGACTAAACCAAGAGGGGACGGGTGTTCTGTATATAGAATAGTAGACTCCTAATACAGGATTCTGATTGGCTAAAAAACCTAAATGGGGATTGGTTCAATAGGAACCAATCCACGAAGCTGCTCAAAAGGCGGCAAAACTAAATACCTGTCATTGGCTACAAATCCCTATAAAAAGGCTGCCGTGGCTTGAGCCAATATTCCGTTTTTCAACTGCTGTAAATAATAAAGACTTTGTTGTTGGAACCCGGTCTACCTCGCGTTTTTCCGGACGGAACAGTTATGAATACATGAAATGGATACAAATAAAAAAGAAGCAATAGGACAGGGACATTCAGGTAATCCTCAGCTTAAGACCATAATTGAGCCTAAAATTTCTACTGCTAAGTGAACCATTTTTAAATGAGTTTTCCCCAGTTTATGACCTTTCTTGTCACAGTTGTTAGGTGAATCACAGTAGCTATTAAATTAGACAAACCATTGTTCAGTGAACCCATCTTCTCCATTAACTTTGTCAGAAAACGACAAAAGTGGTTCCTGTGACCCCAGGACACTACAATCATCATAAATATGAGTCAATTGCCAAGGGTCAGAATTTTGATCACATGACCATGGGGATACTGTAAGTACCTGAACACACTTGTAAGTGGATCATAAGCTTCCTAACAGACAGGAAGCAGCAGATGAAGCTAGGCGGAATCACATCCGATGCTTGTACAATCAGCAAGGCCCCCCCCCCCAAAGCTGTGTGCTCTCTCCACTTTTCCCTATATACCAATGAGTGCATCTCAAACGATTCATCTGTTAAAATACTGAAGTTTACTGATTACACAACAGTCATTGGTCTCATTCGAGACAACAATGAATCTGCATACAAACAGAAGGTTATACAACTTGCCTTGTGGTGTAATTGTTCCTCGTGGAACAATCTGGAACTGAACACACTCAAAACTGTAGAAATGGTGGGTAGACTGGAAGAAACCCTCCCATACTACCACCTCTTACAATACTAAACAACATGGTATCAACAGTAGAGACCTTCCAATTTCTAGGTTCTACAATATCACATGACCTAAAATGGACACCTAACATCAAAAACATCATCAAAAAAGCACAATAAAGAATGTTCTTTCTGCGCCAATTCAGGAAGCTCAAACTGCCCAAGGAGCTGCTGATAGAGATCTACAGAGGAATTATTGAGTCTATCATCTGCACCTGTATAACTGTCTGGTTTGATTCTGCAATCCAACAGGACAGACGCATACTTCAGAAGATAATTAGGACTGCAGAAAAAACAATTACTACCCACCTGCCTTCCATTGAGGACCTGTATACTGCATGAGTCAAAAAGAGGGCTGTGAAAATATTTACAGACCCCTCACGTCCTGGACATGTTTCAACTCCTTCCCTCAAAACAACGCTACAGAGCATCGCACACCAGAACAACTTGATACAAGAACAGTTTTTTCCCAAAAGCCATCACTCTGCTAAAGAAATAATTCCCTCAACAATGTTCAACTATTTACAAAGTGTACACTACTATTACTGTTAATCTTCTCACCACTTCTTATCACCCATTCCCTCCCACTTGACTGTTTCCTAGTATGATTTGATTGTTGTTGTACCCTATAACTATCATTAAGTGTTGTACGTTATGATGCTTGATTCTTAATGAATGTACCTTTTCTTTATGTATACTGAGAGTATTTACACCAAGACAAATTCCTTGTGTGTCCAATCACACTTGGTCAATAAAGTATTCTATTCTATTCTTTTCTTTTCTTTTCTATGTGTGAAAACGGGTCATAAGTTGCTTTTTTCAGGACCGTTGTAAATATGAATGGTCACTAAATGAACTGTGGTAAGTCGAGGACTGTCTGTGTTTGGTTGGGCAAAGCCAATAGCAGCAAGGGTGAAGATTTACTCTTCTTAGCTGGAGTGAAAATACAGCATAATACACTGATACCACAGGATCTGAGTACAGGTCATTGGTATCAGTCCACTGTTTTCCTGGTCCTCCTTTTCCAGCTGGTTTTAGGGATTTGCTGATGCTCCCATGCTTTTGTGTAATCTGTTGTTTAAACTTTGTGAACCTGTCTGTGTCAAAGGCTCGATTTTGCTCCATCTTATGTCCCAAATAAGATGGTTGATGTGAGACAAATAGAATGGAGGGCTCTGTGTGCCATCTTTTGAACAAAAGGTGGGGTATAAATATAATGAATGAATAAATATTGGACACAATGCAGGATGAGTTATTGAAATGAACTGTTGAAACTTCATTACCTGTATTATTCATTTGTGTTCATTTTGTGTTTAGTTTTTTAAGGGAGTTGTGTAAAGTAAAATTATACTAAAGACAGGTGTATTGGCACAAGGTTTAGGAACTCCTATTTTAGGGTAAGGATTTACTAGAGTTATATAATGAATATTTCTCAGGTTGACTAGTAGCAGATCTTTAGGATTTCAGCATGCAACCTGTCCACAAATGTTGGAGTTTGAACTTGGACTGTTGCTCCATGGAAACCTTGGCTTGTATTGTTTCTTGTATACCTTACTTTTTCTTTACCCCATCCTTTCATTAGGAAGTTCTTTGTGATGCTTGGAGTGTGCTCTTGTTTTTATCTTCACAATAGACAGATTGCACTTAGGTGGCCCAAAGTCACAAAGTAGGATTCATGGTTGAGAAGAAAAATGAACCTGAATCTTCTCAATTGTCTTCGTTTTGCTGCTTTGAACTTGGTTCTCATTCCAAGTGAGATGCAGTAACGCCTATTTGAGTCCAAATTGGCCCTCAAAATGTTTCAATCACATTTTACTATCCAAATTAAATCAATAATTCTAAATAAAATGGGCCATAAATAAAGTATGACATAAAACAAATGAGAACTGCTGCAAAATCTTGACTCTGTTATCCTCGTTCAAAGAGCCTCTTAGCTCACCCAGCCTGTCCCTATAATTCTGTAACCACCAAGCAAGTGGTCTAAATGAAAGTATCCATCTTAATATGAAAATCCACATTTGTATTTTTAGAGTCAGGCTGATCAATTCCTAAAAGAGTGATTTAAGTTTTGGAGTAAGACTGAGTCCCAAAAAAATATCAGTCAGGTTGCAGAGGGAAAGGCTTGTAGGTTACTTCTTCCAACTACTTTCTGTCTGAAGTATATTAAGTTGCATATATATGACCGAGAGAGCCATTTTTATCCTCCCAGGGTAGAATAATGGTTGTTTGGAAACAAACAGACCTACAATCTGTGCTGGGCTTGGTTCTTATTACCACATGAATATGAAAATTAGGGGGAAAATGTCCCTACAGAATTTTTTACGTTTGCGGGGTAGCTGGATATAACTTTTTTTTTAAAAAAAGTTATAAAGCTAAATGTATTTTATGAGGAAGGCTGCCACACGTTAAGAAACTCAAGATTGGTAGAAAAGATGATCAGAATAAATAGCATAACAGAATATTAAAGGAGCACTCTTCAGAGTGAGGTCTAAGATAACTTGCCACAGCCAACTTGCCATGGCCAACTCTCCTCTGCCAACTCAACATGGGACAACTCATGAGGACCAATTTGCCACAGGACAATTTGTTGTGCAACAAGAGATATCAAATGGTGGAATATAATCATTAAAGAAAGGATGCCAAAGAAGGGAGAAAATAAAATGTGAATGACAGTAATTAAAATATTTTTTAAAATAATTTTAAATAATTATATTGAATTGTTGAATTGTTTTGCAGTGAGTTGGTCATGGTGAATTGTCCTGTGGGAAATTGGCCACGGCGAGCTAGCTGTGGCTAATTGATGGTTGCCAATTTGCCATGAAGGGTTGGTCAAAGTGAGTTGTCCCATTCCGCCAGAAGATGATGAGATGCTAAAGTTTTAGACTGGCACCAAGGAAGCTGATTCAAATCCACCCTGAAGCATGGATGCATGCTTTGTGACTTTTGATTACTGGCTCTTTCTCAGCTGAACCTACTTCACATGGTTTTTTGTGGTGGGGAAAAATAAGAGCATATGCTAGCTAGTCCTGGAGCTCTTGAACAAAAAGCAGGATGTAAATCTAATAAATAAAATTAAATAGTTCAAATTCATCACCCATTTTTTAAATACAAGTCATCATTTTCTTTCTAATATTTTCGTGAAACTCTGCCCTTTGAAAAAAGAACAGCAAAATCTGTTGCTCCTGTAGAGTTTTATGCAATGGAGAGTAATAGCTTTCCTATAAATCTTGTCTAGGAGCCATAACATTGCATTGCGTTTGTTACCTCGCCCAACACCTGCTGACTTGACAGTCTGCAAAGGAAACATCTGTTGTGAAATCCTATAGATGACTCTAAAAAAAAAAAAAACCTCTTCATTTGCAAATAACCACATCATACTGCGGTATCTGGATGTTTGGCTTTTTTAGGAGCAAAAATAAGTGGAAATGAATGATCAATCACTTTGATTCAATTCTCTGCATCCTGTGACGTGAATCGTGATTCTCAGTTTGCTGTCCTCAATTCCTTTTTTTTTTTTTCCATTTCATTCAGGTACTGGTTTGGCTTTCTTTTATGTCCACATAACTATGGCCAATATGTTGGCTGCTAAAAAGTACAGTTGCTTCTCATAAAAAGAACAACTATGTTTAGTTTGGAATGAATATATATATATATATAATTATCTC
>BLBF01000002.1:87756246-87775548 GCA_015471245.1 Laticauda colubrina | reverse complement strand
GGTATCTTTCTGTCTTTAAAACAGCCAAGCCTAGATTCCTTTTCATAAAGCTTTTAACTGTTAGGTAAGAATTACAAATAATGTAAGTAGGGACATGTATCTTGAGTGTTCAAGAGCACTCTCCTCATATCTATTTTGACATAATTTTTGAATATTCATGTATACATAATAATTGAAAATGTTGCAGTAACCAAAAGTATCCAATTATATCTGTGGTCTTAAGTAATTTTGACATTGCTGCAGTGATATTGTAATGATTGGGTATTGGAACTATCATCCAAAAATGGAAACATAAGGCACCTTCACAGCTTTAAACAGGAATGTCTATGGAGATTCTCAATCATCCAGGTCATAGCTGTCCCACAGATGCAACTGGAATTTGTTTTATCTTGTTTTCTTTTGAAAACATTTCGCCTCTCATCCAAGAAGCTTCTTCAGTTCTCTTTAAATAGGAATAAAGAGAGGATTGGTAAGGTGTAGGTAAGAGATCTCCAAGGGAAGGTTTGATCTGTCAGAGGAAGAGAATTAGGAATATATATATTTTTGCAGGAAAGGTCAAGATGGAGTAATTGTTACTAAATTATTGATATTTTGTTGTGAGAACAAGGAGAATTGACTAAAGACGTTAACCTAGGTTTCAAAGTTATGGTAGCTCGTTCTGATATGACTTAATTTGATTCTTTCTTCAAACATTTTTTAAACATTACATCTGTGTTGTTCTGTATCATTCCCACTTTTTACTGCTTCATGTTAAATTTAAATACATAGAAACAGACGAGACAAACAAAAGAATTTCCAAATCAGAAGGTAGTTCATTGTGGCAACGAAACCAGTAGATCCGTTTAATTTCTCCCCGATTATTAAGATTATACTTTAATCTGTTTCTGAAGAACAAAAATATGAAAGAGGACATTCACAATAATATGCAACGGATTGAAAACTATTTTATAGTCCATTTTAATGATGTTCTAAGGTTTATCACCTAGCAGTCATATGTCTTTTAATGGGCACTACAGCGAAGCCATGGATTCAATGGCAAATTCTATCTTCAAATCAGAAGAGAAGCCAGAATAATTCATAATATTAAAATGTGTAACTTCTGCCCGCTTCTTCAAAACATTCTTAATCATTACAATGGGAGTTATGGCAACTTTTTTGCTATCTCTTTCAGAAAGAGAGTCATTTATTATAGTTCAATGTATATGAACGCTACATGGAACCACAGTTTCCAAGAAATCAAACTCAGCAAGAACTCTGGTTATTCTTATTTCAGTCTGTCATAACATAGCGAAGTAAGCAGATAAAAAAGCAGGAATTGGTTCAAAATTATTCCTCTACTAATGAGCAAGCTAGTACTTGGAAGAAAGCAACATTTATGGAAGCACAGCAAGAACTGGGCATAGCATGTACCAAACACAGTTAAGCTTATATTTTAGCAAGAGGAGTTGCACGTTTTGTAGAGGACAATGGAAACATTTCAAACAGCTAATTTAAGATCTAAAAAAAGTCTCAGTTAGAGTAAGATAGATGTAAGAAATGACTGAACCTCAGGAAAGGTTACATTTTTTGTTTCTAACTCATGTCAGAGCTATGCATAGGTGCATGCCTCCAATGAATGTATACCTTTAGCTGATCGTAGCCAAAAAAAAGAATGTAGCAGTCTTTTAAAGGTGTTGGAACTGCTACTCAAAAAGCCATTTTTGGAGAATTAAACCAATCTAAAATTGAGAAGGTTCATCTTGGGACTAAATCTAGACATAGCTATTGTCAGCAATATATGGGTATGATCATCCAACATACTGTATATGGAGGATACTGGGTTGCTAGCCAAGATTTAGATGATGACAGAAAGCTATATACCTGTTTTCATATGCATAATTAAACTTTCAATGGATTGAAGTATCTTGAAGCATCAAAGAAGTTTGCTTGCAAAAACAAAATCAGACTTGTGGCCATTCAGGGAGTCTAGAGCATTGTGAAGACATTTTAGACAGATTTAGGAAATGAGCTTGCCCCCCTATTGTTTCTATGATATATATTTTATACATGCACTCAATGAAACAGATTACAAGGATGTTAGATTTGCATATCCATTAAGGAATGAAGTGATTATTTAAGTTATTTAAGTGCCCTTTTATTTCAAGCATCAAAGTGTACATGAAAGAGCAGCCTGCTGCTCAGGGAATTGTAAGACAGGAAGCCCAAAGAATTTGCTATCTTCTAAAGGCAAGTGCTTTTGTCTTGCCAAAGAGGACCGGAAAATAGGTCAGTTGAGAACATGGAGCCTTGTGCTTTGTGGCCTTTTATCATCTTAATAAATTTAATGTGCAGAGAAGACATGCTGATTCCAAAGCCAGGATTTTGGCAATCCACTTCAAACGATAGGATAATGTGGAAGAAAGTTAACTCTCTGTTACTTGCATCACAGCAGAGTTCTACTATGTATGTATATCAGCTTCTGGATGGGCATTTTCAATCTACAAAATGAAATGTATTATCATACTATTGATAGAAATTGCATCTCAGTCAGCTTTAGATAAGCCTAGAAGGCCACATTACAGGAAACTTTTCACAATCTGATGATGTCTGGATGTGTAGGGACTACCACAATTTCTTTCAAAGTTTCTTCACAGGCATTGGGAAAGGCTTCCAACTCCCTTCCCAACAGTTCACATCCAACTATTCTTTATCCAACTAGGTTTCATGGAAACTGTAATTATTAAAAAGAGGACAGCTCTTCCTCTTGCAAAAAGAGACTGAACAGGGTGTGTATGTACATATGTACTTACCAGTATGTACTTATGTATGTATGTACAGTGCACACATACATAGACAAGCATCCTATGCAATCAATACACAGATTCCCTATTTTGCCAACTCCTAGTAAACCCTGTCTGGTCTGTGAGATTTCTTTTCCCCTTCCTCTGAATAAAAATGTGCAAGTGATACATGTTTGTGTATAAGTATGTGTTTGTAGATGTGTTTATGCATGCCAGCAAATATGAATATACTCCCGCATTCTTGCATGTACACATACCTCCTAGAAATCACACTTTTTTTTCAAATTAGGGTAGAACCTGGATTGTTTAAAAAAAGAAGTTAATACTAATTAAATTAATAACTACTGGTTGAAATTAATTGCCTGCAAAATAGAGTAACTCAAACATCAAATTTATTGACTCTTATCTGTATACTATATATTACCTATTTTTTAACACATTCGAGCCATTTTTAGATGCAGAACATGGCGGTATACTCATACGTACGGTATGTACACCCACTTCTTTATTTCAAGAAACAGTAAAGAAGGGGTGGAAAACAGTAAAGAAGGGGAAAAAAACCTGGATGGAGAAGGAAAAGAGTAACACTGGGAAGCGAGAAAACTGGGTGGAGATGTTGCAGAGATCAGGAAACTGGCAGGGAAAGAAAAGAAGGTTGCAGGATTTGGGTACGGCTAGAGAAAAGAAGGACTAGGGATGACATGACAGCAGTATTCCAGTATTTTATGGCTGCCACAAAGAAGAGGGGAGGGGGTCAAATTATTTTCTAAAGCACAGAAGGCAAGACAAGAAGCAATGATTGGAAACTAATCAAGGAGAGAAGCAATCCTGAATTAAGGAGAAACTTCCTAACAGTGGGGACAATTAACCAGTGGAACAGCTTGCCTTCAGAAGCTATGGGTGCTTCATCACTGGAGGTTTTTAAGAAAAGACTGGACAGCCACTTGTTTGAAACAGTATAGGGTCTCCCGCTTGAGCAAGGGGCTGACTAGAAGACCTCCAAGGTCCCTTTCAGCTCTCTTCTGAATTGAAAGGGAGAAGACAAAAGGATTGAGGAGGAGCAGGCAAGCTGATTCTCACCAGCCCTGGCACCTTTTAGCTGGGTTCTTATACAAACACCTGTCATTTGCATTTCCTGCCCATTTGTTTTGTTTCTCAACAGGGCCCTCTGTCCTCCCCAGTGAATGTAAGATGACCCCACACTCCCCATAAGACAAAATGGAAACATTTGGCAAGAAATGAGATCTCTTGTTTGCAGCTGGCCAACAGCAGAACAGCCGAAAGATGCCAACTATTCTAAAAGACTGGAATTTTGAGGTTAAACAATAAGTCACATTCCTACTGCTACTTTGCAGCTTGAATTTCACATGCTTCATCTGGAGTGCGAATGGCACAACTTTATTTCCCTTGGCTACAGTGTTTGAAATGCTCATCTCAACTTTTGTTTCCATTGCTACACCTTGTTCCTGAGCTGCACAAGCTACATATGGTGACTATAATTCAATGCTGTAATCAGTCCTGGATCTGTTGAATCTCCCCTCTGTTGGTTGACAAGGTTGTCATCATCTTCCTCTTCATAATATTTGTCCTGCTTGGTTTGCACTTCCACTTTTTGTGTTGTGTTTTTCCTAGTTCACACAGCAAAGCTATCCATGTGTGGTACAATAAGGGTTTTGTTCTCCAGCCAATGTGTTGTAGAGCCTGACATAGTTTTAGTGGCTGACAATGACAGACTCAATGTCAACAAATTGATTTCCATGCCCCAGGAAGAGCAAGTACCTGAATTTCCCCACTTCTAATTAACATTTTAACTACTACTTCATGCTGGCTCCCAATTGTTGCCTAGAGTACTAGTATTACTTGATTGATTGATTGATTATGCCCATCAAGTCACACAAATAGTCTTTTTTGGGGGGATGACCTTCCCCTAACTTGGCCCTTCAGGTTTTCCAAGGGTGCACTCTTGCCAACATAATCAAATCAACCTTGCATACAAGCATGTGGAAATCAGTGCAAAATACAAAATTAATGTTTACAAAGCAAAACAAGTTGATTTAACACTTGACATAAAAGATTTCAGGCAATCTATTAGAAATGATGGATGAGAGCAGGAGAAGTAGTAAAGGATATTAACAAAGAGCAAGACTATTTTACTTTCTAAAAAATGAATCACCATCTGTCTTGTTTAAACTAAAGTAAATTAGAGTTAAACAATCAGAAAAGTAGTGCATTTCTATAAATATAAGACTGGTCCCTGTCCCTGGATAGATACAACTCACTGAAAAGTCAAACAATTCATCTGAAGAATGCAAACCATGTAAAATGAGAATATAAACAGAGCACGAGGTCAGGATGCAAAAATAATGGGTGGAATATATAAAATAAATGGTATTAGAAGTGGAGAAGGAAATAAAAAATAATTACAGAGACAAATGGCCGAACTTGCCAGTTTGCATCAAGTAATGATAAAAATAAATTTCAGTGTTTAAGAGGAGAATGGTTTGATTTACAAAAAGAATTGTTTTGCTTTATTTGGTACTGGAAACTTTTAAGCCAATCGTCTGAGACTTTTCTTGGAATAGATTGTTGTTTTTTTGACAGAATTCTGGGGGCCTATAAATAATAAATATAATTATCCAATCACTGTTGTTATCTTTATGAGTATAATTGTAGCACATTTGCTTAATAATCTTTAATTGACGGCATCTCTGTGCAAAATTCCATGTGTTAAGTAGTAACAATCTCTTCCTTTGTAATAAATGGCCAGTATGCATTGGATCTTTCATACATTCAGCTTAATGCTTTTATGTTTTATTTTGCTTCTATTAAAGTTGAGACTGATTGAAGTTACGTGCATTTCATACTGGTTGCATGTGGAGATATTTCCTTTGGCTCTTGAAGCATCATGTTTTTTAAATAAGAGGAAATAGCTATGTGCCTACTAAACTGCTAACCCTAATGGGAACACATTTACTCTTTAGAATAGCTTACCTACAAACATGCCATTAAACACCAGCAACAAAAAACAAAGAATTTTTTTTGTGCCTAAGCACTTAAAAGTGATGCACTATTTGAATGTTATACCTATATTTGCACACACTTGCTGTCTTCCACTGTAAAAAGAAATAGTCTCATATGATATAAAGGCTTGTATGTGTGAAAGATGCTGCTTCTTTAACAGCTGTTCCTAAATCTGCAGCCATTTTGTTCATGAAGCACCCAGTGTCTTAAGTGTTAAGGAATCTGCTCTATCAGTTCTGCTAAATCAGATTAAACCAAATGGACAAATATATGAAATTTAGAAGGACATACAGTCAGAAAGAAGTCCTGTCAATACCATATATATAGAATTCATCCTTAATGGAATAAATTGATTATGTGCAATCAAGTTGGTGTTGATTGTTACTGACCATATCAATAAATCTCCAGGATGCTCTATCTCCAGTCAAGCCCTATGGATCTTCCAATTGTCACCCATCATCACCATAATTAAGTCAGTCCACTGTCCTCTTCTTATTCCTTCCATTTGCCCCACCAACATTATAGATTTTCCAAGAGACAACCTTAATTTAACAGAATTCCAATAAGAATTATGAGCATTTCCAGGTGGCTATTTGCATAGTGTTTCTTAATAAAGTATTAGTCCCACCCTTAGTCCCACCCATGCTACATACCACATTCCTTGCTCACAGCCATCGGCATTGGGAAACCAAAATGACATTTATGTACAGAGGGGCAGGGCTTCAATGGCAATTGCACCTGACATTGTGGCCCTCTTGGTCTCCCCTTTGGGAGATCTCTGTCCCTGCTAATAGCAAGGGCAGAACCAGCCAATCACTGCATGTTAGGGCTAGTATGCCCCAAAAGCAACCACAACCTAGTTTTATCCCCATTACTCCGTGCAAGCTTGGATCTCAAACGTCAAGCTGTGTGGTGAGCAAACATACTATTGTGCACTTTCCACCAACTAGGATGTAAATGCGGTATATTGACCTGCATTTGAGATGCATTCTTACCCCAGAAAGGAACAAGAGTGAATGGCATGTATGTATCAGGGTTTGTGTTCTTGAGAACAATAGCTATCTTCCTGAACGCCATCACTCTGCTAAACAAATAATTCCCTCAACACTGTCAAACAAACTATTTGCTTAGTCTGCATTACTATTACTATTAATTCTCCCATCCTTCCCTTCACCCATCTCCTCCCACTTATGACTGTAACCTTGTTGCTTATATACTAACAATTTTTATTGACTGTTTCCTAATATGATTTGATTGCTTGTTGTACCCTATGACTATTATTAAGTGCTGTACCTTATGATTCTTGACTCTTGATGAATATATATTTCTTTTATGTACATTGAGAGCATGTGCACGAAGACAAATTCGCTGTCTGTCCAATCACACTTGGCCAATAAAGAATTCTATTCCATCTCATGATGTTGTAAAGCAGGACTGTCAAACTTGTGGCCTGCGGGCCAGATGCATCACACGCTAGCCATGCCCAGTTTAGCAAAGGGGAGAAAAGTCCTGATATGTCATGTGATATCACCATGACGACACGAGTTTGACACCGCAGCTGTAAAGAATGATAACTTTCTTAAACAGCTCATGCTCTGTTCAGTTCTTTTCTTCAATCTATTAATAAGTATTCTTTCCTGGGTGAAAATTGCTCGGATGAATATTGTTTTAGAAAAGGGTTGTGAAAACAAACTGAATAGAGCTGCTAATAGCTATCCTTCCCTTAAATACTGTTCCTCTTTTCTTTAGGATCCAATTCAGCCTCCATGGCCACCTTTGCTCTTAACATAAAGCCATCAATAAACAGGATGAAGCTGCATGTAGCACAAAGGAATTTCTAGAGTAAAAACCAAACCCTAATAGTGTTATATTTGCTAATAAGGAAGTTATATGGAGGTCTTTCTAATAGCACCATCTTGTGATTTCTCAGAAGACTACAGTCTGTCTCTCCCCATAAATGAAGCATCTCAACCATACTTAGAAATAGTTTATTTTAAATATAACAGCATTTATAGAAGTATTTCATAAGTATTCTTTAACTTGTTCGTTTTAATTTATTTTTGAGTAGAAATGCATTGTGGATATGTAGCAGAACACTTTTAATGCACTATAGTAACATTTTCAGCTTTCCCCCCTGACAGTTACAGCATAGCGGTATTGATCTCTGAAGTGATCTTCTCTTGGCAACCTTGTTCTATCAGATTAGAGGAAGACCAGTGGAAGCTAAATGAAGTGCAATGAATGAAATAAAAGTAAAATAAATGAAGTACAATAAAATAAAATAAAATTACACTCAGGATTATATAAACTGCTACTAATGGAAAGAATTCTAAAAAGGAACTGAAGAAACCCCTGAGTTCTTCAGCATAGACCAGACAAATAAATCAAAGTTACAGGTGCTAATACTATTTTTATTGTAGGGGTGCAGCAGCCGCATCTTGCAAATCCCCTTCCCTGGCTGTCCCCTAAAGAGAACAAGGGAAGGTCAAATCTAAGATGTTTTCTCAAATTTCTGCTTTGGACTCAGAATTCCCTTATCTCAGAAGTCTCTCTCTTATGTGGCTCTTCCTCCTCTTTCTCAAAGTTATTCCTTCTGCCCATTACAATGATATGCTCTAATTGCAATCAGACAACACATCCTCAATAACAACTGCTGGGGAAGAATGACACAGATTATACTCCCAGTAAACTTCCTGGATACTTTTCATCAGACCTGAGTTACACAAGTTACTGAGCAATACATATTTCACAGCTATCCAAACACTCCAGTGATAATATTATTCCAATGACAGAGATACCCTGTCCTATATACCCATTGTTTATCATCTGGAACAGAAATCAAACAAATTTAAGTTGGTACACAAAACATCTGTGCAGGACCCCCCGATTCAGAGTCATTTTGTTTTTTAAAAAGCCCCAAACCCCACTGATTTGGCAATCCCCCCCCCCACCAAGAATGTCATTATTTTATTATTTGAATATCCGGAGACATAAAGTTCAGCAACAGATGAGTTACCTAGTGGAGAATATTGCACAATCCGGTTGCCACAGTCAAGGAAGTCTGGATGCAGACTAGCATTCATAATTTTATTATTAAGCAACATAATACTGTATATATTTCTTTTATTGCATTGATAATCTGCCTTTCTAAGTATTCCTAAGAATTTCCCCTAATTTTATTTCCCCAAATAAGAAGTATGTGGATCATTTGGGTGAGAGAGAGAGGCACTACCTCATTTTATGAATTTTTCAATGGGAAATTAAACTTGGGTTTTACCTGCCCAGGTGAAACACTTTCTGTAGTTTATTTGCTATACTATATGGACCCCACACTATACTCCATTGCAAATATGCATCTGTGGAATCTAGGAATCTGGCTGCAACTAGAAAGTAGTTCTAAGCTGGAATAATAAGAGGCATCCTTACAAGAATAGAAAATAAGAAGTATGTCTCTTATACATCCTTTTCTATTATTGAGGTTTGCAACTGAGTATTTATTGTAATACACTAAACTAAAACAAACAAATATATCAGAAGTCTTTCAAAAACTGGCAATTGCTTTATCCTGTATCCTACTAGCAGTCCCAACTCTGCTGACCTGGCACTGGCTGTTCAAAATTTCAATATATATATCCTCTTCATTCCTTTATAGAATTTGATATCAGAGTTTCTGTGTACCAAATTTTGATCGCCATGATGTAAAAAAGATGTTGAAACTCTAGAAAGAGTGCAGAGAAGAGCAACAAAGATGATTAGGTGACTGGTGATTAAAACATACAAAGAACGGTTGCAGGAACTGGGGATGTCTAAGTCTAATGAAAGAAGGACTAGGGGAGACATGATAGCAATGTTCCAATATCTCGGGCTGTCACAAAGAAGAGGAAGTCAAGCTATTCTCCAAAGTACCTGAGGGCAGGACAAGAAGCAGTTGGTGGAAACTAATCAAGGAAAGAAACAACCTAGAAGGAGAGAAATTTTCTGGCAGTGAGAACAATTAATCCGTAAGAACAACTTGCCTCCAGAAATTGTAAATGTTCCAACACTGGAAGTTTTTAAGAAGAGATTGGATAACTTGAAGTGGTCTGAAGTGGTGTCGGGTTTCCTGCCTAAGCAGTTGTATTAAAAGACCTCTGAGGTACCTTCCAACTTTGTTATTCTATTCTATTCTAAGTAGGTGTATGCTTTTTATCACCCAGTCATGGTCGTTTCTCTGAAGCAGACTCAATAACAGGATAACTAGATGTCAGTACTAATTGTCTAAAAAATATCCGGTTTGTCTTTATTTTTTTAGTCAATGGCCATTTCCCCAAACCTTGTTCAAAGCATCATCCATCCCTTGTTTTGTCAACATACAATGTTCCATAACATTGGCTGTCTGCATTACCAGTCCCTATCTTGTTGACGGTTTATTGTGGACTTACCTATTAAAACTCTGCCTTCCCTAATTTCTGGGTAGGCCAGTCACCAAAAGCATGATGACAGGTGTTTCTATTAGCTAGGCAGCTGTCCCTCTTCAGCATATCACCAGTGGTTCGAAAACTTCCATGCTTGGTGCACTGCAGCATGAGTTGGGCGGATCTCACATATTATTATGCAATTTCACAATCAGGTACCTGCTTGTTTTTTTCTAGGCTGATTTATCTGACCCACCCTAAGGATGTTTTGCAAAAATAATGTAAAGTGAAGAAATGCATGGGAGGCTGGCTTCCAGTCACAAATGTGCGTCTATGAAAATTCCAACTAATTTCATTGTAAACTAAGCAGTGAAACAGGCTATAATATATTCAGCTTTAGTTGCATATTTACAGGGAGAAACAGCCAGAATCAAATTAGTCTTCAGAAAGGAAGGAGACAGAGCGGTATGCCACCATGACCATGTAACTAACTAACTAAATCCTGTAGAACTGATTACTAAGTAACATTATCTCTTAATTTAACCAAAGGGAATCAAATCAATGGCCAAAGGCAAGGAAAATTGCCAACAAATGTCCAATCTGACCTTTCTTATTTTCAGGATTTTAATATTTTATAGTTGTGTAATCTTCTCCTTCTCCTTGTTTCTCCTTCCTCCTTCAGCCTCTTCTTCCTTCTTCCTTGGGATAAACTGATTTCAGAAATACAGAGCAGTCAGTTAACTGATAATGAAGAAACTTGAAACATTTGAAAATTCAAAACTAATTCAGAGTGGGAGAAAAATGGCAACACTGGAGGCTGTACAACGATGAGAGAAAAGTTTGGGCTCACGTAGCCCCAAACCTCTTTGTCTCTCTCCACACCTTTAAGCCCCTGTCACATTGCACTAATGGATGGAAAGAGGATGTAAAACGGAGAAAAACACTTTCCATCCGTTGGTTAACGCGATGCATCCGTTCTGTACTCACTGCCTCCGTTTTGCTTCTTCTCTATCCGTCCAGCATCTGTCTATTGACGTTTCATCCGCTCAGAAGGTTTTGAGCTGCTCAAAACTTTTGCGCGGAAAATGTATCCAATGCGTCCGTTCTGCATCCGCTATGCATCCGCTATGCATCCGCTATGCATCCGCTAAGCATCCGCTATATCCGCTAGGCATTCGCTAGGCATCCGTGCAACTCGATCCGCTCCAGCGGTAAACGGACACAGGGAGGAAGCAGAACGGACGCGGAACGGATGCAGAACGGATGCAGAAAGGATGAAAGTGGATGCAGCTCGCAAAGAAAGCATTTAAAACGGAAAAAACGTTCGCAGAGGGGACCTATCTCAGATATTAAGGATGTCTAGAGGATGCAAAGGGACACATAGTGGAAAACCTATATTGCCTATAAAAAGGGGGAGCAACTCATCTGGATCTCACTTTCAGCCCAGCAGCCCAGCTGTGCAGACCTCTGCAGCCTTCATCTGACTCTTCCTCTTCCACAGCATCCAGTCATGTCCACCATGGATCATAACAAAGTCCTTTTGGTAGCCACCATCATTCTGCAACAGTGTGAAGCCATCTACAGGCTCTTTCAACTGTTCTATGGGAAGAAAAAGAGGCGGCCAAGAAGCATCTGGGTCCGAAGATGGATCGGGAGAAGAGCAGAGGACGGACTGTACAACAAGCTGATGGTGGAGCTCAGGAACGAAGACACTCGGGCATTCCAGAACTTCATGAGGATGCCTCCAGCCATGTTTGACGAAGTTGTGCAGCGGCTGACACCCAGGTTGACCAAGCAGAGCACCAACTTCTGGCCCAGCCTGGACCCTGGGCTCAAGGTGGCACTGACTCTGCACCACCTGGCCTCAGGGACCACCTACAGGAGCATGCAGTACGGCTGGAGGGTGCCACACAACACCATCAGCATTGTGGTCAGAGAAGTGGTGCAGGCCATCATTGAAGAATACAAGGAGGAGCTCCTCCAGTGCCCCACCACTGAACAAGGCTGGAAGAAAGTTGCAGAGCAGTGGTATCAGAGGTGGAACTTCCTCCACACCGTTGGAGCCATAGATGGCAAGCACGTGGCCTGCAAAGCGCCAGCCAAGTCGGGATCCACTTATTTCAACTACAAGGGCTTCTTCAGCATCGTCCTCTTTGCCATGGTCGATGCTGACTACAAGTTCACGTACATCGATGCTTCAGGCAATGGCTCATGTTCAGATGCCCAGGTATACAACTCCAGTGACCTCAAGGAGGGCAATCTTGAGGTTGCAACCTCATTATGGGCTTCCCAGATCCAGACCCCCTGCCCAACGACACACAAGATGTGCCCTATTTCATCGTGGGGGATGACGCCTTCTCCCTCACAACCTACCTCATGAAGCCCTACACCTCCAGACTCCTCACCCGTGAAGAGAGGATCTTCAACTACAGGCTGTCCAGGGCAAGGCGGGTGGTGGAGAACGCCTTTGGCATCCTGGCCAACAGGTTCCAGGTACTTCTCACCACCATGCAGCATCGCCCACAGACTGTGAGGAGGATCGTGGAAGCTTGCTGCATCCTGCACAATCTCATGCGCACCCGCTACCCAGTCTTGCAGAACAGGCTCGTGGACCTCCAGCAAGGCAATGGGGACATGGAGCCTGGGGAATGGAGGCAAGGGCGAAACCTGATAGACACTCAGGATGTGCAAGGCCCCAACAGAGCTTCACATGAAGGGAAGAAGCAGCGCAACCTCCTGAAACACTGGTGCAACTCCCCAGCTGGAGCGGTGGAGTGGCAAGACAGGATGATAGATGCTTAATGGATGCTTCCTTCAGCCTGTCTTATCACACGGATGAGATTGGGCCATGTATGTTGGGTGGGCCTACAATGAACAGGGCGTTTAATAAAGAGTTGTGTTTATGTTGACATGTGTGGATGATTATTACATTATTATTGATAATAAAGGGCCATAGGTGTGGCACCTGGGAGGGTGGACCATACAGTCCCACTATGCTTGCACTGGAGGTTTATCTATCCCACAGCTATTACCCATCCCAAAGGTATCCCTGCTCATTCCACAGGTATCCCTGCCCACCCCACTGCTATCTTAACCCATCCCACAAGCATGCAAAGGCTTAAACCATTTCTAAAAGTTTCCAGCAAGACTTTATTAAAAAAAAGAAATGAAGCAAGTGTGTGAATCAAAGATTGACTTTATTAACAACAAGCTATAAAAGAAAAATGACCCAAGTCAAGTGTCCAAATAAAGTCCACAGGTAGCCAGCCAGCCAGTCTCTGGCACTCCTCTTGGGCACTCGGAGGTGTGCTCAGTCTCAGGGGTGAAGGGTCCAGTTGCTGTGGAGGTGGCTGGTGCTGGAGTGCTTGTCTGAAGCGCCATTGGGGTGCAGCATCAGCAGAGTTAGCACCAGCAGAAACACCACCACCAGAAGCAGCATCATCAGCTCCTCCAGAAGCAGAAGCAGCAGAAGCTCCAGCCCCAGAAGAGCGAGCCCGTGCTACAGAAGCCCCAGCAGAAGCAGAGTGAGGGCCAGGGGGTGGGATGGTGGCCCTGTCCCTCTTGCCAGGGTTGGCAGCAGATGGCTGAGGTTTTCTGTTCTTCCCCATGGTTGTGGGATTGCTGGCTGGCAGGCAGGCAGGCACCAAGGCTTGCAGGCAGGCAGGCACCAAGGCTTGCAGGAAGGCAGGCACCAAGGCTGGCAGGAAGGCTGGCAGGCAGCCAGGCACCAAGGCTGGCAGGAAGGCTGGCAGGCATCCAGGCACCAAGGCTGGCAGGAAGGCTGGCAGGCAGGCAGGCACCAAGGCTGGCAGGAAGGCTGGCAGGCAGGCAAGCAGGCAGACTGGCTGGGAGGCAGGCTGGCAGCAAGGCTGGCAGCAAGGCTTGCAGCAAGGCTTGCAGGCAGGCATGCAGGCAGGGCAGGCAAGGCACTCGATGTGTCTGGATGCAGGTCTTTCCTCTGAATGGTGACCTGCTTCTGAGCTGCTTCCCTTTATATCTGCGGGGCTTACGCAATGCATCCTCCCTACATGCGCAATTAACGCTCAGCATCCGCTAGGCTTTCGCTGGGCATCCGCTAGGCTTCCGCTCTGCATCCGCTTCATCCGCTGTGCATCCGCTGTGCATCCACTTCATCTGTTCCGTGTCTGCTTTGCTGAGATCCCCCAGAAGCCTTGCGGATGTGCCATCCGCTCCCATCCGCTTCCATCCGCTGGGCTTCCTTTCTGCATCCGCTTTCCATCCGCCCTACGTCCTCCCCCCTCCGTCCGTGTTATCCACTCCGGTTATGCAAATTTTCATCCCTTTTGAGAGCGGATAACAACAGATGGAACATTTTTCTCGTCCGCTGTGTCCTTTTTACAAACGTTTTGCATCTGTTGGGCAGTGTGACAGGGCCTTTAGGTATTCTGCATAGTCTGATCTAAGCTTCATTATCAGTGCTGTAGATTTTACATACCTTGAAATCAATCAAATTTACAGAAATTGTAGGCAAGCATGAATGCTGGAGTAGACATTATTTGTTTTTCTGTTGAAGCTGAAACCATTTTAATGTCAACATAGATATGGAAATAATGAAACCAGTCTAGATCAAAATTTCTTAAAGTGTGGTCTTAGGACCCCTGAGGGATCCTTCAGGTTCCTCTCAGGGGTCCATGAAATTAAAATTATTTGCTAGCTTATGCTGAGAAATGATACAATCTTAATATCCCATCAAATGATTACAGCACACCAGCCAGGGAAGATTTTGTATGAGCAGAAGAAAAATATACAGGAAAAGTTTGCTTAATCCTTTCTCCTTCTATTTTTCATTTAAAAGTTGATCCCTAGGAACTCACAAGAGGATAAATAGATAATAAATAGCATAAGAGACCAAGTTTAACAGGCTAAAAGAGAAAGCACTAACCTGCTGCACTTCCATTCGGTGACTTTAATCCAATATTTCACTTCAAAAATGATGCTTAGTAGAGGAAGGAATTCTGGAAACTTGTTTAAATGAGAAGTTGGTGCTCGAACAGAATTTTAAAAGTTCACAGGTTGGATGTATGGACAAATATGTCCGTTAGATGGCAGCCTTGTTCTATAAATGGAATAACTGAATTAACGTTATATGTTAATACTCTGGCATTTTCATTTGAATGTTTGCTTACTGTGATATATTAAATTTTAAAGCTTAAACTAATTGTCTTTTTCACCAAATCAGATGCAAATGTATTGTAAATCTGATTGTACTTTTCTAGATAGCCTCTAGCAAAATGCAGAGTTTTTCTCAGGAAAAAAAGGGAAAGGAAATGGAAGGTTGTGTCCTGAGATATATTTTAGACAAAATACTGTTTTACATAGAATAATGTAATATTGTATGAGTTAATAATGAATGACTTGACATTAGAGGTTTATATAATTTAAAAATATTTAAAATTTCCTCTTTATCCCTCTGCTTCAAGTATCAAAGCCAGGCTGTTCTGTTAGTCTGCGATTGCTCTAAAATCCTGAGGACTAGAAACATATTTTTCTTAGCAAAGCTCATATATTTAGAGTTGGATGTTGAAATCGTCTTGTGTGCCCTTAGGAATGTTACTGATTGAGAATCTGAGTAAGGATTAAGTTAAAGTAGGTTTTATAACTAATATAGCAAGGAGATATAGGAAATAAATTATAGGGTTAGACAAAGCCCACCATCTAGCTAGCCAGATTACTTCCTATCAGAAAGGAAATCCAAGAAATTTGCTCCAACCTGGGAAAAAAAATGAAATTTTGATTCCAGGTGTTGACGATGAGAATGAAATGAAAGGTAAAACAAAAGGTTGAGGTTTCTGTTGTGTTTGGGTTTTGTGAAGTTTTTTTTTTTTTAACATTTTTCTGCATGGAAGAAAATCAGAAATCATCTCTCCCTCCCTCCTTCCCTCCCTCTCTCTCTCTTTCTCTACTACTCTCTTACATTCTCTTCGTTCTCTGGTTTTTTGTTTTTCTTGTATTTTTATTTTTTGTAATGAAACTTATTAAAAAATTCTGACCAAAAAGAGAGAGAGAGAGAGAGAGAGAGAGAGAGAGAGAGAGAGAGAGAGAGAGAGAGAGAGAGAGAGAGGGAGAGAGACTTACACAGTTTATTTCTAAAGCAGGAGAAGAACTGGTAGTCTCTTGGTTTCTGATCCAGCATTTTAACCAAACTGGTTGTCCTCTAGCAATACAAAACTGTAAAGCTTACCATCCCAGGCAGGATCAACACAACACTCCAAGATAAAAACATGATGGAAAGAAAGTCCAAGAGCATATGCTCCATATGGAAATAACCTCTGGTTGACAATCTCTTAGATCAGAGGTCTCCAAACTTGGCAACTTTAAGACTTGTGGACTTCAACTCCAAGAATCCTGAGAGTTGAAGTCCACAAGTCTTCAAGTTGTCAAGTTTGGGGATTCCTGTCTTAGATAAAGAGTGGGTAGAGAGAGTACATAGAATCAGTCCTATGTTTTCTATACGCTACTACCTCCTTGTGGTCAGCAGCTGCTGAGGTGCTGAAAGGTCTGTGTTGGTAGATTTGGACCTCCAACCCCCTTTCTTGTGGCTTGTGCATCTTTCCACAACTCTCATAATCTCTGTGCCACCTTTGGCTAAAGGTGTAGGAATTGCACCTGCCAGAACCTCTTCCAATGGGCAGTCTGCACCTCCTCTTGAACTTCTCTTCACACAATGGTATTTGGTGTCTGCAGCTTTTTTCTATTTGTCTCTTTCAGTGGCCAGCATCCTTTCCATCTCCTTTACTGCATAGGAGTCTTCTACTTGCTCCCTCTTGGAAATGTTGGAGGTAGCTTAATGCTCATGGTAACAAATACGGCAGAACTAGAGAATGAGGAAATATGAGAGAAGATGGGAGGTAGATGACCGATTCAGAAATGCAAGTTTTCCAATTCTATCATAGCTAAATAGAATAGTCACAAGGGCGATAAATGGCATTGGCTTTCCATTTAGTTAGGGCAACAGACTGCATCGTCCCACTTTCTACACCCATCTGAGCCAAATCTTTTTCTGGTGCATAAACCAACATGGTGAGCCTTACCTTGAGCGAAGCTGTAGCTTATTTTCTTTTCTGGCAATGTCAGTTTGCAAATCAGCGGTCACAAAGAAAGGTAGAAATGCTGGCCAGCCTTTGCTGTTGATTCTGAATTAAAACTGCTGGTGACATATTGAAGCATTTTTTTTAAAGCTATATAAAAGTGAGTGCCAAAGGTACATCTGGAAGGGGACAGAAAGATGCTCAGCATTAAAGTAGCCCAGACTGAAAAATATTGGCCATTGCAACTCGTGTAAGGTCATCTTTTGTGTCAGTGTAGTACCAGGAATGGAAAATAGCTTTGCTCTTCAAGTGTGCAGCCCAAACTGCCTCTTTTATGCACGGAAAACCACCCTGCTTAAAAATATTTTGCTGCTTATGTATTTTTCTGTTGGAATTTGGAGAGGCGGGAGAAACTATATACTAGAACTGTCTTCTCCTACTGATATCCCGCAGTTGTTCCAAGGGCAATGCCCTTCTTGGGTCCATATTCACGGGACGGGTGTGTAACAAGAACCATGAATCAACACATCTGGAAGGGGACAGGTTGCTCTCGGCAAATTACCCAGCATATTTCAGAAGTAAAAAAAAAAGTATTTTGTAAATGTAGCCAAATGGAGAACACATGGCTGAAGAGCAATTTGTTTTCTGTTTATGGTAACTATTATTTTCTTCAAATCCTCTTTAAAATTATAGACCTCGAGTGATTCCCATAAAATCTTAATTTCCCATTTGCACCTTTCTTCTTCTTCTCTAATTACAAGCCTTGTTGTGTATAATGCAGAAAAGAAGCAGGAATGGCTTGTAAGTTCATGACTGATGCAGTACTTTTTCCGAGAGGAACAATGAAGTCCTGCTACTTCCTGTATACTTCTTGTGAAGCTATGCAGTTGAATATTTTAGGCATTTGGTTTTGAGGTTCCCTCACCCTTTATATGCTTTTACAGTTAAAAGAAGGAGAAGAGTGAGAGAAAGAGAGAGAGAGAAGGACTTTGCTAATATGTGTTTCTTTCCATGGGTCATTGTTAAGTGGATAATGTTCCACTGGAAAATATAAGGGTAGAAGATATGATGAGAAGATAGTTAGGGTGGTACCATCCCTTGTATTCAGTGCTTCGGGTCTTAGACTCTCTCTTAATGTTCTTTATGGGACTGGTGTGAGGATATCTCTGAGAAGACCCCATACTTGAGCTTCTTAGAGGGAAGGTGAGATACAAAAAAAATAATAAAAAATAGCACATGTAGAAATGTAGACTGTTCAGCTCCTCCTGATTTCCAGATGTTTTGATAGTAAAAATTATTGAATATATGCACACCAAATAGTTGTCAAAGGCAAACAGCTCTGCTGGAGATAGGAGAAATTATTAAATCTTCCACATATGATTATTTACCTTTGTGATCCAGCCATTGAATGCCCAGATTTGTAGGGTTACATGAATTCTGGGCCTGCTGATAAAAACAATTACTACCAACTTATCTTCCATTGAGGACCTGTATACTGCATGAGTCACAAAGAGGGCTGTGAAAATATTTACAGACCCCTCACATCCTGGACAAAAACTGTTTCAACTCCTTCCCTCAAAACGATGCTATAGAGCACTGCACACCAGAACAACTAGACACAAGAACAGTTTTTTCCCAAACGCCATCACTCTGCTAAACAAATAATTCCCTCAACACTGTCCAACTATTTACTAAGTCTGCATTACGATCACTATTAATCTTCCCATCCTTTCTTTCACCCATCCCTTCCCACTTGTGACTGTATGATTGCAACTTTGTCGCTTGTATCCTTACGATTTATATGGACTGTTTCCTAGTATGATTTGATTGCTTGTTGTACCCTATGACTATCATTAAGTGTTGTACCTTACGATTCTCAAACTCCTGACAAATGTATCTTTTATGTATACTGAGAGCATATGCACCAAGACAAATTCCTTGTGCGGCCAACCACACTTGGCCAATAAAGAATTCTGTTCTGTTCTGTTCTGTTCTGTTCTGTTCTGTTCTGTTCTATTCTATTCTATTCTATTCTATTCTATTCTATTCTATTCTATT
>BLBF01000002.1:87717961-87744884 GCA_015471245.1 Laticauda colubrina | reverse complement strand
ATCTATCTATCTATCTATCTATCTATCTATCTATCTATCTATCTATCAAAATCATCCAACATCCAACATCCATCCATCCATCCATCCATCCATCCATCCATCCATCCATCCATCTATCTATCTATCTATTAAGGTCTCTTGCTTGGTTTACCATAATCCTTTATCCTAGTCTTTAAATCTGTTGTTTAACCAATGAGTGGATAACTTTTAGTTCGGATTTTGGATGACAGTATTAAGGTTCAGGAATCCACCCCAAATATAAATAGGACCCCCAATTTTGTGTGTTGGAAGGACAGGCAGAATTGGAAGATGTTTTTTTCCCTTAAGTTTTGCTTTTTTTTAAAAAAAAAGTGTTAATTGCTTTCATTTTACCCTAAGTAGTAAAAATTGTTGTTTTGCAGAGATTTAAGTCAAAAATGGAGGGTTTCTTGTGATCTGAAGACAAGAGGCTGTCAACCTGTTTTAGGGGTTGTTTTGATACAAATCATCCTTGTGCTAAAGCAGCAAATGTTTCCTTTCCATCTGTGAGCATAGTAGGATTTACTTTGGTCCATGCAGTCATAGAATTACTTTATCATTCCCATTTTGCAGCAGGGGTTTTCAAAAAGCTTGCTGGCCTCCAGAGGTGGCTGGGTGGGAAAGAGTTTTGTGTTTCAGGAAAACCCTTTTGTTCTACCCTAATCACAATTTCCACCGAGAGTGAAAGTTTGTCCCTGTATAAAATGAGTTGGCTCAGAGCCTTAGTGGTATTTTTTCCCTAAATCAATTGACTAATCAGAAAATAGAATAATTGCTCTTGGGTGAAAAGAAATCCCAAATTAGAAGGGACTCACTCTCTGTGGTTCTGGCGGTTTAACTGAAACTTTGTCCAATTGCCTACTTTTTTGGGGGGGGATGGCATAAAGATGCTGTGCGAAGTTTATTTCTACATCATCGTATCTGAATGAGCTGATCCGAGAACCAGATTTTCAGTGAAGCCCTGTCTCTGTTTCAATATTAAAGAGTGAGCCGGGTGAATACAATTGAATCTACGTGTAATTGAAAACATCTCCACTGGAACTCATTTACTGAAGGAAAGAGTGTATAAAGGTCTGGGATAAATCAACAAGTAAATAATAACTTTGACACCAGCAGTATCTGCCAGTCCTTCTAGCATTCTTCAATAAAAGAGCACTAAGCTCGTGTATAAAATAAGCTTGTGCAAATGCCAAAGAAGCTTTTGAAGTGCTGGCCAGGCATTACACAGCAGGCATGTCAGTAGGAGCCAGGTGTTAGATTTCTCCATCGGCTGAAGCCAAAATGGTCCTTGGAAGGCAATGCCCACAACCAGAATGGGACCTTGCCTGGAGCAGCCTTAAACAGCTAACAAGAGATGGGATCTTCCCTGCTGTGTCATGGCCAACACAGTGAGGCATTATAGAAGATTTGTGGAGGTCCTTACTGATGTCAGGAAAGGAAGGAAAAGCATTAAAACTGGATGTCTATGCAGATACTCAGTCATCCAGGTCATGGTTGTCCCAAAGGTGCTTTTTCAAGAGGCAGCTGGACGTTCTGGTTTTTCTTTGAAGACGTTTTGCTTCTCATCCAAGAAGCTTCTTGAAAAAGCACCTTAAAACTGGAGCAACTAAAGAGAGCTTTAAGTTTTTCCTATGTGAGCTTGGATTGCCAAGAGATAATCACACCCTCCGGATATGGTTAGCAGGACCTTTTCATGCCACAGTTAGTAGGACCTGAAGACTGGGCCTTACTTTTGGAGGCAGTGGTATATCTCAGTATCCTTCAGGATACTGAAGGATAGCCCTAGACGTACGATCGCAATTGAGCCTAAAATTTCTGTTGCTAAGTGAGACATTTGCTCACTTAATTTTGCCCCCTTTTACGACTCTTCTTGCCCTGGTTGTTAAGTGAATCGCTGCAGTTCTTAAGTCAGGGACACGGTGACGGAGTGAATTATGTGAGTCCGTGACCAAGCCTCTGAGTTTTGATCACATGGCCACGGGGATGCCACAAGGGTTGTAAAGGTGAAAAGGGGCCACAAGTCACATTTTTACTGCCACCATAACTTCAAACAGTCACTAAATGAACAGTCGTAAGTCGAGGACTACCTGTAGTTATTTGCATGTGTCTTGGTGTACTTCATAAAAGAGGAAGGGACAAATGGGGCCTTTTCTTTTGTGTTACAACATGGTTGCTAAATAGGTGGCCTTGTTCCCCAAAGACACTGCTTTAGGATTGAGGGTTAAGTGGAGAATTTTATATAGCCCCTTCTTTTTATCCTCCCTCCGCAATTCCCAACCCATGCCTCTCATCCCTCAGGGATGCCTTTTCCCTATTTCTGTTTTAATCTGCCCAGCAACCCCTGATATCCCTCTTGATGATTATAACATCGGCCTGATGGTCGGTCACACAGTCTTATGGCATTTACTTCACATCCGAGACAAAAAAGATGTTTTGGCTGTTTCAAAAACTGATAGGCTCCTGCCTCTGCAATATAGTATGTACGATTTACGCAACCTTTTTGTGACAGTTTGGTTGGTTGGTTGGTTGGTTGGTTGGTTGGTTGGTTGGTTGGTTATTTATTTATTTGTTTGTTTGTTTGTTTGTTTGTAGATGTTACCATGGTTTCAGTGTACCTAGAGATGATATCCTTTTCCCTCTGGGCATTTGGCTAATGTTTGCTCCTGTTACTTCTCTTCTGTTCCTCAATGAGAACCAGATCTCGAGATCCCGGCTTCTTCCTTTGTAAAATCAAGCTCCCAAGCACAGTATTGATGCTTATCTACTTTATTAGCAATCCTGAAACTTGCATTTCTGAGCAACAGAGTGCTGTCACAGCAATTAGGTTCGTTAATTGTATAAGGGCACCTTTGTTTTCACCACATTTTTCTCTTTCTCTTGCCTTCCTACAACCACCTCACCCAACTTCCTCATTCAAGCACAGCACTCTTCTTGTACAGTCAGAAAAGCTTTGCAAAAGGGATGAGTTATACCCCCAGGTCACCTTATAGGGGAGGCAGGCAGCATAAAAAGGTAATTAATAAAAATATTGCTGATAAGTCCAGAAAGATGGAGTATTTCCAAATGTCCAAAGACTCCTTGTTAATTTCCATTGTTTCTCTGAATGGAATTTTTCTTTTCCGAGTAACTGTGGAAAGGAAGACAGGGGGTGTACACAGGATTGTAGAAAACTGAAATGTCACAAAGGATGTAAGGGGAGATATGCCAATCTTCCCTGTTGTGGTACTGTGGTTTGCACATGTTTTTCCATCAGCAGGTGATGATTCGAAGCATGCTTTTGCTGTTGCAACCATTATTGCTTCTTGGCTTGCCAATGAAGTAGGGGGGAGGGAAGGGGAGATGAAATGTAGGCTCTGGCCATCAAGAAGATGAATGTGAGAGCCAAGGACAGTCCAGCAGGTGTTTGCCAAAGCCAAAGCCATTTTCTCATAACAATATCGTCAATTGGACAATGTGACCTGCACTTATAGCGGGAGGGAGAATCCTATGCTGTCATGATGTGGGTTTGCGTGGGAATTAATTAGATCTGGTTTTGACCTAATCAGCACCGAAATGATGTACTCAATAAAGTTTTGCATTCAGAGATTGGATTGCCTTGCTTATGCTTCCTTGTTTCTTGGGTTTGTCAGTCGGAAGGTTGACATGGTGCTCATAAGCAACATCAGAGGGGAGAGAATATGAGGAGGGGATGGATTAACAGATCCACTGGCAAGGAAGACCAATTTGTTCCAATTTTGCATCCGTCTTAGGTAGATGCTATACTGTCAGATGGAATCAGCCTTCTAGGGAGTCAAATGCACTGTATGGCTAGAGTTTGCAGATACAACAAGCAGTGGGTGGGGGTTTAAGCCCCCTTATTCCAGAAATGGCATGAGCTTTGAGGGACTGGACAACGTGAAGATGTTTGCTCATCAAATGGACAAGCACATGAACCCAACACACACAGACTTTATGACAGCATTTTTCAGAAACCCAAAAGCTGGGCAGGAATCCTGGGCATGATGCCTCTATCTTCCACAGGGTTTAAACATGGTTTAGCATGGCTAGAACGTCCAAGAAAAAGATGCATACCCTCTTGTGGATGTGATAAAGTCACAGCAAGAGACGCAGGGAAACTGTGAAGAAAGTTTTATGGAAACTGATGAAGAATTTAAAAGATTCATCACCCATTCCCGAAAGTTCTCAGGGCTGGCCACCATTGTGTCTATTTCAGGCAGATGTTTTAAGACACATTCTGCAGAAAGCAGTATGGCAATTCCAGAAATTTTCCCTAAGCATTCAGACTTTGTTATCATCATTTAGTCATCTGTCTATAGTTGATTTTCTATTTATCCCCTTTTTCCTGTTTGCAGTAATCATCCACGTAGGCAAACAAATCCTGAAATCAGTTCAGGCTGGAAAGATCTGGATGATCTCTAGATACAGCAGAGATAGCATCGTATTTCTTGGATGCTGTTGGGAGGGACATCTGGATTATTGCAGCCCAGATCTGGTATCCCTACCATACTCATCACCTGGATGTCAATAAACAAACCCATCTGGAATTTCAGAACTTGAAAATATGAAAAACAATTTATCTAAGATGTATAAAGGCATGTCAAATGGATGTTGGAAATGTCAAAATAAAGAAGGGACTTTTTATCATCTATGGTGGACATATGATAAAGCAAAAAAAAATTGGAGTATGATTCATATTTTAATAAAGAAAATTCTGATAAAAATGAAACCAGAATTTTTCCTTTGGGTCTAATGGGAAAAGAACAGGAGAAAAAAATTGGAACTTTGTCACTATATATGTTGGCAGCAGCAAGACTATTGTATGCACAAAAAATGGAAGGACACTTTGATTCCTAGCATGGAAGCATGGAAGCATGGTTGCAGAAGTTGATATGGAGTTGGTTGAAATGGCAGAACTGACTACCTTGGATTAAGAAAAGAACATAAGTACTTTGGTTTCCACATGGAAACCACTTCTGAACTTCATGCTTGTTGTAGAAAAGAATGTAATTCTGACTTCGGGTTTTACAGATTAGACTGATGCATCTTTATAGAAATGATTTGTTCATTCTATTATGAGAAAACAAAAAGCTCTGTTTTGATGTCTTATTTTACTGTAACAGAGAGAGTCAGAAGTCAATGCTTCTTGTTCTCTCCCCTTTATCTTTTGTTCACTCCCCCTTTCCCTTCCCCCTCATAAGTAGAAACCTTGGTGCCCTCTGAGTTTGGTTGTTTGCTTGCAAACCTTTTGTTACCCAGCTAGGCAACATCATCAGTGCTAGAAGAGAGTGGAGTTTGCTCTCTATTTATATACAAGTCATTTGCCCTGTCAGCATTAGGGGGAGCGTTGTTTTCTTCTCCTTGATTGGTCTGCTGTTGTCTGGAAACAACAGAGAAAAGAAAATTGAGAGGAATTGTCCAGGCAGGCACCAGGCGTCAACACTGAATTGAAGTGTGTGTGTGTGTGTGTGTGTGCGTGCACATGTGTGCATGTGAAAGAGACAGAGAGAGAGGTAACTAACACAGAGAAGCCGATCTAGGTAAATATCCATTTATCCATGAATTTCTTGAGTTAAGTTTCTCTGAAGCTCACTTTCAGATGTTTGGGGAATTGTAGGTAAGATTTTTTTAACGGCGTCTTTCACACATTGCGTCTCTCCATCAGGGGGCAGTGGAGCCTCATGGGAACTCCAGGTTGGGCAATTTCAGTTTTTCGGTCTTTGAGGTCTTGTCATGCTCTATATAAACAAGTTACGTTGGAGTGTTTAGGTTATAAATTACGTCCATGCAGGCTTGCCTTGAGAAGAATGTAAACACTGCACTGTGGTCGCAGCATTCTCTGAAACTGACTTTATAATGTACAGCAGGCCTCCGAGAAGCCCATGAAGTGTTGTGCTTGAACATAAATAGGGAGATTTTTTAACAGCAATTTTTTTTTAAATGCACAAATTCTCTCCCTGTTTTATTGTTTGGAAATGCAAGATTGGGAGTACTCTTATTAAATAGTAAACTCCTGGGTGGTGGAATTTTTTTTTCTTGTTTGGGCAAATTGCTCCATTTTTTTTATTAAACATAAGAGAAGCCTGGATGAAATCAAAAGATGGGGGGGGGGGAGGAGGAGAGGAAGCTTGGAGAGTGCAGGGTGGGAGACTCGCCCCAGTTCAAGCTTAAACCACTTCTATTCAATAATTTTGGACTAGAACACCCTCATCTGTGAATCCACTGATGGGTTATCTTTCTGTTGCAAAACAAGATGTCTCTTTAAAAAAAAAATCTAACCAATTAAGCACCAATTCCTATCAAGCACAAGAACTTAATGCTTTCCCTTCCTGAAAAAAGGTTTGGGCTGAAACTCACATCTAGCCTCTCAGTCACAGCTGCTGACCAAGTACGCTGTGTGGATTTAATCTAAAAAAAAAAAAAAACCTGCCTTGCCCAAGGCTTGAGTTTTCTTTCCAGGCCTGCTATGGAGGCTAGTTCAATTTTCTGGGAGCGTAAGACACATGGGAATGAGGAGACAATGCAGAGAACAAACTTGAATTATCTCCAATCAGACTCATCTCAGTTGTGGCCCCAAACATCTTAGGGTATGCTGAGACCTTCACGTTTTTTTTCCCCCTTTCTCCTATGAAATTATTCTATATTTGAAGTTGAAGAGGAGCTCCTGCTACCCAAAGCAGTGGGACTTACTTCTAAATCCAGAGATCTGTTGCACCAGGTCTTGGTGGTGTTGGAAGATCAAGCCAGTGTGATCCAAGCTAGTCCTGATGCCCTCCAGATGTAAGGAGTGGAAGGCCCAGATTTCTCAGCATTGGCAATCCTGGGCTGAGGATTCTGGGCGCTGAAGTACCTGCATGGGACACCCAACTGGAGAATGTATGCCTATCAGGAGGACGTCAAGGTTGTTAATTACAAGCAGGCAGGCCAGTTCAGTTTTAGTAATAAATCCTATGGTTTTCAATGCAGTTCAGCTCCAGAGGGGCAGCACCCAAAACACTTGTCCTGGATGGCTCATACCATCTAAATGTTTTAAGGCCCAGCCCTGCCTGTTGTCTGCTTTCTAAATTGTTACAGAGTTGAGTGGGCTGAATAGACTGGGATGCGGTTCTGGGGAATATCAGAATAAGGGACAGAAGGGATGGTCGTCCTGTCTGCCTCAAACTTTCACCGATTGTTCTGGGAGCCATCGAAACTGAAGTCCGTAAGGAAATTGCCGGGGGGCCGTTTCTGCTCCCATCAACATAGGCAGGCTGGGGGGGGGGGGGGGGGGGGGGTTGTCATGTGTCTCTGTGTGTGTGTGTGTCAAAAAAGTCAAGATGGTGGTGCACAAAAAAAGCCAAGATGGCGGTGCAGCTAAAAAGCTGAAGGAGCCTTGATCCCACTGTCGGGGTCGCCATTTTGAATTTTTTTTTTTTTTAAACTACGCCCAGAGGATATCCCGATAAGGCTAATTCCTAAATTATTCCAGATGGACTTGCAAATCCGGCTCTGCGAATCTGGCACCCTTGGAACCGGTGGGCTGCCTGCAATCCTCATCGCTTTCAGAGTAAAGAAAATAGTAGCCCGGCGCATCTAAGAGAGCGCCAGATTGGGGGGAAAGCGATTTAGATGTAAATGCTGTAAATTGGACAAAGGGGCTCGCCTGAATTTCCGGGATTGCTTTGCTTCTTCTCCCTGACTAACAAGTGAACATGAAAGTCTTGCGGGCTGAACAGAACAAGCCTGTTCGGAGCTGAGCGGATTTCTAATCGGTAGTGTGTGTCTATATCAGCTTTACGCTACCTTAAGGTCTTCCGGCTGTTTTGGATTACCACTCCCATCCTCCACGGCCATAAGGCGAGCAGTTCTGGTCCATAAGGAGGGCAGTTCTGGTCCAACTCTCTTGGAAGGGTGTCTGGTTGGAAAGATTACTTTGTCCCTTCTTCTGGGGAGATTTTCTAATCCTCGGGAAGAAATCTCTCTCTCTCTCTCTCTCTCTCTCTTTTTTTTTCTTTTAGTAGGAAGAGACTACAATTTCGGAGCCGCAGCCTTATTTGACCTGCAGCCCTCCAAAGATGCTGCATCCCCTCCCCATCATCCCCAGTTAATCTAGAGATGTCAGATATCAAACATATTTGATGTTTATGTCAGCCACGATTTGCTTAGTTCTAAAACACACATGGTGAATGAATTTCAGGGGAAAAACTCCTTCTCCGAAAAGGCCTTGGACGAAGCAATGCCCCGAGTAAACTCAGGAGGGAATTATCTGAGTATTTGCTCTGGTCTCGGATCTCCGCCTCAAGGTGGAAAGAAGAGATGGTCCCCTGTGACCGGAATAAAGTCTCGCCGGGTTGAAACCTTCAAGCTGGGTGCTTCCCAAGTCACTTCCCCGCCTTGCACCCAAAGCGAAGCCCGCAAAACCTGCGCAAAGCCGGGCTCTCTTCCCCCTTGAACGAGGAAGGCAATGGCTCCCCGGCCATTGCTCCCTGTTTCCTTTCAAGCATTAAAACCGCGGACCTTTCCTACTATATAAAGGGGAGGCGTTACATGCCAAAGGGAAAGGAAGCTAAGCTTGTGTCACATACATTTTATTGGGGGAAATAATTGCCCACCCCAAGAACTTTGTACATCACAAATTTCTGACAAACCAACACACGTTATACAGAAGTGCAAATTATACTCTCTGGTTGAAAAGCGATAGTGTGCGAGTATACACGAAATTTATTTCAATTCTTTTTTTTTTTTCCCCCTCAAAGAAACAAAAACAACAAAACGTCAGCAAACTGTGATATAAAACGCTTAAGGGGGGGGGGGGGGAGAGAGAGAGAGAAACAAAATAGAAATAAACTAACCCCGAAGGGGTAACGTGTCAGGATCTGAAAACGAAGCGAGTTCCACCGGGTTTGGAAATTGGGAGGTGCCGGTGGAAATACTCGCGTCCTCCCACCCCCAGGAATCAGTGGTGCTTCGTCGGGGTGGTCGATGCCAACGAAGTCCCTTAAGAGGCGCCCTGGAAAAAAAATAAGGCATTTCATGCAAACCAAGAAAGAAAGAAGCCTTGGCCAAAGCAACGATCAAAGGTTTTCCGCATCAACAAATCCTTTCGCTTTCGTTCAATTCCCCCCACCCCACCCCCCCCACCCCTTCCCCAAACTGTGCATCCCGAAAGGGGAAAGCATGCCTGGCTTCTCTTCCTGAGATCTTCCGACAGAGGAAAGGAACTTTTCAAGATGCTAAAAACCCCACGGAGGCAGGACGGCTCTTTCTCCACGTCGGGCCTTCGAGCGGCCGGCCGGCCGGCCAGCCAGCCAGCCAGCCAGCCAGCCAGCCCTCCTTGCGCCGATTGAATTTGTACTTGTAACGAAGGGCCGTTTTCAATCGCCTCGACGGCGGCTTGGCTGCCCTCGAAGACACCCCCACCCCCCACCCCCTCTGGCCGCTGCCGCCTCGAGAAGCCTTTTTCCCTTCCGATCTGCCGTTGTCTAAACGCGGACGAGGGAAACGGGGTGGTCGAATAAACGGCCTCGGGTCCGTGCGATGCCAATGACGTGGGAAGGCGAAGGACTTCTTTTAGATTACAGGAGAAGTCCAGCTCAAGTGGCCGAGATTGTTTCAGCGACGTGGACGACCCCTTTTGCTTCAAGCATCTTTATTTTTAAAAATATTTTTTTTTTTGAAAAATAATAATAATAATAAGGGAGGGGGGTGTTATTGTGTAGTGAAAAGAGAGCGACCTCCACACCAACGTGCCTGCTGCTGTCTGTAAAAAAACAAAAAACAAAAATACAACAACAACGAGGTTGGCTGGCCCCAGGTTTACTCATCCTTAGACTCATTCCACGAAATTATAAACGGGGGAAATCCTATCGATTTCGTAAGGCTTGGGTCGAGTCCGAATCCAACCTTTTTTTTTCATGCTTTTGCTTTTAAATGAAACCCATAGATATGAAATTAAATGAAACCGGAAACACGGCCTCTTTCGCCTTTGGGAAACGCGGGGGCTCAGCAAAAGAACAGGGCAGCCTTATAGTCCGGACCTGCAGAAACCACCACCGCGCAAGCCAGCCTCTTTCGTCCCCGGTGTCCTCTCTGAAAGGCTGAACTACAGCTCCCCACCATCTTAGAAGATAAAGGGGATGGGGAGCGTGACCTAATTTCTCCGGAGGACCTGGGGCGGAGGAAGGCTGTGCGTCCCAAAGAAGGATCAGGGAATCCGCCCAGCCCGATCCTAAGCGGGCATTCCCTTCCTTGGGAGAGAGAGCACCTCGGAGCTCCTTTGGGATGGGTGTCTTAACAAACGGCATCCTCGGAATTGGGCGCCCATCATCCCCCTAGGGGGATGACTGTTAGGTGGAAACCAGAAGGGAGGGGACGGTAGCCTCCACCTCCACCCCAGGGCAAGGCGCGGAGTTTGCAACTGTGAACTGCGTCCCTTAGTAATGCCAGCGATCCTGTGCATTGGGTTGGTCCCTCCCCCGGGAGAGGGCACACACAGAGGGGTTCGCTGAGGAGGGGAATGTCCCCTCCCATGCCTTTCCTCTTCTGCAAGGCGTCAGTCCGGCGGATGAGAGCGGGGCTTCACTTCAAAGGGCCAGGGAAAGATCAGGGCAAGCGGCCGGGCGGGAAACGAAGCTTTGGTTTCCCGAGTCCAGAGGATCGCGCTGCGCGAGGTCACCAAGAGAAAAAGTGCGTGTCCCTGCGCTGGCTTCCTCGTGGGGCTCTGTGTGTGTGTGTGTTGTGTGTGTGTGTGTGTGTGTGTGTGTGTGTAGTGTCAGGGGGGGGGAGGAGTTACTCCGCGCCCTTCCCCGGCCCTGCTGGATTTTTGGAGCGCTTCTGCAGCTTCCCGCCGCCTTTCACTTGCGGCCGGCCCGGCTGCCGGCTCCTTCCGCTCTCGGCTTAGGAGTCCGCGTTTACATCACACAGGGCTTGATGTCCTGGCAGACGGTTTGGTGGTGGTGGTGATGGTGGTGGTAGTAAGAGCTGCTGGCCGATGGGTGGAAGGACGAGATGCCGTTGAAATTGAGGACGAAATCCTTCCGGTCGCACACCGGGCTGGGGTGGTGCTGGTACCGAGGCAGGCCCACTGCGGAGAGAGAAAAGACAAGGCCAGTCCAAGGAATGGTCGGGGGGTCGGGGGTGGAGGTGGGAAGCAGGGAGGTGGGGCTCAGTTGTCCTGGTGTAAAATGGAGAGATGGGACTCCATAGGTAAAGGAAAGGAGACTCCCTCCCTCTCTCCAAGACTTCACTTTTTGGAGAAGGAGCCCAGGGGTCCGGGGGGGGGGGGGAGCTGGGGGAGCGGCACTCTATGTTGGTTCCTGTCCCTCCTTAAGTCCAAAACGAAAAAAGCCCCCAAACCTCACGTTCAGAACTGTACTAGATCTAAACCAAACCTTTGCCGTTTCTTCCTTTGCTCCCCAACTGTGTCACACACAGAACGTTTGCCTTTTGTAATTGCAACAAAACTCTTCCAGCTTGAATGGGGGTGCAGGTTGGTGCCACTAATCACACCCTCAAAAAGTACTTGGGGAGCAACCTTTTCCGATTCTTCTCGAATCAGTTTGTGTGTCTGTTCCTGTGTGCTTCTTTGAATCAGTGTTGACTCCTGGCACCTGCCTGGATAAATTCCCTGCAAGTTTTCTGGGCAAGATTTTGCAAGTGGTTTGCCATTGCTTACTTCCCAGGCTGAGAGGGAGTGACTGGCTTGCTGGCTTTGTGCCTGTCTCCCAGTTCTAGGTCAATGCCCAAAGGACAGTCCACCAAAGTGGTCCTCTTCCTCACCAGTAGACCTGTTCATTTTGTATTGTTAGATTTACATCCCTGCCTTCTTTCTGGAGATCAAGACTGCATCCTTTCCTTCTTCTGTGTGGGTGTGTTTGTGTGTGGGTGTGTACAACAGTCCTGTGAGATAGTGTTTATTATCTTCCTACTGTTCTGCTTATTAATGTTTGGATGGCATAAAGCAGACAGATCAACTCCACAAAGCATCCATACAAAGTCTTTTTTATTGGTTCATCAGGCATCCTGTCAACTCACATTTATGATGAGGTTCTTCTTAATGTCCAATCCTTTGCATATCTGAATTGTGGTGTAGGAAGATAATAAAGCCTCAACCCCATGATGATTGAAGGGGCTGCATGATAAAGGATTCAGGCAAGAGTGAGGGAGCGTCTCCTGACCCACCAAGGGTCAATTTAGTGACCAATCCGGAGTACAGATGTGATCACATGACATGGACTACATTTCCCAGGATGCCTTAACGGCATTTACCATGATGCATTCCCTTAAGGGGACAGCTCTCAATTCCTAACTAACTATCCCAAATCCCATTAACTCTAAACTGTCTGGACAGCACAGTGGGTGTGTACACCAGTCCTGTTAGATAGGCTGGGCTGAATGAGAGTGACTGCCCAAACTCACCCACTATCCCACTGTGCCTTAGGTGGAGTTGAACCAGAGTTTCCCCACTCATTGTTCAACACTTTCATCATCTCTCTTGCTTCCATGCATCGACCCCTCACTAGTTACTGTTTGGAAGGGAAGGGATTTTGATAGGGGGCAAAACCTGAGTCCTGAAGCAAACGGAAATTTCTCCTAGCCTTGGCATGGCTGGGCTCGCTGACCGGCCTGCTCTTCATTACAGTGAAGAGGTCACCAATCAAAAATGTAACCCAACACCTCCAATTTCTTGAATTTCCCTTGCCCCCCCCCCAAGGCCTCCATATAGGGCTAAGCAAACTGGCTGGGAGGAGAGTCAAACCCATCAAAGGCCCAATCAATCAACCAATCAGTCAGAGGCATTTGGACTCTTTTAATTAAAATAAAATTAAAATTAACCTCATCAAAAGGCAGCGGGCTAAACATCCCTTTGTTTTTGTTTGTCTCATCACCGTGCTAGCAGCTCAAGGTAAAAATAATGAGAGAAAATTAAACCAAATCCCCCCACCCCTATTTACTAACTAGCCACTCTAAATGTCACAGTGGGAGAGAGGAGGGAGTGGGCTACAAATGTAATAATATTTGAGAAGAGCATTATCAATGCTTAGTGAGCCACAATAGGATGTAGAAGATGAAAAGTTTCCATGCTCCACTCCTTCGCTCCCCTTTCTTTTTTTCATTCAATACCATAGGCTTTGGCTGAAGTTAAAGCATTTACCACAAACATCCATGCAGAAGGTTTTAGAAAGCATGCAAACTCAAGAAAAGCCATGAAAACCTGCAAAGGGGAATCTGAACTTGAGTAGGATCCCTGATTTCCTTGGGGCAGCTCACCATTTGTTTAGTCTTAGGAAAGCTGACCCTCTTGCGAGAGGAGGCTTCAAGGTTTCTGGAAGAAGTTGTTTTCTTCCTACAGCCGAGATGGAGTGCCTGGCCCAAAATCACCCAGTTGGCTTTCATGTCTGAGACAGGACTAGAACTCAATTTGTCCTAGCATCTTCTAGTCCAACGCCTTTAACCACTACAATACATGATCTGGCCTTATTCTCTTGGGAATCCATTCCTGAATCAGAATTCGTGCCCAAGGAGATGGCCTGGCAGGCTTGGAGTGATCCAACAAGTTCCAACACCTCTGGAGGGCACCCAGTTGGAGAAGACCTCAGTGAAAGAGCTTTACCCAGTCTTGTTTACACACAAGTCAACCCCATTGAGTTGGGGAACTCAAGGTAAATTTATATAGGAGTTCAATTTCATTCAAATGTTTAAAAAAAAAAAAAAAAGGCCAAGGGCATGACAATTCTTATAAGTAGTTCTACATTCATATGCCAGGAAAATGGCAAAGTAGGAGATGCTTTATGGCAGTGCAGCAACTGGATGGAATCCCGCTTGCACCCAATCCCTGAATCACTTGGAGCACAGAAGACAGAGTCTGGCTGCTCAGATATCCCCTGGTTCCAGCTGGCTAATTTTAGAGCTCGGACTTCATCCAGAGGAAGTTCCAAGGAAGTTCAGCTGCATACAAACTTCCAGTCCAAATGCAAATCTGTGTGCCTTTTCCTTCAAAGTGTGACCTTGTTTCTTATTTCCCACTTGGCCCTTCTAGGTCTGCCTGGCAGTTTGCGGCCACAAGCCAATGTTAAGCTTTCTGTTGGAACTCTATCAGCTTTAACAATAAAGGATGTTTCCTTCCTTGGTTGAAGATCAAGGTGCCCACAGGTCCCCATTCTTTCTCCTTCAATGGAAGCTCCCATTTCTTAAATGGCCCAACACCGGATGCTTACATGGGTATGGACACTTGGCTTCAGATCCACAGGCCAATCTTGTTAATGTTGATTCATAAGTAAATTTTATAAATACCCTGTTTCCCTGAAAATAAGACCCAACTGGAAAATAAGCCCTCGCATGATTTTTTCAGGATGCTTGTAATATAAGCCCTATCCTGAAAATAATCTCCAATTAAGATTGTCAGCCAGGCGGATGCATTTGGAACTGTACATCCCCCAAAATAAGACCTAACCAGAAAATAACCCCTAATGTATCTTTTGGAGCAATCATTAATATAAGACCTGGTCTTATTTTGGGGGAAACACGGGTAATGGTATCAATAAGGGACTCTCAGATAGAGTAGGAATGCAATTCAGATGAACTGTTTCTTTCCTGTCTGAATTTTTTTCACTTATGCACACATAGGTACCCACAAAGCTGGGTATGGTGTTTTCTTTCTATGTAGCAATATAGAAAACCCCAAAGTTTAAATTGCAATCGAATCAGTTAAAACCCAGATCCTAAAGAGCCACATTGTAAAAGCGATGCCCTATTTCTTTGCCAAAGCTCAATTTTGGTCATTTTTAAAGGTTTTTCTCCTCTCAAGATTGGGGGAAAGACAGAGTTAGATACTTTAAAGTTGGCCTGCAGGAACGGTGAGTGTATTCACTCAGAGAAGGACCTGGGAGTTATTTCTTTCTTTTTGGCCTCCATATCCACTTTTCGACTGGTTCTAAGTTGAGTTGTGACAGGAAAGGAAAATGAAGCAGGCAAGCAGTCCGAAATGAAAACAGGACTTGGACACCAAGCAGCAGAATCCTTATCAATCATTGAGTCACCATTTGGAAGAAAAGTGCAGGATTCCAAGTGGATTTTCAAGAAAGGACCCCATTTCCTTTTAGGGAGATTATTTCAGGCTTAAAGGCCTTATTATAAAAGTAAATAAATCTCTCCTGCATTTGGCTGATCTCTCCTTCTCTTCCCCCCTCCCCTCAAATCCTGATTTCAAGATAGGCTCCAGTTACCACTTGTGTTAATGGTATTAACAGTACCAGGATTTTACGCGGAAGCTTCCCTGTTTACAACCAGAGCCTCTCGTTTTTTGAGGCAGGGTATTTGAGGTCAGTAGAGTTTGGGTAGATTTCCTTCAAGTCACATTTGGGTAGTGAGGGATTTCTGGTGTCCAGAAACAGCCAAGCAAAGGCTTGGAAAAAGGAAACACAAGGCACAAACTGATTTTAGCCCTGGGCTTTTTGTAGATTTCCTTACAGCGAAATTAAGGACCTGCTTGTTCTGCTAAAGGGGCACATCCACCCGAACCTCTTCCTGAATCCCAGCAGAGAATTATTGATTTCCATGGGCTTTTATTTCTTTCTGCAGAGACCTGGTGAATGCCCAGAAGATCCCAAAGGCTCAGTGGAGTGGCCATCTTGCGCTTTTTAACCTGTCTTAGTGGAGTCAAAAATTTCCAAAAAGGCAAAGGATGTATTTTACTTGTTAGGTTGTTAGGTTGCCTGGCTCTGTTTGAGGCTGCAATTCAGCCTCAGTACACCCAGGAATTATACACCACAACGGTGTGGTGTGGTTGTACATCCGAGCTCCTGGGACATGGAAAGCACCCTTGACACTTTATAATGAGTTATGATTTACCGGTAGAAAGGGCAGGAAATGATTTCAACTGATGGGCTAGTACTTACTTTTTTACTTTCTTTACTAAGAAAGTAAAACCAGTTTCTGAGAGAGCTTGAATAGGGCCACCCACCCACCCATCTCTATTGTTTGCTAGCCAATCAGTACAGGAAGATGGGAGCTTTGTCCTTCTCTTTTCCTTCCAGGCATAAAGAAGTTAGAAGAGTTAAACTTACATGCTGTCTTTCCTCCCAAGCGTTGTGGCTCCCCAGTGCCAGCGGCTTCAGCTGAGATTTTGTAGCGCTTTCGAGAGGGCGATTGCTGCTTCCCAAAAGTAAACCTGTCCCCATTGTTCCCAACTCAAGTCCGGCGACGCTGCAAGTTGGGGGTCAAGTAGCGATTGAAACGGTCCCTCCTCTCTTTCGCCTCTTCGGTTTTGGGTCTTTTCTGCTCAGGTCCTTCTACTCAAAACAACCGCTTCGCTGGATTTCCGCCACCTTTCTTAGGCTCCCAAAGGCCGCAAAGTTTTATTGCAACTCTGCAATAAGGCCGCAAAGTTTTATTGCAACTCTGATTCAAGCGGTTCGGCTTGGATTAAGGGTGTGCCAAAACCAAACCAAACCAAACCAAATCAAAATAAAAACAAAACAAAAACCGCCCGACTCTCCTTTTCTTCCTTCTTTCCCCTTCTTCAAATATCCGGAAAAAACAACGAGGTCTCTCTCTGGTTCCAATCTCGCTCGGCCTTTTCCAGGGCTAACCAGAGATTCAAAGAAGTGGTGGTGTGGAAGTGTTACCGATTCGATCGCGATTCGACTCGAGTGGCCGGTTTAAAAAACAAAAAACAAAGTCAATTGGGAGAGAAAGAGAGGCGATTTCCTTCCAGCCGAGAAAACGACCCACCGGAAAAACTCGCGTAGATCTCGAGATCTTCCACCAAGGGCTCGTGGCTGGAAGGGGAAATCTCCTGTGCGTATTTTCGAGACTCCCGTAACTGCTTGTTTCCATCCCCAGACCCAAGATTTTGGACACTGGGTGGCGTGGACCTCTCTTGTCCTCTCCAGGGCCGTAAGCCTTGAGGCCTGGCTGTCGTGCCTTCCGTTGCAAACGCGTAGGATTTACCAAGAGGGAATTGATTCTCCTCGGCAAATCTAGCTTCGGACCCTTCCCAACGCGTCCTTTTTGTTTCACCGATGGCTTTTTTGCATAGCCCTGTCAGCTCTGCATCCTGCCTTCGCTTTCAAAGGCTCCAGTCTATGGGCTAAACGTGTTAGAAAGTCCCGTTGGTTTACATAGGACATGTTTTGTTTTGTTTTTTCCTTATTAGCTCCTCCAGGAGAGTCCACTACAGAGTATTGAACACCGTCGCCTTGCAGGAAAACCAAGGAAAACCCACTTGCCTTTTTGAAAGCACCTTTGGGACACCGTGAGGGTTTAGGTTTCCAGCCGACAAGAACCACAGCCAGCTGTAGTTGCCAGCTGTGAAAGAAGGATCTTTTGCTTTCTCATTATACTTGGGCACAAGTTGTCTTAAAAAGCCGGCTAGCTAGGATAATTAAAAGATCACTTCGTCTGAGAATTACTCAGTTCAAAAGTTATCCGAATTTGGGTGGGAGGAGTGGAAACACCTTCGTTTCCTATCTGTACTTACTCACAAGTAAAGCTCAGGATTCACACCCCAGGTTAAGCAGGGTATATTTCCCTCCCTTAGATACACACACACACACACACACACGTTTAAAAATTGGAAATAGGAAACTCTGGATCCGTCGCTCCTTCAGGGACGGACACAGAGCTTATTTGGGAAGATATAAGTGATCTCAGGGAATCCCCTTCTAAGTATCTCTTGAGCGATCGTACTTCATGAAACAGCTTTTTTTTTTTTTTTAATCAAGCTTGGGAACTAATGCTCATTTCTCGGAGAGCAAACCTCGCGAAGACCCTGGTGTAAATACTGAGATCTTATCCCCTTTTTTACATTTAAGGAACCCAAAGAATAAGCAGCAACTCAGCCTGCATAGAAGCCCTCAAAAAGGGTTATCCGGAGTCCCTCTGCGGGTTGCTTAAGCCAGGTTAGGGATCGGACTACATCTCCGCCTGCTCCTTTAAAAGAGAGATGTGTAGTCAGGAATTAGTGAGGTTATTCCGATTTACAGCCCTTTAATGATCAAGAAAAAGGAGGGAACAGAAATCGTTGATGTTATGGAACCTAAAGGAGGAAAAACACCCTGCATTTTCCTTTATTTCACGTAGAATTCGTGCAGGAGCATTTTGTTTGTGTATTCATTAACGTCAACAACCGAAATTATATTTAGATCTTCAGAACGGAGGCATGAGGAACTGGAAGAGGCAATAAGAAAACAAAACAAAACAAAATGTTTTCCAGGGTCCTGTCTTACTTCAATTCTTCCCTGTTCTTGCTGTTGTTATTACTACACCAGTTTTAAGAAAGATCTTTCAGGGGACGGTCGTTTTCAAACTCCCCAGCGAAAAACAACTGCGCCGAGATGGGGAGGCCGTTGCGGGAAGGTTTCTGCCGCTGATTGACAGCAGGTCACCGAGGAGAAAACCCAAGCAGTGGACAAGGTCGTCTGTATTTGTGACTTGTTGAAATTCCCATAAAATTGAACAAGACCTCCCTCTCATCTGGGTTAAGTCAAGCTCCGGAGTCCCCTTCGGTGTGGTCCAGCCCCAGACTGTCTTTGTTTAGTTAACCTTCGAGACCCACGTTTAAAAGGGTTATTTGGAGAACCCATCTCCTCCTCTTCCCCCCTCCCAATCCCAGCTGAACATCTTTTACCCATTTCGAAGCCTTATTTTCTCCACTCTTTGCTCTCCCCCGGATTTTTCGAGGCTTAAAAACAAAACAATATATTGCGAGGAGACGACCTCTTGCAGTTCCTTCCAGTTATAGAAATAACCTGAACACCCTTTTGTTTTGGGGTGGGTTTATTTTATTTTATTTCTTTGTACGCACAAATGCACAAAGCTGGGCTTCTTCTCCCATATCATCTGCAGAACGATTTGCAGTTACAACCCCCCTCTTTTTTTTTTTTTTTTCAATTAGCCCTGTACAACACTGGGTATTATTATTATTTTTATTTAAATAAGCGTACTACTAAAGTTCTTTTGGAGATTTAGCCTTTTCTGCCTTCTGTGGAAGAGAGAAAAGGTTTGAACCAAGTAAAATTCCCCAGGGAAAATATACTAAAGCTGAGCATTACCTACAGGAACACACAGCCTGGGAGTGTGTTAGGGAAAACTTTCGGCGATTTCACAGGGTACAGAAACAACACAATCCCGACCGTCTTTGCTGGGACGTTAACGATTCCCAAGAGTCAAGAGTTTAAAAGGCCTATTTTTGCGAAGACGTGTGCAGGATGGCAAAGTTAAAGAACAACCCGAACGCAACAACTACTCCAACGGAGTAGGGCCTGGGACGGAACCCTTCTTGATTGATTAAGTCCCGGCGTCTCTCTCTCTCCCCCCCTCTCCCTCCCTCCCTCTCTCCCTCTCTCTCTCTTTATCCTTTATCCTCTTTATCCTTAAAGGCGGCCCGCTCTTCTACCCAGGTTTACTTCTTCGAATGAGAAGTCATCACATTCAGTTTCGTGGGGGGGGGGGGTTTGCTTTGAAACACCCCTTTTAAATTTTACCTTGCCTGAAGGCAAAGTCTGAGGAGCCTTAGCACCGTCCCCGGGGGAGGTTCAGAAAAACCCGGTACTCCAGAACGGCAGCCTGAAGAGTTGTACACATTGCTGGCGCCTTTTCCCTCTGGGTTGGGAGTGGAGGAGTGGGGTGTGTGTGCTAGGAACAGTGAGGAGAACTGCACCTAATAAACACCACATAGCTGGGGATCTTTGAGTTTGGAGAAGCTTCTGGACGAGACTGCCGCCTTTGTCTTCCGGGGGTGGCTGGTGAACTGAGGTTTGGGCGGAGGGTGTAAGGAGGGAACTAACATCGGAATTCGAGACTGATCTTGAAAATACCAAGATGCCCCGAGGCTAGGACTGCAGATGTGTATTCTCTGCTTAACCCAGTACTACCCTTCTCTATCCCCCACCCCCACCCCGCAACAATCGGCCTCTTCCTTTCGTCCCATCCCCCTAGAAAGCCTTTGCTTTCTTATACCAAAGCTGGTGTTTTCTCTGAAAACATCTGTCTTGGAGAAGGACCTCCTCGGCTTCTTATCTGACAGCTACAACTTAACTTGAGCGAGGCGGAGGGATTTGGGGTTTCTCTTCAGCACTCAGGAGAAATTTTTGTGATTTGGTTTTGTTTTCTTTTTAAATCTACCCTAAATTTCACTTCGAGGTGGGAGAAACAATACAATTCCCCTTGAACACACACACACGCACACACACACACCCCAATCAAATCAATTCCTGTGCACAGTATAAAGAATCTAGATCAGATACTGAGTGGCAGCACGTACAAATCCAACTTTCCTACCCAACGTCCCGATCTGGCTTCGATTCTGAGCACCGGTAAGTTTGCTTAGGATCGCAGCCAGATACTCTCAGATTTCTCCCTCTCCCCCCCCCCCCCCGTCCCACCTCGAGCCAGGACTCGCTTCACTTTCTTCTGTCTTAGCCCCTTCAAGAACACTATTCTCCAATCTATACATGTGAGTAAAAAAACAAACAAACACCCACAATTGCCTCATTTTACATCTTCACCCTAAAGCTAACGCTTCTATTGAAGTGGCAGTCAAGTCAGTCTTCAGAGAATCTCCTGCGAAGGACAGATTACGGGCTTATGGTCTTCAATCTCAGTGTTTCTCAACAGGATTGGACTATCTAGAAACCATTAGATGGCCATTAAAAGTACCCCTAGAGCCGGAAACGACTCGCACGTGTGTGCCAGGGGGAGAAAACCTTTCCCTTTCCCTTTAGAAGTACCAAAGGAGTGGGATTTGCAAACGCGACTTGCGATGCCTGCAAGTAGGAGCAGGGAAGGGAAAGGGAGGGCTGCCCTTCTGGGCTCCAGAGGGTGAGATGAGGCTGAGCCCATTGTTGGGCTGTTCCCATTGCTTAGGGGACAAGGCAATGTTGACTGGCGGAGAAATTGTTCCCGGGGAATCTTCTCGATTCAAGCTAGCTTAAGTCTCGGGGCCTCCAAGTATGTGCGTGCCTAAGCTTTAATTTCTGCCCTGCCCGCCCCGAGGAGACTCGGCTCTGGCTCCGGCAAACCTTCGCGGAGGGTTTGCTTTCCAGATTCCCAAGCAAGAGGCCCCAGCCTTTGAAAAGGAAGCAAGAGAGAAAGAGGAAAGGAGGGAGGGAAGGGCGGGACGGGACGGACGGGGCGGCTGCGGTACCTGAGAGGTCTTCCCTGCCGTTTTGGTGCAGGTAGCTCTGCTCCAGCGAATAGGAGGCCATTCCCGAGTGGATGCCGGCAGGGGCGGCGGCGGCAGAAGGCGGCGGCGGCGGCGGCGGCTGCAGGGCCTGCTGCTTGAGATAGGGCGAGGCCGCCGAGGCCGTCCAGTGTCCGGCAGGGCTGCCGTAGGGCGAGTGGCACTCGATGGCGCTGGCCATGGCAGGCGAGGAAGGCACTGGGCTGCTGCTGCTATCCGGCCCGTAATCCGGCCCGTTGGACGGCACCGGGCAACTGGCCATGTACGTGGAGCCCGGGTTAGGCGACATGTGCGGGACATGATGGGCGTCGTAGGCAGCGCCGGCCTGCATCACGTCCAGAGGGTTGTAGCCGCTGGGGTGGCAGCCCAGAGGCGCGGCCGGCCCGGCCTGGAAGTCGAAGCCCTGCGGGAGGAAGCTGAGCCCGTTCACCATGCGGTGGTACATGGTGGGCTTGAGAGCCTGGCATTTCCTTCGGAAGCCCCGCGGGCGTCGTCGGAAGGAGCCTTCCTCGAACATGAACTCGCTGGCCGGGTCGATGGTCCAGTAGTGGCCCTTGCCCGGCCGGCCCAGCCCTTTGGGCAGCTTGATGAAGCACTCGTTGAGGGAGAGGTTGTGCCGCACCGAGTTCTTCCAGCCTTGGTAGGCGCCGCGGAAGAAAGGGAAGCGGGCCTGCAGGAACTGGTAGATCTCGCTCAGCGTCAGCCGCTTGGAAGGCGAGCTCTGGATGGCCATCACGATCAGCGCGATGTAGGAGTAAGGCGGCTTCTCCGGCCGCCGCAGCCCCGAGCTGGCCTTCTTGGTTTTGGAGGGCGCGGAGGCAGAAGCGCAGCCGCCGGAGCTGTTGCCTCCGCCGCCGCCGCCGCCGCCGCCGCCGCCGGGGGTTGTCGAGGTGCTGCTGCCCGTGCTGGACGTCTCCAGGGCGGAGGGAGGCAGCGGAGGCGGCGGCTGGTTCATCAAGGCCGGGCTGCGAGGCACCGGGGCCCCGATCTCGGAGCTCATGGAGGCTGCTCCTCCTGGGCCACCTCCTCAGCGGTCTGGCAGCGGCGCCCTGAGCATCTCTGCCTCCTCCCTTGCGCAAGCTTTTCCCCCCGCTCCCGGTCTCGCCTCGCTCTTTCACACAAGCCCAGCGCCCCTTCCCTCCCTCCCTCCCTCTCTCTCCTGTCTGGCCCCCTCCTTCTCTTTCTCCACCGCCACCGCCTCCTCCTCCTCTTCCTCCTCAGGAGCCTTCAGTTCTCCCGGGCTCCGCTCTCTGCCCCCTGCCTGGTGGCCTCCCGAAGCCTTTAAAGAAGAGGAAATCCATCAAACCCCTGCGCCGCTTTTGCGTTAAGGCAGCGCAGCCAAACAAAATCTGCGGAGGGCTATCGCCTGGAGAGGAGTGTGGGAGCGTGTGTGGGAAGGAGGGGGGGGGGGGGGGCGCCGTAGGAAAAGGAGGGGGAGGGTAATCCCTTCTCCTCCCGCCCTCCCTTCCCCTCCCTCCGTTGAATTTATCCCACAACTCCAGGCCAGAGGGAAGAAGGGAGGAGAGGCGGAGGGCGGGCGCTCTCGGTCCCACTCCAGCTGGCTTCCGTCCACTCCCGCCTCCAGGCCTGCGGGCTCCCCGCGGAGGCTCCAGATCCCTCTGGCTGCCATCTGCGGGACACGCAATTATGTCATCCATCAACTTGCCCCTCGGGCAGTTGCCGAGTCTCCCAGGCGCACGCCTAGCTCGCTAGCCCCAGGCTCCTCAAGGTCAATGGCGTTTTGGGGCCATCGGCCTTTCCCTTCGCTTGGCTTGAGGAGGGCCAAGCATTTTCGCCTTAGCCCGAAGGACCGCTTGTGGGATTCTCTCGTTTGGCACGGGACTCCCAAGGGCCTGAATTCCGCTTTCCCCAGCGGAAACAGTTGTGCTTCTTTGGGAGAATGGCATCCCTCCGCTGAGCAGCGTCTTTTCAGAGGGCACCAACATGCCATCCAAGCTGAAGCGGAAGGCAAGCGGCAATCGATGGGGTTTCTTCTTACTCCAGACCAGAGGCCTCCAAACTTGGTAACTTTAAGACTTGTGGACTTCAGCTCCCAGGCTGGAGAATCCAAGTTGAAGTCCACAAGTCCTAAAGATGCCAAGTTTTGGTATTTCTAGACCGGGGGTCTCCAACCCTGGCTACTTTAAGCCTGGAGGACTTCAATTCCCAGAATTCCCCAGCATTATGTGCACACTTAATGCACATAAGAGATCTGTTTTCACAACAACCCTCCTGAGAAGCCAACCGAGCTTGGATAATATATTGGGGTGATTTTGTCTGAGGTTTTTTGTCTAGCTTTGCTGCTGGGGAATTCTGGGAGTTGAAGTCCTCTAGGCTTAAAGCTGCCAAGGTTGGAGACCCCTGCTCTAGACCCTTGGCAATAAACATTACAATTTCTGGATTAGGTGCAGCGCTAGCCCACCTCAGAAGCCAAACGGCAGTGGTCGCCCTTAACTTTCAGCCAGGGGCAGATTTGCAAATGTGTAGCCCGATCCTGACGTACTGGTGTCTCTTAGTGGAAGGCAGACATCAACCTGGAAAGCTTTCACCTCGGGCGCAAGAGGCCTCGGGTGGTGCGTGTCCACCTATTCCTGCAGGTGCACTTAGCATCCAGAGCCGGTAATTCCGAGAACTGAAAGCAGAGTGAATCTATTTCGAGGGCATGCTCGCTCTCAGAATAGATTCATTTTGTTTAGACAGGTTGGAAGACACGGAGCTCTTTTTCCTAAACTCCTACATTCCTTTTCTTTCAAGGCAAGAAACCCTGTTTGCCACTTCTGCTCACCGTTTCTTTCCTAAACCACTTTTCTAAGGCTGTGCACGAGGGCGCATACACATGTACACGGGGTTCAGTCAGTCGAGGGCAAAATCCTGGGGAGGCAAGACCGCGATTTCAATTTCGCAGAATTGAAAACTGAAACTTTCTCGTGAAAAGATTCTTTAAATCTCTTCCAGAATCATCCTACATGTCTTCTTTGTTCTAATATTAGAAACGGAGCTCCAGGCGTTGTTCACCCAAAGAAATATTTGTAAGGGAAAGGCACTCCACAAATTATGTTTTTTTTTTTCTGCGGAAGATCGACTTGAAAAGGTTCTGGGGGCATTTCGTTGCCCTGAATCTGACATACCCAGAATTCCAATTCACAAACACCATCCAGTCTGAAGGGACAAGATCATGGTCTCCCCTCACCCCCCCCCCCCCCCCCCCTAATGAATCCAAGGATGGATTTGAATTTTAAATCTTCATGCCTCCCACCTTCAAACCAAATTCTCTCTGCTCTGAGGACGACGAAGCCAAACCCAATCAGGCTTGAACCTGAAGATGGGCTCCTAATACTTTGAGCAACTCAAGCCTGGCTTTTCCAACCCTAGAAGTTAGGTCACAGGGGTCCCCAAACTTGGCAACTTTGAAGGCTTGTGGACTTCAACTCCCAGAATTCTTTGCTGGCTGGAGAATTCTGGGAGTTGAAGTCCACAAGTCTTAAAGTTGCCAAGTTTGGAGATCTCTTGAGTTAGGAATATGTGGTTGAAGTCCACAAGTCTTAAAGTTGCCAAGTTTAGTTTAGTTTAGTTTACTTTTATTGTCCTTGCACCTCGTACAACGAAATCAAACACCATCTTCAGTGCACAGCATGACCATGACAATAAACACAAACACACATCCTTCATCCTTCACACATTGAACCAAAAAACCCTGACACCACACCAACATTGCACTATACAGCAGAATTCAAAAGAGCTACTTACTGCCCTGGGATAGAAGCTGTTTTTCAGCCTATTTGTCCTTGTTTTTATTATTCTGTACCATCTGCCAGGTGGTAATAGTTCAAAAAAAGGGTTCCCAGGATAAGATGGATCTTTGGGAATATTTTGAACTTTCTTAAGGCAGCGGGAGCTATAAAGCTCTTCCAAAAAGGGAAGAGGGTAACCAATGATCTTCTGGGCAATGACATTAACCCTCTGGAGTGCTTTCCGATCTGCCACTGTGCAATTGGCAAACCATACAGAGGTGACTATGTTAAACTGCTCTCTATGGTGCAGCGGTAGAAAGTCACCAGCAGTTTCTCATTCAATTGTTGTTTTCTGAGAAGTCTCAGGTAGTATAATCTCTTCTGGGCTCTTTTGAGCAGGGCTGCAATGTAGGTACCCCAGGTCAAGTTTGGAGACCTCTAAGTTAGGAACATGTAGAGTTGAAAGTCTCTGCTTATTTCACCCACTTGGCAACTGATTCGATCGCCAAAGCGCTTCTAGGTGAGGAAATCAACTGGGTATTTGATCCTGGTTGAGGAGAGCCAGATTCCTAACCAGCCTTTGGCAACTTACTGGATGATCCCAAGGCCAGCCATTCTCTTTGATAGGGATGTTAAGAAGAGGATAAAATAACTCTTTGGGTAACTGAAAGGTTAAGGGACGTGCATAAGTGCACAAATCGTGCCTACCATTCCTGTCCTATGGTCCCCAATTATTAGTTCCCATTTCTTGTATTTAAACTTGTGTTTATTCTTATATCTATCATGTTGTAAAGCGTTGGACAAAATAAATAAATAAAGATAAGAATAAAAATAAACCCAAAACAGAAATCTAACCGACTAATATCTATGGAGATTCTCAGTCTTTCTTGGGGGTTGGTTTGGTGTTTTTTTTTTTTTTTTTAGGACATTCCTCCTCTCACCCTCTGACTGGATAGTGGGGAATGGAAGGATTTATATCCCTTTCAGACAGCTGGCCCCTTGGTCAACCAGAACTGAAGAAGCTTCTTGGATGAGTGGAGAAACGTCTTCAAAGAAAAACCAGAAAGTCCAGTTGCCTCTTGGGAAAAAAAAAAGAAAAGAAGAAGAAGAAGAAGAAGAAGAAGAAGAAGAAGAAGAAGAAGAAGAAGAAGAAGAAGAAGAGAAGAAGAAGAAGAAGAAGAAGAAGAAGAAGAAGAAGAAGAAGAAGAGGAAACAACATCCTTTGGGACTAGCCAACCAATATTCCCAGGGTCAGAGGTTCCCAACTGCTGCTCCTTTGAGGTCGGGGACGGAGGGGTTCAAAGAAGGAGTTGGCTTGGCTCCCAATCCACGCCTCATGCCAGGGTGCAGGGACTTTTTCACGTCTCCCGCGCCTGCCCACGTGCAGCTGAAAGCTCCCCGAGGCCAGCTGCCTCTCTGGGTGAGCCTTCAGCCGCAGCAGCGTTGGTGGTGCTGCTGCTCCGAGCTGCTCCGGGGGTGGGGGTGGGGGAGGGCCTGGGGAAGGCAGGGGAGGGGCGGCGGCTGGTGCTGCTCTTGCCGCTTTCAGACAGTGACCTGGAGGAGCTGAGTGGAAGCAGGCTTTTTCCATCGCCCACCCTCCGCCAGGCTCATACCACCCACCGAGCCCAAGTGTCAGTTTACCGTCCTGAGCCCGGTTCCTTTTCCCCTAAGCTACGCCGGTAATTAGACAAAGTAAAGCTAAATTAACTGAACAGGCGTCGACAGCTTCTTCCACATTCCCCGCCCCTCTGTCGCTAGGAAAAGAGGGAGGGCGATGGCTCCACGGTCCCTTAAACAACAACAATAACAAACACACACACACACACAACACACAACCAGCCAAGAAAAACACGACCAAAAGCTCGACAATGCATAAGATGCAATTGAAGAGGCGGGGAAGGGAGGTTAATGTTCGTGTGCTGGTGTGCGGGTGCACTCTCGCGTGCGTGCCTGTGAAGCTGGGGGCCCAGGCGGAACCACCTCCTCCTCCTCCTCCTCCTCCTCCTCCCCCCCCCCC
>BLBF01000002.1:87700628-87710710 GCA_015471245.1 Laticauda colubrina | reverse complement strand
GAAGGAAGGAAGGAAGGAAGGAAGGAAGGAAGGAAGGAAGGAAGGAAACGACGGACTTTGGTGATTAAAAAGAGCTGGGCGGTTTATTTTAAATATTATTTTTAAAATGCCAATAAACTCAGGCAGGGACGGAGTCTTCCTTACAAACGTCTGAACTTGGACTGTTCTGAACCTCTTCACCTGCACGGTCAACTCTGATTATTTCAACTCATCTGGCTGATCCAGTGGGGTTTCTGGAATTAAGCAGCACCTTGGAAACTATTTCTTTGTCGAGACCACCCTCGTTATTAACCCGACAGGACTGCGTAAATTTCCTACAGAAGCTGGATCTCAAAAGCCAGGTTCCTCGAGTCTCGGCATCCCATCGAAGGGAACCGATTCGAACTGTCAGATCGAAATAGATCCCGCCGGATCTTTTTGGAGTCCCTGGAACCGCGTGCTGATTGGACGTTTGCTGATCTTTCGTGAGATCGGCAGTTAGGAGGAAATCCTGCTGTTCGGAAGGAACGACGGACAGAGATAAAACAATAATCGTGGGTTGTTGTTTTTTTTCCAGAGGCTAAGCGAAACGATCAACAAATCTCCCAATAGTTGGAATGATTCTCATAGCCAGGCAGACACTCCGAAACACAACAAGAGGTGAAGAAGGGATGTGGAAGAATTCCAAAACGGGCAGCCTGGACCTATTTCTGGTAGGCAGAAAAGATCGCGCAGATTTCAGGAACCGCCCGACAGAACTACGCACGCAAGGGCCACCACGCGATTTTTAGACAATACTCCAGGTGAAGCGGGCAGAGAAACACGCGTCTTAAAAGCCACCTGGCAACAGTTAAGAACCTGTCTTTACAACCTTGTTACGCCCGGGACGTGTCAAGAAATGAACGTGCCAGAGTGTAACTTAGTTGTTTTCGAGGTTCCGCATCTACCCTGTGGAAGCGGCGAGCAAAGGAAGGAAAGAAGACGCTCGCCATCCTGGAAAATCCCTTCCTCTGTCGAGTGGCGATCCTATTTCACCTCCAAGAGCCTCTTTTCACGCCTCAGCCTAACAGAAACCAAGCCCCCCCCCCCGTCCCAAGACGTGGCACCCTCTAGGGATGTTGAACTACAGCTCCCATCTTTCCCAGCCAGCCATGATTGAGGGTATAATAGTCCAACCAAATCAAGCGAGCGGGACCGTCGTTTTCTCAAAACGAAGATGCCTGTTTCCCCCCCCCCTTTTTATTATTATTTTTAAGCCTGGGACGGTCCCTTTCTCCGTTCACCCTGCAAAAGGCCGCCCTCGTTCCCAATCCTTTCCCTGGCGCCCTGGGGAAACACCCCAAACGGCAGGGTTTTTATTTTATTTTTATTTTTGTTTTGCTTCGAGGAATGAAAGGCCGCCCTTGCTGGCGAAAGAAGCCACTTCTGAACGCAGGAAAAAGCAGCTCTGGGAGAAAAAAACCGCGGCCAAGAAAGGCAGGCAAAGGACAGAAAGCTCAAAAAGGTGGTCGCATTGGCATCTGGGTCTATTTTATTCCCACGCACACCCGCTGGTTAGATTATTTGGCCCTCGGGCTCTGAGATCCACGTGCAAAGGGCTCTCGGTAAGACCGTGGGAGTATTAGAATAGGGAGAACTCATTCGCATCTATAAGTTGTATGGATCTGTCTGTAACTTCTCCATGTGAACGTGTTAAAGGTATACAGAGCATCAAAGAAAGAGAAAAGCAACATTATCTTTTCTTCCGGAGAAGGATTGTAACTATTGAACAATTTGCACATTCTTAAGAGATTGTGGAGCTAATATGAAAGATCTTACTATTGTGGTTGAAACTGTAATGTACAACTCAGTCTACTCATAAGTAACTGAGTCAAAAGGAACTGATTGAAAGCTAAAGGGTGGGAGGCACATCCACAAGTCATAGGATTCTTGCAATTTCAGGTCCACTGTCTCCTTTCAGAAATTTAGCAGCCTGGCTTGGGAAGTTCCCCAAACCCATTTTATAATGTTTGGATTTTTCACTGTATGCCAAGACTTAAGATGGTTTGGTTATTTTTGGGGAAGGGTTGAGTGAACTCAGCCTTTGGACTCTAAAGGATGATTTATAGTTGGCCAGTTACATGGCTGCAACTAATGGTGGCTCATTCAGGAAAACCAATTAAACGGTGGCTTAATGTATTGTGCAAACACAATCCCATTTCCCCACCCTGTCATAGAGGAAATGCTTTTCTCTAGCAAGGTAAACTTTGCCTGTCTTCAAGTCTCATTATATGTGGTCAATCTTAGTAATGGATAATATGTGCTTAGATCTACTGAACTAAAAGACACCAGACTCTGGAAAGCTGGCTGGGGCCCATACCTTTCCAAATAGTTTAGCTTTTGGCTATATTTTCCTTCTTTTCTCCATGTTTCCAGTGACTCTTAAGATGATTGCACTTCTATTTTCAGGTGGGGCTATGATTTGGCTCAGAAAAAGAACCTGTCAACCTTCCTTTTTGATGGCTTATGGATCCTCCTTAGTATCTTTGACTTAGGTGGATTTTGGGCTCTCCCCCCTCCACCTGATTCTAACCACAGCAGAAGCAGACAAGATCTTTCTCTGTTATGTCCCCATAATGTCTTCATCTCATTCCCAGACCATAACTGTAGCCTTAAGTCATCCTTAGCTGTTTCTGTTTTAGGCTCCAAGGCTCTGTTAAAATGCTATTCATCCATTCCTTAGGCAATAGAAAACCTGAATTGCATAACATTTGCAGTGCTTCTGCCAGTCTTTACCGTCATCTTTGCAGGCTGACTACTCTGCAGTCAAACAAAGTTACTGGTTAAATTCTCTGGCTTGGCGGCCTTCTCCCTTTTTGAACATCTCTCTACTGAAACCATCTACCGATCACAGCACTTGGGAGCTTCAGCTGGTCCAAAATGCTGCAGCACTGATAGTGATGGGTCTGCTTCAGTATGCCTATATGACACCCCAGCTTTGTGAGCTGCAATGGTTGCCAGTTTGCTCCCTGATGCAGTTCCAGGTGCTACTTAGCCTTAAATATAATAGGCCCTAATTATTTGAGGGAGCATTTCTCCCCACACACCCCGTAATACTGGGCCATCAGATCCAATCTGCAGGATCAGTGGGGTCCAGTTTCTTTCACTGAAACAGTGACAACTGCCATGACTCTAGAAGGATACCTGTGTTCTGTCCAAGGCCTCACCCAAAAGCAGTCAGTCAAACCTGAGTTCCGGCAAAAATCCCTTTATTTGCAATAATGTGAATTAATTCATTCACAGCTTGGCACACATTCTTGCAAAGGTGGACAAATTATCTCAGACTGTTATCAATCCTGGAATGCTGCCTGGTAAACAGTTCCACACTCACTGTTGCAGGGAAGGCTGGGTTTACAGACCCAGATCCACAAGGCTGGGACAAACACACGACTGAATGAGCCAGTTGTTTCCTGCAAAAGTCCCTCTCCCCTTTTGCTCCTCTTTTAATGCTGATGTGAGGTGCCATTCATTGTCCAGCTGTGGCCTTGCTGCCACATTGACCCTGAGTTCTTAATTGTTCCTTTCTTTTAGCAGCACTGCGTGTGCGCAGGCTAGGAACCAATTCCAACTGCTGCCCAGCTTCGCTGCTATCCAAGCCAGATGACTGCCAACCTGCCCTGGCCCCATCTCTGCCTCTGATGCAAATCCCTCATCCGAGCCTTCCTCAGCCTCTAAGACTGGCCCAGGTTCCTGCCCAATCTCCTCACTACTGTCCTACTCTGTTGCCATCTCCGCCAGCTGCTGGCAGGCCATAACAACCTGCTCTCTCTAACAGCACTTAGAGGAGTGCTGAATGATGTTCCCCTTAAGCCCCTGGGTAATCTCTCACCAGGATGGCATTTTAGAAAGACTTAAAAGACTTGGCTCATCTCCCAGGCTCTGAAGTAGGGTGATTGGATCCCTTTGCAGGTTGTAGAGAGTAAGGAAGCTTGATAGAGAGAAAGCCAGATTTATTAGTGAAATGATGATGCAAGAAGAAGAAGGAGGAGGAGGAGGAGGAGGAGGAGGAGGACAAGAAGAAGAAGAAGAAGAAGAAGAAGAAGAAGAAGAAGAAGAAGAAGAAGAAGAAGAAGAAGAAGAAGAAGAAGAAGAAGAAGAAGAAGAAGAAGAGGAGGAGGAGGAGGAGGACGAGGAGGAGGAGGAGGAGGACGAGGAGGAGGAGGAGGAGGAGGAGGAGGAGGAGGAGGAGGAAGAAAAAGAAGAAGATTAAGTTCCAACCAGCAGAAAGTATACATGAGTGACTCAACAAATACCTCTGTAATTCACATGGCTATCAGAAAAGAAGGTGGAACAGCACTATCAGACTTGCAAGGTTTTATTATTATACTATTCTTGGTTTGGTATACCTAGTGGGGATGATACTTAATTTATGATGTTTTGTTTAGCTTCAGCTTGGAAAATCAAGAGCTTCAGCTTGGAAAATCAACTTTGGTTGATTTGGTTTGGTGAGTAAAGACACCTGATGGTATAGGCCTAAGAGAAAAATTAGTTTCTCACTCCCAAATAAAAATGCATCCTCAGTTGCATTTATTTTGGTAACCTGTGACTTTTTCTATTTAAGAGCTTTCATGTAAAAACTATGTAAAATGGAAGTGCCTTAAATGTAATACAATTTTTCAGCACAATTTTATTGATATATACCATATTTCCCTGAAAATAAGACATGTTCTTATTTTCTTTTAGGCCCAAAAATAAGCACTGGGGTTTATTTTTGAGGGGTGTCTTACATTTTTTTGAGTGCTATTGGCATGAGGGTGGTTGTGGTGGAGCTTCTGCTATGCACACTGACTTACCTCAGAGCTCCCATCGCTGCATGTCCTGACAACTGCCTGACGGAGGAAGTACAAATAGCCAAGTTGTCATACCCTTGTTAGAGCCTGATTCTGAGGGAGATTGAGGAGCTGACAGGAAGTGGGAGTGTGGCTCCGGTGGCTTTGGAGGGGACTGGGGAAGGGCACAGTCCAGCTGGGCATTCAGAGGAAGACCCAAGGCTGACCCCTCTTCATCCTAGGGCATGCAGGGAGGAATGGAGAAGGGAGCAACATGTCTTATGGGAGGGGAAAAGGCCCTGACCCCTTTCATTAGTTGCAGCTGGGAGAACAGGATATAAGCGGGGCATTTGAAATAGCTCTTTGCTGGAACCAAAGTGTGCTTTATCTTGGTCGAAGCTTATCTGGGTTTTGGCATCTTCCCAACAGTGGTTACTGCATTATCTTGTGGAAGTCTGCAATTTATCATCCTGGCCTGCTGTGTTAATGATTGCAGTGTGGTTTGTGTTGGTTTTTTTTTTTTTTTAAATTGCTAATTATTTTTACTTTTGGTTCAGACTGCATTTACTCTCTTCGTAGACTGTTTTTGGAAGAGTTTGATACCAAGTCAAGTGTAATTGGACATTGGGGCCCAAGTTGGAGGCATTAAAGGGAATTTATTCCACTTTTGTGACTGTGTTATTTCTGTGTCACGCCCTGGTTCATCACATGGGCAGGAACCCATGTGGCCGCCAGCTCACTTCTTCTAGCGTGGCACCGGAGCAGGAGGAGGCGGAGCAATGCAGCCAGGCAAAACACTCCGTTCTGACAGAGGAATGAGGGAGACTCGAAGCTTTCTCTGCTTCCAAAGGGGATGATTTGAAATGGAGCATCCCATTTGCAAGCAGATGAAGCTCCATCTCCCTCTGGGTGAAAAGTGCACAGTGGAGCCAGGCAGAGGCAGAGGCATGGGGTGAGGTAGTAGGAGGAAGACGATCCCAACATACCACCCTCTCTGTGCCATTGTCTCTTGGCTTGCCCGCAGCTGCGCCGGGCAGGCACCTGTGTGGGACACCTACCTTCCCCCTCCCCTGTGCCTCTGCTTCCACCAGCTGCCAGTGCCGCCACACAAGCCTCCCACAAGCCTCCCATAATGCCTGGATTGGCTGCGTCCCTCTACCCCCATGCTCAAAGTTACAGGTATCTGCACTGCGCAAAGGGACTGCTGGGCCATGCTCATCTCCTGGGCTTATTTTTGGGACAGGGCTTATATTAGACCCACACCCTCTCCAAAAAAACAGTCTAGGGGCTTGTTTTTGGGGCGGGTCTTATTTTCGGGGAAACACGGTCTTAAAAATCTGAAGCCTTACAGAGATATCAACAACGTTTATGTTGAGATAAGTAAAATGTAGAATTTTAGCTCAGTTTTAGGTTAGGGCCAATTTGATGATTATATTGTAGTCCTAAACGTATTTACTTGGAGGAAACCCGTATAGCTTTTAAGTCAGTGGAGCTTTGATTGAGGTTTTTTTTTTTTTTTAAAGTTATTCTGTTGCTTTTTATTTACACAGGCAAAGGATGCCCGAACAAAAGCTCACCCCACCCCCGTCACGTCAAGTTATATTTTCGGAAGGGTTACATTTCCTTTACAAGGGCAGCTTTATATCCTGACCATTGTAGGGGGTCTATTTTGATGCTCCAGAAAGTTCATATAGAACTATGCAGATTGCAGACTTGAAAAGATTGTTGGGAAAGGTGGGGGAAGCAACCCGTCTGAAGCCACATGCGAATGGGTTGAGAAGAGGGGGGGGGGGAAAGGCAAAATTAAAAAAAAAGCTGCCGACTCCTAGGATCAGAGCAATTTATAAAATGCATTTAAAAAAAAAAAAAAATCAGAATCTTGAATAATCACTGCAGTTCACAGCCTTTGCTTTATTTTCCATTCAGATCTTTGCTCCTTGAACTGAAATAACTGTACACTCGCATTTAATAACTCTTCTCAAACAAAATATTTCCAATTACTGACATGTAGGTTGAGGTCACTCTTTGTACAAAACAGAACAAACATAACTGGGAGGATTTATTGATATTCTTTCACCCACTGTTACATCTGATAGGGTTTTTAATTTGACTAAATAATCTTCAATCCAAACGACTCTAAGTTTTGGATGGCAAAGTTAATAGTTTTTAATCTATTAAATTAATAGATTAAATACTACTACTACATAGTAGTTGTAGTAATACGACTACTATGTAGTAATATTACTACTACATAGCATTTTCCAGCACTCTCTGAGCAGTTTACAAATGTCAGCCTATTGCCCCCAACAATCTGGCTTCTCATTTTACTGGCCTCGGAAGGATGAAAGCCTGAGTCAATTTTGAGCAGGTCAGGATCGAACTCCTGACTGTGAGCACAGTTAGCTTGCAATACTGCATTCTAACCACTTGCATCACCCAGTAATCCAGAGGTGGTATTCAGCAGGTTCTGACCAGTTCTGGGGAACCAATAGCAGAGATTTTGAGTAGTTCAGAGAACCGGAAAATGCCACTTCTGACTATCCCCGCCGCCATCTATTCTCTGCCTCCTGAGTCCCAGCTGATTGGCTGGGTCTTCTTTGGTTGCCCTGCACAGGAGAACGGAGCTGGAAAGCAGGTTAGTGGGATGGGGAGGGAATGGAGATTTTACAGTATCCTTCCTCTGCCACGCCCGCCAAGCCAAGTCATGCCACCAAGCCATGGCCACAGAACCGGTAATAATTTTTTTTGACTCCCACCACTGTGTGTCTGATGCAGAAACTTCAGTTGGTACAAAACCTGGCAGCCAGATTGATCTCAGGAAGAATGTAAAGAGGCCGTATTGAAAACCTTAAAGCACTACTATTGGTCCCGTTGTATCTCTAGGGAAAGTACAAGTCAATTCCCTTTAAACTTCTGTATGGTTTAGGCCCAGATGATTGGAGAAAATACCATATTTTTCTCACTGTATGTTCTGACCTAAACCTGGTTCCAAGAGAGCAAACAAGACAAAGGCAGCAGTACAACCTTTTTATGTTTCAACTAAGAATCCTGTTTCTTCGCAGATAAAAGGCTGCTTCCAACTAATTAGCTCCGACAAGAAAGAGCCTTGCCAGACTTTTTTCAAGTCTGCCAAAAAACAACAGATAAGAAATAGTTTACAATACAAGTGTCTTCAAATACCAACTGTAATGTCCACAAGGCTGAGTTCAAAAACGTCTTTGCCTTCTGCAAAGTATGTTTGTTCACAGCTGGCTTTTATCTTCCTGAAGGAGGGGCCATTACCTTGCAGCCTTACTCCCGAGTCCCCTGTGCTGTTGTAACTGCTCTTTCCTCCGAGCAATCCTGTGTGCATGCACAGTTAGCACAGGTTCCTTGGGAACCTCCTCATCACTGCTGCCAGCCCTCACAATCTCTGAAGGCAGCAGTCCACTTCCAAATGGACTTCCAAATGGCTTCTCATCTGAGTCCTCGCTGTCCTCAGCCGTCTGAACCCGCTGCTGGCTAACCACAACATTATAAGACACACCTGACCATAGGACACACCTAGGTTTAGAGGAGGAAAACAAGAAAAAAAAAATCAGGTGGAGCCTCAGAGGACCACAGATAGGTGTCTTTTCATGTGCCAACTCTGCCTATTGACTCCTACACTTCAGAAAAGAAACAGAAGAGGTGGGCAATGACAAAGACAGAAGAAGCGGGGTTCAGCATTGTAAAAGGACCCCACCGCCATGGCCTGGCTGCTATTCACTAAAGCAGGGCCCTCCAATCTTGACAACTTTGAGCCTGGTGGACTTCAACTCCCAAAATTCAGCATTCTGGCTGGGGAATTCTGGGAGTTGGTCCTCCAGGCTTAAAGTTGCCAAGGTTGGAGACCCCTGCACCAAAGGACCATCACCGATGCACAGATATTTCCACCAACTTTTTTTTTTGGGGGGGGAGGGGGGAAGTGTCTTATGGAGTGAAAAATATGATATCTTGTTCAAAAAGAACCTTCATGCTCACTGAGATCATCTCAAGAGTTGTAATGACCGAGTCTAAAAGGGACTTTAGATGAGAACATGCTTATATGTTCTCACTCCAATCCTTTGGAATCCATTCCTTGCAAAGTTGAAGGACTTAAACGTCTTTTCTTAAAGGCCCTTAACAAACCTGCCTTTTGGAAAAAAGCTTTGAACTGGTCGTTGAACGGTCCACTTTAATTTGCTTACTTTGTTTTCCCCATGGCTGACAAGGGAATTCTGGGAAGCTGAAGTCCACGCTGAAGTTGAAAAATACTGCAATAAAGACTTAGTCTTAACATTCATCCTCTCAGCTGAGTTGCAATTCGATGAGACAATCCAGAGATACCGAACAATCGAGGTAAGAGTTGGAAGCTAGATAATCTAATAAATCCACCCAAAAGCTGGTTGCAAAATTCTAATTACAATCTCCATCTGCTCCCAGCATGTCACTTATTCACTTCCTTGAAAGAGAGACCAGAGGAGATATCCCAAATAAGCTTTTATGATTGCCTCAAACCCATCCTCCTTTGGCAATAGGGAAGCTGGTTGTAATAGGGAAAATTTCTATGTATTTCTGCATTTCTGTGCAGAACTGTCAGTTGAACAACCCAGAAATCTGTTGAGCTCAATCCTTAATGACGTAAAAAAAAACCATTGCTGTTTCATTCTGTTCACATGAACTCATCCTGAACCAGATGATAGTGGTCACTGCAGATAGATGAGTTCAGATTCAAAAAGAACAATTGGCTTAGTGTATGGAAAACTTTGTACTTTTTGCAGCTGTTCACAAGTTTGATTTGAAGTGTGCTAATAATCAGGAGAGGGCTGAGTCTCCCTCTCCATTGCTCATGAACAATTTTCCTTTCATTTTGTCTTTTAAAAGTTGAGACCCATAAAACTGGACAATCTTTGCTCAAAGGTGGTGATGGTGGTGCGGAAGAGTTAGCAAAGGCTGGATTATTATGTGCTCAGCAAATGCCTTTAGACTGCTTGTTTGTTTTTCTATTCTATCGATCTATCGATCTATCGATCTATCGATCTATCGATCTATCGAACTATCGATCTATCGATCTTTCTTTCTACCTACCTACCTATTCATCCATCCATCCATCTACTTATCAACCGGTATCTACCTACCTACCTATCCATCTATTCATCTGTCTGTCTGTCAGTCTGTCCGTCCGTCCGTCCATCCATCCATCCATCCATCCATCTACCGGTATCTATCTATCTATCTTTCTTTCTTTCTTTCTTTCTTTCTTTCTTTCTTTCTTTCTTTCTTTCTTTCTTTCTT
>BLBF01000002.1:87675327-87700618 GCA_015471245.1 Laticauda colubrina | reverse complement strand
TTCTTTCTTTCTTTCTTTCTTTCTTTCTTTCTTTCTTTCTTTCTTTCCTCTTTCTTTCTTTCTTTCCATCTTTCTTTCTTTCTTTCTTTCTTTCTTTCTTTCTTTCTTTCTTTCTTTCTTTCTTTCTTTCTCTACTACCTATCTACCTACCTACCTATCCATCCATCCACATCTATCTACTTGTATCCATCCACATCTATCTACTATCTACCTATCTACCAGTATGTACCTACCTACCTGTTCATCTATCCATCCACCTACCTACCTATCTACCGGTATCTACCAGTATCTACTAGTGCCTACCCAGCTACCTACTTGTCTGTCTGTCTGTCTGTCTGTCTGTCTGTCTGTCTGTCTATCTATCTATCTATCTATCTATCTATCTATCTATCTATTATCTATCTATCTATCCATCCACCCACCAATCCATCTACCTACCTATCTACCGGTATCTACCAGTATCTACTAGTGCCTACCCAGCTACCTACTTGTCTGTCTGTCTGTCTGTCTGTCTGTCTGTCTGTCTGTCTGTCTATCTATCTATCTATCTATCTATCTATCTATCTATCTATCTATTATCTATCTATCTATCTATCTATCTATCTATCTATCTATCTATCTATCTATCCATCCACCCACCAATCCATCTACCTACCCATCTACCGGTATCTACCAGTATCTACCGGTAGCTACCTACTTATCTGTCTATCTATCTTTCTATCCATCCATACATCCACCCACCATCCATCTACCTACCTATCTATCGGTATCTACCAGTATCTTCCAATATCTACCAACCAACCAAACAACCTACCTATCTATATATAACTGCCACCCAGAGTTGCTTTATTGGTTTGGATTTTGAAAGCATGGTAAATCATAAGCAGAAGGCTAATTTATGGAACCAGAGCATCATTCATGGGAATGTCCATTATTTCCACCAGGCCTTAGTTGAAGAATTCAGAGCAGAGTCTGGTGATAAATGAAGCAGGAAAGTAACATGGAAGAACCTCTGCACTCATTGGACCTCACTTATTACAGTGGAATTTATCGATAATCTGGATCCAGAATGTATCTTAACATCAGCAAAATGGACCTAAAGGAATTGAAAAATACACCAGATTAACTCAGGCATGTCCAACCTTGACAATTTTAAGTTTCGTGGGCTTAATTCCCCAGCCAGCCATGGGGATAGCAGAACAAGCAACTTAATAGTTAAAATGGATTGGAGTGGCTAGGAGTTCAGGTCCACAAGACTTAAAAGTTGCCAAGATTGGGGACCCCTGATTTAAATTGAACTGCACATTAATTATATTAAACTAATGCATAGAAGAAGCTTGGAACAACAACCTTCCCTGAAATCTTCCTGGATTAATACTGGATTTTGATATTCTAAAACAGTTTGCTTTGTTTCTGCTTTTGCTGGTCAGAAAGTTGCCAAATGTGATCACATAACCCTGGGACACTGCAACCGTCATAAATGTGAGTCAGTGACCAAGCACCTGAATTTTAAAGAAGCTTCTTGCAGGAGAAGCAAAATGTCTTCAAGAAAACAAACAAACAAACCAGAAAGTCCAGTTGCCTCCTGAAAAAGCACCTTTGGGATAACCATGACCTGGATGACTGAGAATCTCTACAGACTTTTAGCCTATACTATTTGGGATTTGAATAATGTGGGAGTAAGAATGGATTTCCGGTGGGTGAAATTGCAGACTGCAGGAACCAGGAGTACTAACTCAGGTAACTCTGAGGATACAGATAAATCTCCAAGTGCTTCAAAGACCCTCTAAATGAGGGGTCTCCAACCTTGGCCACTTTAAGGCTGGAGAACTTCAACTCCCAGAAATCCCCAGCCAACAAAGTTGAAGTCCTCCAGCCTTAAAGTGGCCAAAGTTGGAGACCCCTGCTCCAAACAGATGCAAATGACCAGCTGTCTTCAAGGAGTATAAAGCAAGCTGGCTGGGGATTTCTGGGAGTTGAAGTCCTCCAGCCTTAAACTGGCCAAAGTTGGAGACCCCTGCTCCAAACAGATGCAAATGACCAGCTGTCTGCAAGGAGTATAAAGCAAGCTGGCTGGGGATTTCTGGGAGTTGAAGTCCTCCAGCCTTAAAATGGCCAAGGTTGGAGACCCCTGCTCCAAACAGATGCAAATGACCAGCTGTCTGCAAGGAGTATCAAGCAAGCTGGCTGGGGATTTCTGGGAGTTGAAGTCCTCCAGCCTTAAAGTGGCCAAAGTTGGAGACCCCTGCTCCAAACAGATGCAAATGACCAGCTGTCTGCAAGGAGTATAAATCCTTCCATTCCTCATCATCCAGTCAGAGCTGAAGAAGCTTCATGGATGTGAAGCGCAACGTCTTCAAAAGAAAAAAAAAAAAGAAAAGAAAAAAAAACCCCCAGAAAGTGCAGTTGCCTCTTGGGGGAAAAAAAAAAAAAAAAAGCACATTTGGGTCAGAAGCTCCCCTCGTTTCTAATGCTTGCCTTTTCCGCAAGGGGGCGCTGCCCTCGCGCGGGAAGCCGGCTGCCCAGTTCCCCCGTCCCCGCGTGGGCTCCACGGGCTTCTCATTCTCCCCCTCTCTTCACGGACCCGGCAGACCCAAGTTCAACCTTCTGAAGCGGGCGGCGGCAAGACTTCGCGGAGAGCACGTTCCTCCAGTTCCCGACGCGTGTAAAATGCAACCCAGCCCCCACCGTTTTTATACTCTGCCTTGGGACCCGTCATTATGCTTGCAGGAGGAATTGCACGGCCCGAGGCCCGATCGAAAAAACGGGTTACACGCCCGTGCGAAGCAAACCTGACCCAACTGGCTGCTGAATTCTGTCGCTTTGGACCTCCGAGAAGGCAGAGAGACTTTCCCCAGACCCTCGAGGCACAATCGGAGCCTCTCAGGAATAACTTGCCGGATGGATCTATGTTTCAGGTTAAGTTGGAGTGAGGTCAACAAAATCAAGGTGGACGCCACGACCCGCCCATTTTTAGGCTTGTACGCCACGGGAAGAGATGTATTCGCATCTTTTGCAGATGCCGTCTTCGCGCTTTTGATTAGCGGCATGATTTATTTACTTTTCTTGATCGCTGAGCCGCCCACAATGACTTTGAGAGATCGAAGTAATCAATAAAATCCCGAGGAAATTCCTGGTTAAGTCGGTGGGACTCACTGCTACTGTTTAGCCACGCAGAAATAAACCTTGCAAATATCCAGAGAAACTGGCCTCCCCTCTGTTATCAAACCGAGCTTCGGTTTGCAGCTTCGGCCCCCACTGCTATATTATATTATAGATGGACAGACAGACAGACAGATAGATAGACAGACACAAGATAAGATAAGATAAGATTAGATGATGGATAGATGATAGATAGGAGATAGACAGACAGACAGATAGAAAGATAGAAAGATAGATAGATAGACAGACAAGATAAGATAGATAATAGATGATAGATAGAAAGATAAGACCAGACAAGACAAGATAGATGATAGATAGATGATAGATAGGAGATAGATAGATAGACAGACAGACAGATAGATAGATAGATAGATAGACAGACAAGATAAGATAGATAATAGATAGATGATAGAAAGACAAGACAAGACAAGACAAGATAGATGATAGATAGGTGATAGATATAGATAGACAGACAGATACATAAGATAAAATAGATAGAAAATTGACAAGATAAGATAGATGATAGATGATAGATATAGATAGATAGATAGACAGACAAGATAAGATAAAATAAGATAGATGATAGGTGACAGATAGATATAGACAGACAGACAGATAAGATAAAATAGATAGATAGATAGATAGATAGATAGATAGACAGATAGATAGATAGATAGATAGATAGATACAGACGTAGATATGTAAATAAATAAGCATTGTATAAAACTAGTAGAAATCTCTATTTCTAGGATAAATAGTGGAAGGAGCTATTAGCCAACCTGACTGGTCAAGGCAGCGTATTTACACGCTTTTGCCTTCAGGGATGATGGTCGAAGCAAAGGAAGAAATCAGACACCCACCGTGGGGCAGACCAGGTTCTCTGGGTTCCGTGAGGCTGTCTTCACAACGAACACATCCCGAAACTCTGTTTCCTGTGACGTTGAGGACTAGTTTCTTGAGGATCTGTTTTCGGGAAGGCTCATCTGACTTTAGAATTTGATCAAGCCCGTGGTGCATTTACGCGGGCATATAACAGGGCTCTGCGGTTTGCTGCAAATGCTATTGTTTTACTGGAACAAGCTTTCAAAGCCCTGGCCGTTGGGTGTTTTTCCTATCTCAAAAAGAATAAAGAGCATTTGGAACGGCTAAAACCGGAAGGGAGGGGGGGTCCTAAAAAATAAACATAAAATAAAATCTGACCTTAAAAGAGCGAATTACTGTTTTCCGCAGGATCAAAATGTACCCCCCCCCCAAAAAAAAAAAAAAGTTTGAAAATTTTGTTATTCGTTCATGCTCACCCAATTTAAAAAAACGCGCTTCATTCAGCTCCATGGGATTTACACCCAAAACACTTGGGTGGAAAATTAAAACGATGCCGCTGCAATCCGAAGCACGTTTGTGAAAAAGTCGGCGATCGATCGCTCTTTTCCCCAACCCGCGAACCATGGTTCATATACCGATGTGGGTCGGGCGTATCGTGTAGGGCGGGATGCGAGCTATTTCTGATCAGCCTGGACTGCGAGTTTCTTCGCCAAGCGAGGCCTTTCAACCCAGGAAATCATGAAGGGGGCTTGTCGGTCCATTTCTTTTTCTTTTTTTTTTTGGGGGGGGGGGGGAAGACCCACGACGGTCTCGCGTGGGGGTGAAAGACTTGGGTGGGCGTCAACCCTAGGGGAAAATCTGTGGAGATTGTCAGTCATTCAAGTTGTCCCACAGGTGCTTTTTTTCAGGAGGCAACTGGACTTTCTTGTTTGTTTTTTTTTCTTTTGAAGACATTTCACTTCTCCTCCAAGAAGATTCTTCAGCTTCCCACCATCCTGTCAGAGCTGAAGAAACTTCCTGGAGGAGAAGCAAAACGTCTTCAAAAGGAAAACAAAAAAACAAAAAACCAAGAAACTCGAGTTGCCTCCTGGAAAAAGCCCCTTTTGGGACCCCCTAGGGGAAAAATGCGCCAGCTTTCTCAAATATTTGCTCGCGTCGTAGGAAAGGTGTAACAAAAATGACAGATTTTACGATCTAACGGTCACTGACAAACTGGGGGTGATGAGGCCCCGTTACTTGCCTGACCAGGGAAGCAAAGAACGGGTGTTTTTCGGCTGTAAGAGTCTTCTGTCGGATGCTAAAAATCAGTTTAAATGCGGCACAGAATCCGGATCGGGGCTTTCCAAAAGAAATTGAGATCCAGGGCGATTTCAAATTGATTTGAAGGATACTGAAAACAAGAGGCGAGGGGGTAACTCTCCCGGCCCTCTTCTCCTCCTTAGAGAACCCCTCGAATTTTCTGGCAATGGGTTTCTCGAGAGAATCGGGAAGTTCCCCGAGATTTGAACTGAAATGAGCAAACTCGGCCCAAAAGGGGAATGTCTACGGAGATTCTCAAGTCATCCAGCGTCAAAGGTGTTTTTTTCAAGAGGCAACTGGACTTACTTTGTTTTTTTTTTTTTCTTTGAAGACGTTTCACTTCTCCTCCAAGAAGCTTCTTCAGCTCTGAGTTGAAGAAGCTTCTTGGATGAGAATCGAAACCTCTTCAAAGAAAAAACAGAAAGCCCAGTTGCTTGAAAAAAAGCACCTTTGGGACACCCAAAGGGTAAAGTTCACCTGTCGTCTGAAGCCACAAGGTGGCTTGTTTCGTTCGGGCTTGCGCTGTGCTTCCCCCCGCCACCCCCCCCCCGCCCCAGGTTGTGGCTCGTAGGCTGCGCTAGAATCGCAGGGATCTTCAACCTTGACAACTTTCAGACTTGTGGACTTCAACTCCCAGAATTCCTCCGCCAGCTTTGCTTTTCTGGGAGTTGAAGTCTGGGAATTCTGGGAGTTGAAGTCCACAAGTCTTAAAGCTGCCAAGGTTTGGAGACCCCTGTGCTAGAGAACTTAACCTATGTACAGCCAACTGTGTGGTTCAGTCATTAAACCACAGTTAAACAAAACGACGGCTTTGCGGGATTCCCGAGTCCAGTTAAAATAATAATTTCTCCTTTTCGTTTGGAATGTCCTCGTCACGGCAGTTTTCTTTTTTTTTAAACTAGCATTGATTTGGATCCAGTCTTTTGGAAGTATTTTCTCCAACCTCCTTTTCATTTCTCACTCTTACCGGATACCTTGCCGGACGCTTCTGGCTGAGTGAGCATGCATGGGCTTGGAGGAGATCGATCTTTGCGTATTGCAAATCTGTATAATCCCCTCCGTGTCGTTTTCTTACGTGCAGTCCCAGTCTGGGATCCACTCTTAAGGAGATCCTTTCGATTTCAAAAGGAAGTGCTATATAATAGAAAAGAAGGAGCAGTCCAGATGGTCGTTTTTTTGTCTTGACTGTTGCGTTTGCCAGCTGGGTGGAATCACTGCAATTTCCAACATTTTCGAGAACGAGAAACTAGAATATTTCTTTGGGAAAGCAGCCTACTTGCTCAGCTAGGGAAAAGCAAAGTCTGTTGAGACTCAGGGTTCTCCAACCTTGGCAACTTTTTAAGACTTGTGGACTTCAACTTTCAGAGTTCAGGAACTCTGGGAATTGAAGTCCACAAGTCTTAAAGTTGCAAAGGTTGGAGACCCCTGGTTTAGATAACCCCAAGGAGGAGCCCCTGAGGAATTTTGCCGCTTACTTTTTGGTGCTGTGAGAAACCCACCAGGCTAACTCAGAAACACCACTTTACTTGAAGGAAGAAGGCTAGGACCTAGGAAAGGCTGGACTCAGAGCCCCTCTCGATCACATGCTAGATGCAGCTCAGCACAGTCATAGCTATGCTAAAGATTGGTTAATTTGTACATGCCTCCATTCAATGCTTGCGACGTCAAGTAGGGACATATTAGTATCAAGCCATGAAATATTTAAATTAAATTAAATAACCTTTCTGTGTTGTGTTATAGATCAGTGGTCGCCAACCAGTAGGCTGGGGACTACTGGTGGTCCACAGGAAAATTTTGGTGGTCCGCAGAGAAATGTCACCCTCAAAGCACCTCCCCAAAGCAATTAATCCAGGCTGCGTAGGAACACAAGGCTGTGCCACCCACATGGGCCACAGGAACACAAGGCTTGTGTCGCTTGCATTGCAAACAACATGAGGTAGTGAGGGGAGGGGGGAAAGGGTGATGCGGGGAACTTGCCCCACTCACCTCACGTGCATCACCTGGCCACCAGGCTGCTTCTTTCTGCTTCTTTCTGCTTCTCCTTTTGGCTGCACAAGGAAAGCAGCCAAAGTCTTTCTTTCTCTCCCCCAAACTCTGCCAGAAATGAGTCTTTGGGAGCCTGCAAGGCATCCTGCTCCAAGAGGCTTCAAAGACTCATTTCTGGTGGAGTTTGGGGGAAGAGAAAGAAAGGCTTCTGCTGCTTCTGCTACTTTCCTTGCATGAAGCCAAAAGTTTTTCTCTCTCTCTCTCTCTCCCTCCCTCCCCCTGAGAATGGAGCTCAGACGGTATCCTGCAATCCCAAATAAAGAATGACCGATCAGTAGGAAAACAGGGTGGGAAATTTTCCTGCAGACTTTTTTTTTGATTTTCCCAGGGTCGCTGGTCTGCGGGATTTAAAATTATGAGTTTGGTGGTCCCTGAGGTCCAAAAGGTTGGCAACCCCTGTTATAAATAAACCTTTCATGTGGTCTTGCATCACCTTGGTGCATATCAGTCATATCAGCTCAGATATTTTGCTAGTTGCTAAGCAACAAAAGTTGGGAATTTTCACTATGTATTCTTGTGAGAAAACCTGCCAAAGAGAATCTTGTCTGACTTTCCCTCCCTCACCTCCCTTCCTCCCTTCCTCCCTCCATCTCTCTCTCCACTATCATCCTTTACATTTCAAAATTGCAGTACGAGAGTTTATTTATAATCTCTTTGGAATCAAGGTGAGATTTATGCATACTCTTAATTTCTCCCATGAATACAAACTGCATCCTTCCGTAGAGGCAACCATGCTTTTATCTTTCATCTGAAAAGAAAATATAAACAGTCCTCATTTAGTGGCCACAGTTGGAACTGGCAATGTGGTTGTTAAGCAAAACAGCTGCTCCCTGTTTATGATACTATTTTAGTGATCCTTTGCTTTATAGGCTTGTGAAGGTCATAAATCCAAGGACGGGTCACAAGATTACTTTTTCATCACTGTCATCATAACTGTGAACAGTTGCTAAATGAGGCAGTTGGTAAAAGAAGAATACCTGTAATAGTTTTCAGTTGTATGTATATGTGTGAATATTTAAAAAGACATGGTGATGCTAGCACTTTGAACTGATGTATTCACAGAAGAAATGGATGTCACAATGTAATGTTGTAAAATAGGGGACCCAACTCCCCAACCATGGACCGGCCCCGGACCCCAGCATGCCAGAAACTGGCCCGTGCAAACAAGCAAAGCTCCGTCCGCAGGATGCAGGCAGCACTCCAAAACCACGTCCCTCTGGTCCACGGAGAAACCTCTCTCCACGCAACCAGTTCCTGGTGCCCCAAAGGTTGTGTGGGAGGGGGGGGGCACTCTTGGAAAGAATATCACAACAAGGGCTCAGTGTTTTCTCTGAGTTAGTAAGCATGATACAGGAGTTCTTGAGATAAGAATGTAATTGAGCCCCATCATTTACGATCACAAATTGTGACTGTTGTAAAACGGGTCACTTTATGACCCGACCTAATTTAAGAGAACACTGCAATTGTAAAGTAAATTGGGTGACCGTTAAGCGAACCTATTGTTCGCTATGGAGCTGGTTTTGCTGGAAACTGCCGGTTTACAGCAAAACCATTGGAAATTGCAGTCACCGTAATTTACAGGGTATAAATGTGGTCCAGTTGCCAAGCGCAACTGGATCGTATTTACACCCTGTAAATCATGGGGCAGGGGTGTGTGATGTCAGAACATTGAAATTGGGTCTTAAGTAGTTTTGGGGGCATCCAATGTAATGTCGAATGGTCTGTAAGTGACCGGTCATAAGTCAAGGAGTATGATTGAGGGATTGTGGATGAGATAGGAGTACAGCCCCATCTCCTAATCTGTGAGCCTAATCTGTGAGAGGTGTCTGATTGGTCACTTGTCAAAAACAGCTCTCGATTGAGATCTTCAGGTTAGGGGTGTCCAACCTCAGTAACTTTTAAGGCTTGTGGACTTCAACTCCCAGAATTCACTAGTCAATCATGGGAATTCTGGGATCCTCAAATCTTAAAGTTGCCAAGATTGGCTGCTTTAAACTATTTTTTATGTTTTGATCCTGGTTGTTGCTGACGTACAATGTGCCCTTGTGCAGAATTCTGCACAGCACTCTCCCACACCCTTTAAAATATTCCAAATGTTTTATCTTTTCTCAGGTGTTCTCTTTCTCAATAGCTATGCCACACATGGGTTTTGAATTCATTAAAAAGAAAAAAGAAAAAGAAACCCTTGCAACTGGTGCCCCAACCTCTTCATCTGGTGCCCTTATGCAGCACACAGTCTGCTCACCGGGTGGCAGCCCTGGTTCTTATAGTCATCAAATAACAGCAAACATCTTCCAGAAATATATCCAAGCATTTGGTTATCCAAATATTGACAGACACTGGCATGTGGATCCTTCCCCATCTTAGATTGGGTTACATGTATTGACGTGGTCCTAGTTCTACATAATTGAGAAGCGCCATGATGATTTAATTCCCTCAGCCATGTGTTGGCAAACGGAGACCTCGACATGTTTTAAAGACACCTTTTTAGATATAACATTTCAGCAGAATGTTCCAGTTATTCTTAAAATTCCGAATGTTTGTTTCGGCAACCACTTCCTTGTTTACAGTTTTACAAGATTCTAAATATTCCATGTGCATAATGAAATCTGACATCACATGCCTCACTGGATAAATTTATTTGCAGATGTTGCTGGAAGCAAAACACCTTCTCTCTCTCTCTCTCTCTCTCTCTCTCTCTCTCTCTCTCTCTCTCTCTTTTTTTGCTCAAGTTTCTCTAAAAGTCGTGGAATGCAAATGTTTTGCTGATTTTTCTCTTCTCCCCCACAGGCTTCTGGCATGTGCATGTGCATGCATGTGTGTCTATACACACACACTTCTTCTCCAACTTGAAGTGATTCTGGACAGCTGACAAATGGATAGAAGCAGAAAAAAAAAATCAAAGAAATTAAAAATGAAACTTGGGACCCAGAATCAACAAAAGGAGTAACACAATAACAAAATGAAAAAAATGAGCAGAATAATTAAGGTTCACCTTTTTTTATGATCCATCAAAATGTGTCATCTGAATGGGTGAATCTTGCTCTATGGACCAGAATCTGGGGGAAGAATCAGGATTTGGGGGCCTTTTAGAAGACCATGAAAGAACCACCCAAATCTTGGGGATGATCTAGTGATCTATAGAGCAGGCCCTGCAACAGACAAAAGAGAGACCTCCTGGGCCCTATCAGTTGGCCATTATGTCAAAGGGGTAACTTAAAGCACACCCATCTTCCTGGCTCTCTTGGACTGAGTAGAGATAATTGGTGATAAGCAGTCCCACCAGTAATCTGCCCCTGTGCCATGAAGGACTTTGTAGGAGTTAACCAGCTCCTTGAATTGTAGTTGGAAGTCCACAGGAGTCACTTCAGCTTGGGAAGCGGTGGTCTTACATAGATTTTTTCTTACCAAGAAAAATTTGTGCTGCTGCTTTCTGGATAGACTGTAGTTTTGAGTGGTTCTTAAGGGTAATCCCATTTATAGTTGGAAAAATATGTGCCGAAGGTTCCATATATAAATATGAGCAAGAGATTTAAACACACTGTGGCTTTTTTTTTAGCAAAAAAAATTATATTGGTTCCTAATGTAATATTTCATAAGATTTGTTTTGATTTGTTTTGGAAATATCATATTGCAGCCTTAAGTTCATTTTTGCCCCATGCACAAACAAACTGGAAATGAATAAATTTACCAAGAAATAAAGGCATTTATTTAATATTTCAAGCCCTCCCTCCACTTTGGCCATTATGATAGGATGATGGATTGGGTTTACTGTGGTCCTCATTGGTACAAGCCCTTTCTTAGAAAGAGGGAAGGAGAAGAAGGGGAAGGGAAGGGGAAGGGGAAGAGAAGAGGGGAGGAGAAACAGGAGATGGGAAAGAGGAGAAAGGAAAGGAAAGGAAAGGAAAAAGAGAATAAATCCTTATCAACTTCATCTCATCTAACAAAATGAAAACAAATTTCTTTATTTATTGTCCATTCACAAAAAATAGTTTTAAAAAGTTCAACCTTTGACTGTTGTTCTAGTGAAAAAAAAAAAAAAGAAAAAGAAAACTGTCATTAATGCTGTAGGAAACATAGGAAGTCTTCTTTAAGGTCAGGCAAGCTTTTTTTTTTTAACCTCTGCTTCAGCAAGTGACTGCTTCACGACAAAGGATAGAATAACCCCAGTCTCAACAGATGTATTAATCCGAACAAGAACAACAAGGTTGATCTGCAGCAGACTAGCAAGCAACTCCTCCTTTTTAGGAGGTTATTTTGGGATCTCTATTATTAATGAAATGAATTAATATGAAGAAGTACATGCTTAACTAATGTCTTAAGATAGGTTAGCAGTTCCTGATACACAGCTTCAAATGATCTCGTGGAGCAGAAGGCCTCCATTTTCAGCTTTTTGTGATACTGGTGTTTCCGATCAGTTCGGCCTTTTTGGAAGGCACCAGGGTGGGGAAAAATTGTATCACAACTACCCATACACACAACAGAGGGACATTTTCCAATCTGGGGTTACATCGGATACACCACACCCCCATAAACTATATTCTCATAAATTCCAGTGCAGCTGTTTGGAGGAAGTTAATTTAATTGTCTTCCACAATATTGTTCAGACCATTAAACATCAAAGGCCAATGACAATAACAATTCACTCAGAAAGCAGAAGCACATAACAGGAGCTTTATGTTCCAGTCATGAAAGAAGAGCAACCTTTCCTCTGAGATTTGAATGGCCCTCACCCTCTTAGTCTTTAGAAACGTCATAAAAAACTGGCTCTTCTCCCAAGGCATCGCGGATGGGGGAGGGGTTAGTGACCCCAACATGTAGCATTGAATATGAAATATTGTTTTCATCAGACTCCGTGTGTCGTAGATCATTTTACTACGTTTTCTCTATGGTTTTTAACATATTGTTGGCTACCCAGAGTTATGAAAATGAGATGAGTGGCTAAATAAATTGATTAAATACAAATACATAGAATTTGGTAAAAATGGGTCTGTAAGTTTCAAACGGCTCATTTCTGAGGGGATTTGCCAAAGGATGTAGGCCAGTTGATGTGTCGGGTTTTTAACAAAGCTGATTAAATTTTATATAACAGAGTCACTTCCATAATTTATGGATTTAAAAAGTAGCTGAAATGGGAGTCTAAACAGGTTAGAGTTTTTCAACTGGCTTTTGTTGCCTTTGTTCTACCCACAAAGCACTGACACATTCATTGTTATGGAGGAGGCTGTCTGGAGGTCAGGAGGCGACAAGGTTTGTTTGGATTTCCTAAAATTGTGCCTCCCTTTAAGCCCTGTTAAAAACATTGTTTTCAAAGTGTCCTGTGAACTTTCTGAGACCCATAGTTGCTGCTATTTTTATGCCTCACCCCTGCCCATGGAGCTTCCAGTGTTTTCAAGACCAGGAGCCTGTCACTCTTGAAATATTCCTTGCAAAATGAACCTTGCAGGTTTCTCTCAGCCCTTCAGCCTAGGATTTGAGAATGGGAAGGGGTAGTAATTAAACACTCAGCTCTGCTGAAAATATGCAAGTTTTGTTCTAGCCCTTCGTGGTATAACTGGACAAGCTTGTTGGAACAATAAATGGGTCCATGCAACAAAATATAGAGGTACTGTAGTCCTTGACTTATGACCATAATTGAGCCTGAAATGTATGTTGCTAATTGAGACATTTGTTAAGTGAGTTTTACACCATTTTATGACTTTCGTTGGCACATTTTGTTAAGTGAATCCCTGCGGTTGTTAAGTTGGTAACATGGTTACTAAGTGAATCTGGCTTCCCCCAAAGACTTTGGTTATCAGAAGGTCGCAAAAGGGAATCACACGACCCCGGGACTCTGCAACTATCCTAAATATGAACCAGTTGTCAAGCATCTGAACATAAATCACACAAACATGGGGATGTTGCAAGAGGTTTAAGTGTGAAAAACGGTTGTATGTCACTTTTTTTTAGGGCCATTGTAACTTCACACAGTCGTTAAATGAACTGTTGAAAGTTGAAGACTTGTTGATATACAATGCCAAGAGTCCACTATCTGAATACAAATGAGAGGAAATAAAGAGCAAAATCCACTGTAGATGTTGTAAGACAGTGTTCTTCAGGGGTGGGGATGCTACTGGTTCTGCCCGGCTCTATAGAGCCGGTAGCTCTGAAGAGCAGCAGACACCGAATTGGTTCTGTGTCTGCTGCTGTTTAGCCCACCTGCCCGCCTGGGCTGTTACCTGACCTTTATTTCCTGCTTTTTCAACCTCAGCTGCTTTGCGTGGCTCAGCTGAGGTTGAAAAAGCAGGAAAAAGAGGCTTTTCAAATGCTGCGCAACTGCGCGCAGCGCTTTTCAGCTGTCCGGGTGGCACAGCTTCAGGTTTTTTACACGTGCACATACGCGTGCAAAACATAGTCACTGAACCGGTAGTAACACCGGTTGAATTCCACCCCTGGTGTTTTTCATACTTGGCAACTTAAAACTCCCAGAGTCCTCCTCAACCAGCATGCTAGCTGGGGAATTTTGGGATTTGCCATCCACACATCTTAAAATTGTCAAGTGTCAGTACTTCTCTCTGTTTCTCCTAGCCAAGGGAGTCGGCGTTGTCTGAAGGCATTTCCATGGTCACGTGACCAGCATGGCTATATGCCAAAGGTGCACAGAATGCTGTTGCCTTCCCACCAAAGTGGTACCTATTAATTTACTTTACTTGCATTTGCATACTTTTGAGCTGCTAGATGGGCAGGAGCTGGGACAAGTAACAGGAGCTCATCCCGTTCCGTGGCACTCAGTTCTTGAACAAGCTCATCATCTTTAACTGCTGGGTCCATCACACCTCCTTTTTGTGCTATCATTAATATACAAATTGCTGATTGTGGAAAGATTTATAAGAATGGTGGAGCCCTATGAGAAAAAAATGTTATTCCTCAAGGCTGGTTAGGACATCTTGAACTAGGCCTGGAAAGTGCAGCACAAATGAAGAATTCCCAGAACAGTTTAGATACAGCAAAATCTGTCGCTTCGAACATGAACATATTACATCCTTCCTGAAGATATTTGTGGAAGGAAATCTGAATGGAATTGGAAATTCTGTTCAGTACTTGCTCCAAAAAGTGTTGTTCTAGATTGAGCTTCAGTATTTGTTAATTGGACATCTGTGGGCAGAATGCCCTTTGTGTTCTTCGGCAGGTTTAATAATTTCTCCACTGCCTGTACCACATGACTTCAGTGTAGATTTATTTTAAAAGCTTTTCTAACAAGGAACAAAACGTTTTGACTTTTCTGTTACTCATTATTTATTCTGTACTCATCTATTCATCTAAGTTTCAAGAGACAGAGTTGTGTTAGTCTTTTGCCATGAAGCCCAAGGGAAGGATGGAAAAAGGGTTTTGTTGGATTTTTAAAGATGAACCATTTGTATTTTGAGCATCTTCATTTTTTTCACCAGGTAAGGTTTGGTGGACATCTGGTGAAATGCTTTCAATCCACAAAGGTTGATGCGACAATAAATTTTCCAAAAAAGTTGATTCATCCTTAATTATGCAGCAAGATCCTTTCCCTCTTTTCCTCAGGTGTAGGAAAGAGATCTTACGGTCCTATTCTTAAACAGAGAAATGATATGTTATCTTTAGAATTACCTGCAGGCTGCAGTGTTGCATTGATATTCTACACACCTGTGGAAAACAGTTTTGTTTGTGCTTGCCAATAGGCTGAGCCAACGCCTGTACAGTTTTAGCAGATGGAAGAAGCAAATGCCAGAAGTGGCACCATCACACACTAACCCTATGCAGTGAAAATCAGAACGTCCATGGAATAACAATTTACAGTGCAATCAATCAGATTGTTATTGTACATTGATCCCTGGGCTCATTCTCAGGTAAGTGTAATCTTATTTTTTGTATTTTTATTGGCTCAAAATTGGTCAAGGGAAAGGAGAAGCACAGATCTTTCACTAACCACTACTATAATATTAGTATCTTTGTTTTAGTAATGAGCACGAGTATTTCGCTGAAGATACACTGTGGAAAATAATTTAATCTATTATAAACACACAACAATTTTCTAAATCAGCAGAAGAAAACTTGAGATCCTCCAGAAAACCTGAAACTCAAATCCTCATCAGTTCCAGGGAAACAAGAGTTACGGTTGAAGAAATGTGTGGTTTGGCATCCTCTTCAAAGCTATGCATTCTGTACCTGCTCCATACATAAATAAGTTGTCAATTCATTTTAAAATCTTGCTAGTCATCTTGCATTTCGGATGGAACCAAATTAAGACCTGGTTACATATTTCTCTATGGGAAATGCAGGCCGAGGTTTCCCCCTTGCCATCAATTCCAGATTAATGGAGGGAGGAAGGGTTGAGCAGAACTTTGAGGATAAAATATGCACATGTAGCTTTGGATTTATCTCTGCATCAGAGTTTTAAAATGCACTTTTGTTTGTGGGTGTGTAAAAAGGCCTGAGTCTGACATCAGTCAAATGATCCCACTAAATGAAATTAACTCAGCAGAGGCCTTGGCTTTATAGAAATTATAAGCATCTGCATTTCTAACTAAAATCTGGATCAGTTATACAAATTGCTTCAGCTATGCCAGATTTCTAGAGAAAGCATTTTTTTTTTGGGGGGGGGGGATATAACTTGGGAGGGACTCTTCATCAAGGAAGTAATAAAGACAACCTTAGCTTGCCACTTATGCTTATAATGACTTATTAGCTGGCAATTTAATTAATCTCTTTAGGAAACATGTATTGAATATCACCGCCATATGACACGGCATACTAAGCAAACACAACATGTCTCATCCTTACAGCAGGCTATTAGACAATAGGTATCACACACAGGGACTTCTCTGTGCAATGACAAGGGGTAAGTCTTTCAGTAAAGAGCACAAGCACTGGATACTCTCTTGCCACTGATTTAAGGAGAAGTCCACACCACTGTTATGGAAGTGGACTTGCTAGCTAATGAATGTGAAAGTGCAAAAAGCATCTTAAACAAAAATGTCTAAGACATCAGACAATCACTTTGAACCTTGAAGTTTTCCCTGGTCAGCTGCTAATGCTTGCCTATAAGGATTTCTCATGACATATTTGTTATTAAAACTAATAATTTACTGCAAATTGTAGTCCATACTACACTTGTTATCACTTCTCATAACATTGGTTTTTGAAAGAAAAGCCATTAATTTTTTCTATACTTGTAGGCCCAGAATGAATTCTTTTAAAAAAATGACACCAAAGAACTATGATATGCTACATCTGTGATATGATATATTTATGACACATACAATTATGATATGCTACAGTAAGACCACACTTGGAATACTGCATTCAGTTCTGGTCACTGTAATTAAAAAAAAAAAATTGAAGCTCTGGGAAAGAGTTCAGCAAAAAGCAACAAAAATGATTAGGGCTGGAGGCTAAAAGATATGAAGAATGGTTATAGGGCTTGGATGGGTCCACTCTAATGAAAAGGAGGACTAGGGTGTAATGATAGCAGTGTTGCAATATTCTACAAAGATGAAGGGGTCACACTATATTCCAAAGCACAAAAAGGCAAGACAAGATATAATGGTTGAAAACTAACCAAGGAGAGAAGCAACCTAGGACTAAGGAGGAATTTCCGAATGGTGAGAGCAATCAAGCAATGGAAAAGCTTGTCTTCAGTCGTTGTGGGTGTTCCGTCACTGGAGGATTTCAAAAGGAGACTGGACAACCATTTGTCTGAAATGATAGGATCTCCTGCTGAAGCAGGGGATTGGACTAGAAGACCTCCAAGGATCCTTCCAACTGTATTCTACTGTGTCCTATGTTCTACATTTAACAACTGCACTTGGGACTAGCAACTGTCACTTCGCAAAATGCTTCTTAAGTGAGACATGTCATGGACTTCCAACCCACTTCTTCCAGGATTGTTACGTGACTCACCCATGGTCATTAAATGCGACAACACGTGACTGTGACTTGCAATTTTACTGCAAGCTTCTCCACTGATTCTGATTGTCAGGAGTAGCTATGAAAGGTGCAAATGGCGATCACATGTTCACGGGATACCTTGACAGTCATAAATGTTCATCGGGTGCGAAGTGCCCACACGTCAATCGTGTGATTGTGGGGACATTGCAACAGTTGTAAGTGCAAGGGCTCGTCACAAGTTGCTTTTTTCAGAGCCATTGTAATTTTGAATGGTCACTAAATAGGGCAGTTGTTAAACAAGGACTTATGTAAACAGATATGGGAAATAGATTTGATTTAATTCAATTACTCGATGAAACATAAACAAAAAAAGTCAACATCATCCAAAGGATTTGGATCTGAGACCAATTTTCCTGGGGAATATAAGTAGTCTTCCACTTAACGACCACGACTGAGCTCCAAATTTCTGTTGTTAAGCAAGACATTTGTTAAATTATTTTTGTCTCATTTTACCATCTTTCCTGCCACAATTGTTAAGTGAATCACTGCAGTTATTAAGTTAGTAACATGGTTGTTCAGTGAGAAAGTTGCAAAAGGGGATAACAGATAATCAGAGTTGGAAGGGACCTTGTAGGTCATCTAGTCCAACCCCCCACCCAAGCGGGAGACCCTACATCATTTCTGACAGATGGCAGTCCAATCTCTTCTTGAAGGTATCAAGTGATGGCACTTCCACAACTTCCGAGGGCAATTTCTGTTCCATTGGTTGATTGTTCTCACTGTCAGAAAGTTTCTCCTAATTTCCAGCTTGAATCTCTCCTTATTCAGTTTCCATTATTCCTTGTTTGGCCTTCGGGTGCTTTAGAAAATAGTTTGACCCCTTCGTCTCTGTGGCAGCCCCTCAAATATTGGAAGACTGCTATCATGTCTCCCCTGGTCCTTCTCTTCCCTAGACTAGCCAAGCCCAGTTCCTGTAACTGTTCTTCATATGTTTTAGCCTCCAGTCCCCTAATCACCCTGGTTGCTCTTCTCTGCACTTTTTCTAGAGTCTCAACGTCTTTTTTTATAATGTGGTGACCAAAACTGGATGCAGTACTCTAGGCATGGTCTTACTAAGGCTTGATAGAGTGGTATTAGTACTTCCCTTGATCTTGATTGTATCCCTCTGTTAATACAATTTAGGATTGCATTAGCTTTTTTGGAGGCTACTGCACACAGTTGGCTCATATTTAGCTGGTTATCCACTAAGACTCCAAGATCCCTCTCATAGCTTCTGCTCACATGACCCTTGGACACTGCAACCATCATAAACACAAATCAGTTGGCAAGCATCCAAATTTTGATCACATCACCCTGGGGATGTGGCAATGGTCCTAAGAATGAAAACCAGGCATAAGTCATTTTTTTTCAGTTCTGTTGTTACTTTTGAATGGTCACTAAATGAACTGTTGTAAGTCAAGAACTATTTAGTTTATTTTTATTTTATTTGGTTTGTCAATTGCTTACAAGATAATAGGTATAAGTAAAAACATAGTTATGAATACATGGATACATATAAGAAAAATAAAAGAAACAAAAGGACAGGGACGGTAGGCACGTTGTTGCACTTATTCACACCCCCTACAGACCTCTTAGGGACTTAGGAACTACCTGTGTATGTGATTGCTAAGGATTGACACCAACTTAGTAGCACATAATCCGAAAGAGCAGCAGCATGTTTAAAACAGCAACCACAACAGAGTCATGTTAACATCAGAAAGTAGTTCAGAATCAGGAAGATGTGGTTCAAACTTCCTAACTTTGGCCTATCATGCTTTTCAGTAAGACTACCTCACAGGGTTGTTTGGGTGTCAGGATAAAAATATAAGCTGTTTTAAGCTCCTAGAGAAACGGAAATATAAATGGAACTCTAACCCCAATAAACACATAAACAAAGGAACTCTTAAAATAATTACAGATGGTATAGTACTCTTTCCACACCGTACTTAAAACTGTGGTTTCATCACTCAGCTGGACAGGATACAATTAAACATGCTTGTATTTGTCATATGTACTATATATAACAGTCATATGATGCAGTTAATTCACTTTGCAAAAAAAGTATCATTACTTTTTAAATAATAACTTAACAATTGCAGTGATTCCCAAGAAAGGTCATAAAATAGCACAAACCGCATTTAGCACCTGCTCGCTTAGTAACATAAATTTTGAGCTCTATTGTAGTCATAAGTCAAGGACTAACTATAATGTCCTATGTGCTCTTTCCAGTCAATATATTTTTCCAAAGGGACACACTGTACCCTGTAGTTTCACATATCACCAGGTTCTGACAGTATTTCTTATTGAATATGAGTGAAACCTTAATAGACCAGACAACAGCCATAATGTTATTTTAAGGTATTCCCCAAGCATGTGTTGGAAGAAAAATCCTTCTGGGTTCAGTTCCAAGTGGGGAAAAAGACCCTGGAAACATGGAGGCTATTTGAAAAGATGGTTTAATGGTGGACAGCAGGACCACATGGCTCGAAGTTCCAAAGTGAAAAGGATGGATGATCACATGCTTCAAGAAAGAAAAGAGAAGGAAGGAAGAGATCAAGAAAAAAGGGCTGAGGTGCTGAGAGTGCCTGGGTTGGAATTTGAATTGGAGCTTGTTTCTACTTGGTTGTCAGACTCCCATGAGGCCATGCAGGGGCAACTCTGTAGGTTGTCCTGAGTTCCAGGCTTGGTTGAGCCTTGCCGGATGATGATGCACTGAAAAGGGCTTTGGGCAATTGCTATAGCTTTACAAGGAGATCTTTGTTATGTAAAGTATTCTGGCCCAGGCTTTAATGGCCCACCCATTAACAAAGATGGGGGTGAGTTTCTACTTCTTAGTTTCTACTCTTTTTAGGGGAAATATTCTGCCTTTTTAATATTTCCTAGGATATTTCAATTTTCTAGGAGAGGGGTGGGTGCTAATTTCCTATACATGTTTCAATATATGCAAAGACCAAAAAATAAAATAAAATAAAAGTCTGAATGTAACTGATATATATTCCTAAGCCTATGTTTTATTACACAAATTCTTGTCAGGCAGCTGAGATTACAACCTCAGCTGCTTCGGAGCAAATAGTGTAAAATACACAATGGATGGCAGGCCTGGAGTCGCTTTTGAATAATCCAGTGGCTTGTAGCCTTGACAGCTCTGCTCACTTACTCAAGATTCCCATTTCTCAAATACCGTTTCAAAGAATTATTTCCTCAAGGGGGTTGGGGGAAGGGAGGGAACCCCAACATTGCTTTCGGTGCCTTTCCAGAACATAGTTTTCTGGAAAAAAAATGTTGTGGGTTTTTAATAAAAAATAATGCTTTGGTTCAATATTAGCTACTCTCCAAAATACCCTATAAATGTAATCTAGATACATTCCCAATACAGGTAGTCCTCAACTTATGAACACAAGCGAGTGTTTTCTGTTCTTGAGTGAGACAATTGGTTAAGTGAATCTTGCCCCTTTTACGACCTTTCTTGCCACACTTGTTAAGTGAATCTCTGCAGCTGTTGTTAGTGACCTGTTGTTCAGTGAATCTGTCTTCCTATTGACTTTGCTTATCAAAAGGTGATCCCACTACGCTGGGATCCTGCAACCATCATTAATATGAGTCAGTTGCCAAGCCGTGTATGCCATGTGTCCATGGGAATACCACAATAGTCATAAGTTTGAAGCATGGTCATAAGTCACTGTTTTCAGTGCCACTGTAACTTTGAAAGGTCACTGAATGAAATATTGGAAGCCAAGGAGTACTTGTCTACACCTCCATTTATTTCCATCTTGTATGTACAGTGCAAAAATCCAGCCCTGGATGACACTGACTTATCTATGACATGTGCAACTAACAGTAGTTTAAAACTCAGTGTTCATCTTATTACTCTCTTTGTACAACAGCTTTTGTATGTTTACCGCATTAACCGTTTTCTGGATTTGCACAACCTAAATTAAACAAATGGTCTTTGTGCAATATGCTTAAATCAAAAGGAAAAAAAAGAACCAAGATTAAAGTTAACCAAGTTTAGTAGATTAGGCAATTGGTGGTTAAGTCTTTATCCAATCCAATTCAGCATGTTCTGCAAACACAGCTGCATGAAACACAGCTGCTTATGTAATTCAATGTGCGATGCAATGGAGAGTTATGTCCCCTATGAAATAAAATACATGATTTAAATAAATGCAAGAGGTTTTTTTTTAAATGTGTAGACTTCAGCTCCCAGAATTTCCTGGCTAGCATGCTTTTCCAAGGTGTATTTTATAAACAGCTTCCCTTTTAATTTTGTACTTTCTCTTGCTACATTCCCTATAGAGTTTGGGACCTTAAAACCAATGGTTTTTCTCAACTTTGGCAACTTTCAGGTGTGTGGACTTCCATTCCCAGGATTCCCTTGCCAGTATGCTGAATTCTGGGAATGGAAGTCCACACATCTTAAAGTCGCCAAGGTTGAGAAACGCTGCTCTGAACTATTCCCTCCCTCACCAAGTTTTTGCTTGATGGCATTGCTTTCCCAGCCCACTCTTCCATTCTTTCAGATTTGGAAGTTTATTTCAAGATTGTGGCTGCAGGGTAGCTATGATTTGGTTTATCTGTTCCAGCCGTCTCCAGGATATGAAGAGGAAACAACAACCCTTTTAACACAATTAAGTTCATGTGCTATTTACCTCTCCCTGGGTTGGAAGGTCAAAAGGTATCATGGGAAGAGGACAAGAGTAAACAATCCTTTTTTATTGCCAAGAAAAGTAAATGGATTTACCCTCCTAAGTGAAGTTATGTTCAGAGGAGTGCTACTTGAATTAATTCCTTCCTTCCTTCCTTCCTTCCTTCCTTCCTTCCTTCCTTCCTTCTTTCCTTCCTTCCTTCCTTCCCCTTTTCTTCTGAGTTGCCTGCTGGAAAATATTAGGTAACCTGGATGTTCTGTCCTCTGACAATAATCGTAGTAATAAGTACACAAATGAGAGAAAAAATGCTGTCACATGCTCTTTAAAATTTAATTAGTCAATTTAATATGGCTGTCCATTCTGAAAGACTCTGGTGGCTTACAAATCCACAGAAAAGAGTATAAAACCCACAAAAACAGGTTGTCCAGATTAAAACAACTACAACATCAAAACATATAAAGCCAATACAATTGCGGTTCAGTCTATAAATCATATCCAGGTTAATGCTAGGCCTGGATGTTACAATTATTTCAATGTGAATCAAAAAGAATCAATTGTAAAATTCTCAGAACCCATAGCAGATAATAATATCAATACCTATACATTCAGACTGGTTAATTATATACTGTTTAGGGGATTTATAGCTGGAAAGGAGGAGGATCTTGCTTTTCCCAATCTTCCATTTAAGTTTCAAATGACAAACCAGTTGCACAACTGATATAATTTCCTTAGACGTTTCCCAGTTCAGTGAATTGAGCTGGAATTACTTTGGATCAAGAAGCAGCTGAGCAGGCTTCATTCTGGTGTCCATTTAGGCAGCCACATCAGATTTGCTCCAGAGACTCAGAAAAGACAGGAAAGCCACCTTATAGCTTGACTGTTGGCTCTTGGCTTAGCTCAGTCACTGTAGGCAATTCATGATTAATCAGCCTAAAGTGCAAACCAGGCCAATAAACATATATGAAACCTATTTTAAGATCACCATGCCTGCCAAACATTTCACCCCAAGCAGGCTCCAATCCTATCCAGGTCCTCAGAAGGCAACCCGACCACATGGTTGGATTAAAAGTAAGTGGTGTTTATTATCATAAGCACCTACTTCTTGAAAGTAATACATATTTGACTCTGGACATAAATCACTGTGAACATGAATATTTTCCAGTTTCACTTGCACCTTCCTGCTCAGCAATCCTAAGGCCTTTCTCTCTCTGTCTGTGTCTGTGTCTGTGCTCTCTCTCCCTCCCCCTTTGGTCGGTCTCTCTCTCTCTCTCTCTTTCTCTCTCTCTTTTTCTCTCTCTCTTTTTTCTCTCTCTCTGTTCTCCCTCTCTCTGTGTCTGTCTCTCTGTGTCTCTCTGTGTCTCTCTGTCTCTGTCTGTTCTCTGTGCTCTCTCTCTCTCTCTCTCTTTCTTTCTCTCTCTCTCTCTCACACACATACCCAATGTTGCTGATATCAGTGAGGATCAAATTCAATGATCCAAACTCACTCAATTACCCAAAGGGAAATTCAGCTGACTTCTGGACTTACCTTAAGGGTGCACCCTAAAAACTAATTCCCTTGTCCATCTCTCCTGGCCTGGTGGCATCATTGGCTGTTGTGGCTGTGGATGATGGAAGCTGTGGTCCAAGGCTTAAGGATGGCAAACAGCTGGACCCAAGGAAGTCTGTGTCTGGAATCCTACTTAAAACCTTTTTGAACCAATGGATCACTTCTTGTCAAACAATCGGTATCAGTGAATTTGGCACCAGGTGGTCAAATTAAATTGGATTTTTAAATTAAAACTTTTCTTCGCCTTTTTTTTTAAAAAAAAAAAAATAAGGAAATAAAGGTGCTGCTGTTTTTCCCCTCTGAATAAATGTATTACTTTGAAAGGGTAGGAGACAATATTGGAGAATTAGAAAAATATAAGAATTAAATAAGGACTCTTGGGTGAAAGCAGTAAGCCTCACATGGCACAAATGGTGCTTTTGTGCTTTTTAAGTTTCTGCCAGCAAAGCAAACATCCAACCTGATGCCCCCATGTGTTGGATTTTGATTGCCAGAAGAGCCAGCCAGCAATGGACTTTGTGCCTAATGACTCAGGATGATGGGAACAAGATTCCATCGTATTTGGAAGACAGAAAGAAAAAGATTGAGGCAGGGAAGGTCACTAGGAAACTGGAAATTAGGGAGTGAGGATTCAGAACCTAGCCAAGATTGTCACAATCTTGAAGGGGTTGTCAAAGCACACTTGCCAAGAGCTGAAGATCAGAATTTTCCATAAAACAAAATATTGTTTGAAGAGTCTTTGGTGCTCTCCGAGCTTGCTAGTTTTCTGGCAGACGTTTCATTGCCCAAACTAGGTAACACCATCAGCCAGTAAGGAATAAGTAAGTTGTTACTAGAACTGATGAAGTTACCTAGTTTGGGTAATGACATGTTTTCCACTCCTCTACTTGTTGCAGAATACCTTATGCCACCAGACTTGAAATTTTAGACCTAGAAAACCTAGAACTGTGCAGCCTTCGGTCCGATCTAAGTATAGTCTATAAAATCATACATTGCAATGTCCTACATGTCAATGAATACTTCGGCTTCAACCATAATAACACAAGAGCAAACAATAGATATAAACTCAAAGTTAATTGCACCAAACTTGATTGCAGGAAATATGACTTCAGCAACAGAGTGGTCAGTGTCTGGAATATTCTACCTGACTCTGTGGTTTCTTCCCCAAACCCCAAAAACTTTAACCTTAGACTTTCTACTATTGACCTCACCCCTTTCCTAAGAGGTCTATAGGGGGCCTGCATAAGCGCACCAATGTACCTACCGTCCCTGTCCTATTGTTTCTTTTTATTTTTTTCTTATTTGTATCCATTTCATGTATCCATAACTATGTTTATAGTTATACCTATTATAACTGCTTGACAAAATAAATAAACAAAAATAAATAAAATAAATGTCTGCAAGCAAGCAAGCAAGCTCAGAGAGAACCAAGGACCCTTTCCTTTCGATCCTGAGCAAGAAATATTATCCTTTATTGATAAAACACTATTTATTGAATAACTGTCTTTTGTGTAGCTGCTGTTCAGATTGTGGCAGCTTTTTACAGAAACATGAGTGGTCACTGATGCTTACAAGCCTACCATCGGCAAACAACGTCAAACTCTAACCCAGGGGCCTCCAACCTTGGCAATTTTAAGCCTGGCGGACTTCATCTCCCAGAATTCCCCAGCCTGGCTTAAAGTTTGCCAAAGTTGGAGACCCCTGCTTTAACCGGCTTTTTTTTTTTTTTTTAAACTTTTTCCTGGAATCGGATCGCGTTAAAGCCGGGCAACCATCAAATTGATTACTTTTATTTTATTTTATTTTATTTTATTTTATTTTATTTTATTTTATT
>BLBF01000002.1:87663293-87675317 GCA_015471245.1 Laticauda colubrina | reverse complement strand
ATTTTATTTTATTTTATTTTATTTTATTTTATTTTATTTTATTTTATGTTTTAAAAAAGAGAATGTTCTGGATTAGGAGCGAGGATGTCCTTTGAGGTGTCGCGAGCGCCCCTTTCATGGGAAGTCCTTAAAGGAAGACTCTTAAAGATCTCATCCAGGCAGGATCCGTCTCTGCGTCCTGCTTTGAAGTTTTTGTTTTGTTGTTTTGCAAACGGAAGTGGTAATTTGCAACCTTATGCGGGTGGCCGAGGGAAACTGCCTTGGGCTATGGTTAAAAGAAAAAAGTCAAAATACCGGGTCCTATGGTTTAGATCAGGGGTCTCCAACCTTGGCAGCTTTAAGTTTTGTGGACTTCAACTCGCAGAGTTTCTCAGCCAGCAAAAAAGTTCACAAGCCTTACCAAGATTGGAGACCCCTGGTTCAGATTGTCAATCGCTTACAAAATAATAAGTTTAAGTATAAACATGAGTAAGAATACAGAAAATAGGTACGATGAAATGGAGACAATACGAGCCCTAAACTGACTTTTTGGACCATACTCTTGAAGACATCCTTGGGGGATGGCGAGGCATTTGTTCCGCACCTGCTGAAATTGTGCAAACTGCGGAATGGGGAAAAACAAAACAAAACAAAACAAAACAAAACAAAACAACCGTCAGTCAAACCGAGGAAGCTCAAAAAAAAAAAAAAAAAAAAAATCCCAAGGGAAGAAGCGCGTCCGTTTCAACTTTGGACCTGAAAACGAGAGCCAACTTCGAGACCACGAGCTCGCGAGGAGATATTCCGTGCCTTGAAATTCGCTCTTGTGCAAACGGCTGGACCACGATTAAAGCAGGGCACTTCCTTGAAACTTGGCAACTTTAAGACGTTGTGGACTTCAACTTCCCAGAATTCTCCAGCCAGCCTTCCCCCCCCCCTCCCCCCAATTTTAAGAGTTTAAATTCGCCCGGGTTGCCTTGGCGAGCGTCGTGCCATTCGGTTTAGCGCAAGGTACGAATTCCGTCCCCATTTCTGGTTGCAAACTTAAACTCCGTCGGTTAAACAGGGAGGGGCAAGAGTGCCAATGGGCATTCTTAAGTCACCTTTCATTTGCACGAATTTACAAAGAAAAGCATTTTAGACCTCTGAAATTACTGACGGAGGGAGGATCGGGGGGGGGGGGGGGGCGGGTGGTAGGAGACACCAGGAGCGACTGAGCAAAATTATCCCAAAAAGTGCTTTTTTTTTTTTTTTTTTTTTTTCCCAAAAGGCAACTGGACTTTCTTGGGTTTTTTTTTTTTTTCCTTTGAGGAAGTTTGGCTTCTCATCCAAGAAGCTTCTTCAGCTCTGACTGGATGGTGGGGAATGGAAGGATTTATTATTATTCCTTGCAGGCGGCTGGTGGTTTGCATCCTTTTAGAGCAGGGTTTCTCAACCTTGTCGGGTTTTAAGTTGTGAGGACTTCAACTCCCAGAATTCCCCAATCAGCCAAGATGGCTGGGGAATTCTGGAAGTTGAAGTCACGCATCTTAAAAGTTGCCAAGATTGAGAAGTTGCCAAGACTGTTTTAGAGGCTGGATGAAACACTTGGAGGTTTATGTTTGTCCTCAGGGGGTTACCTGAGTTGATGCTCAAGGTTCCTGTAGTCTGCAATGTTTCTGAAAATCTGTTCATATTTTTCATCCATTCTTGGATGAGAAGTGAAAAGTCTTCAAAGAAAAAACAGTCCAGTTGCCTCCTGAAAAACACCTTTGGGATAACCATGACCTGGATGACTGAGATTCTGTATCGACTTTTAGTTGAGCAAAATGGTTACCTTTTGATTCTCATGTTAAAACAAATAAAACTCAACTCTGACCAATTGGAATTATGTCAATGGGATGGCAGGGTAGTGGTTCTGAACTGGGAGGCTGGGTTCAAATTCCTCTTTGCAGGACAATTTCCCTTCATCCCAGTCTATTTCACCTGGCCAGGAATATCATGTAAGCCATCATGTACTGCTGAATAGAGGCAGCATCTAAATTTAATGAGCCAGCAAAATTCTGAATTAGCTTTCCAGTTAAACTTCAGTTTTTTGCTTTTTATTGGGTCAGATCTGAAGAGAAGAAAATAAATCAGTGCTAACACTTATTTTCAAGGCTGATGCCACTTTGTACTGGTATCTTTGTTTATAAGCACTTATTTTCAAGGGGACTGCATTTGAAGAGTGTCAGTTGCCTTCTTGCTTCATCCAGAGAACTCAGACATAAGATTTAGCTTGGGAAAACCAAGAAATAAAATTAGACAAGGCTTTCTGAGAGTTTGCACCACTGTTCTCCCCTTTCAGAGTTTCACTCAATTAACTTCATCCATTTCTGCTCAGATTCAATCAACAAAGTTGTTTGTAAAATAGGGATTCCCTAAGCTCATAACAATGTAGTTCCAAAGTGGACGAACTGATAAAATAATGGGTCCTGGAAATAACTCGGTCCAACTAAAAAGCACATGCTGTTGAACTTAGCATCTTGTATAGTGTGTACTGGTGGGTGGTCCTATCCCAAATCCCTTTAAAGAGAAGTATTCTTCAAGGCAGTTGTGAAATAGTTCCATTGAGAACTGAAATTTATACCAGGGAAGTTTAAAAAAAAAAAAAAGGCTCCCTTTGGGCGCCATAAAAGGTTTAAAATCTGATTCTTCCATCTGAGAATCGGTCGGATTAGGTTTTTCTAAATTTAGACTTAGGTGAAGCAGGAAGACATCCCGTGTTTTAAGTACTTGCCATGCTGCCTCAACTGCATTCTTGCAAAGACAAATGGACTTTTTTTTTTGGCCTTTTAATTTGTTCAAACTGTCCTCTGACAACCTTTTAGAAGAATCTGGGAGGTAGTGAGAGGATTGAGTTTCAACCAGGATTGTTCCTTGCTAAAATGTTTTCTCTCCCTTTCATCCACTGCTACAGCAAGTCCCAGTGAGTGCAGTGTCACTTTTTAATTCAAAGTCCCTGTGCTGTCCCAGCCAGTGTATGGGAATTGGATAGTTACTTAGGAATTATGAGCTGTCCCCTTAAGGGAAAGCATCATGGTAAATGTAGTTAAAGGTATCCTGAGAAATGCAGTCCATATCACGTGACCACATCTGTAATCCTGATTTGTCACAAAATTGATCCTCAAAGGGTTGGGGAAAGTTTTCCTCACTTTTTCCTGAACTCCCTAACTCATGGCAGCAGCTTTCTCTCACTACGAGATGGGTTAGGAGATAACCATCTTTTACTTTTCTGTATCTTGTACAGAGATGGATTTATAAACTGTACAGATGCAGATAGATAACTCAACAAGACGTCCATAACAAAGTACATTTATTGGTTCATCAGGTATTCTCATAACTCACATTTGTGATGAAGTTCTTCTTTAATGACCAATCCTTTGTATATCTGCCTTGCAGTATAAAAGATGGTTATCTCCTAACCCATCTTGTAGCAATAAAAAGCAGCTCCCATGAGTTACCATGATGCCTTCCCTTAAGGGGACAGCTCATAATTCCTAAGTAACTATCCAATTCCCATACACTGGCTGGGACAGCACACTCCCTTTGCAAGCTTAGTGCGTCCCGTTTCTCTTTTGAGGTTCTGATTGCTGGTTTTGAATGAGGGCAGTTGCTGAAAAGTTCAGACTGCAAAGTTCCTATTCAGAAAAAAAAAAATCTTTGGAAGTGCCAAGCCCGACATCCCTCTCCCACCTGCCCTGGGAGATTTGCAAGGGATTAAAACAGGGCTCCCCAAACTTGGCAACTTTAAGCTATGCTGGCTGAGGAATTCTGGGAGTTGAAATCCACAGGTCTTACAGTTGCCAAGTTTGGAGACCTCTGCATTAGAAGAAGAGGAATGATTGGCTACCTGCTATCCTCCAGATGTGTTGGACACATCAGCCCTCAGCCAGTAATCTCATAGCAATGGCTTGTGGGAATTGTAATTCAAAGCATAGTTCAAATTAACTATGTGCCAGAGAAAATGTGGCCTTTGCCTTTAACAAAAGCATTTCCCAATCAAAGCTGCAGATTAATTAGCATTGATTAAAAGGGGGAGAAGCCCAAGTGTGCAGCATAGTCCTGCCTTCCACTCTGTATTTACTGAGAGGCAGAAACACAACCTGTATGATTGTTATGATCCATTATTTTTTAAATTAATGGGACATTGTCATTCCTCCAACTCTCCAGTTTGATTTAGGCATCACTAGACAACTAAGATAAGACCTATGTTGTTCCTTCTGGGACTTCTCAACAATCAGAGTCAGGAACTTTAGTGGATTGGCATATAGAATAAAATAATTTACTTGGAAGAGACCTTGGAGGTCTTCTAGTCCAGCTTGCTGTCTGAGGAATTCTGGGAGTTGAAGTCCACAAGTCTTAACAGTTGCCAAGGTTGGAGATCCCTGTTCTCGTCCAACCTTGGCAACTTTAAGACTTGTGGACTTCAACTTTGGAACTACATTGTTATGAATTTAGGGAATCCCTATTTTACAAACAACTTTGTGGATTAAATCTGAGCAGGAATGGATGAAGCTCTGAAAGGGGAGAGCTCTCCACTGTCCCAGGTAGTACAGCCTGTGGAGAAGGATGCCAGGCGGAAGTTGTAATTCAGCAGTCCAGAGAGAAATATAGATTTTCCATGCCTGAAGTAATACTAAGGGATATATTTTCAAATATGGAGAAGGGAGGGATCTTTTTTATTCTCACGATTCAAGAGTTTTCCCCCCTTCCTTTTGCATTTTATAAAATTTATTAACCTAGACAAAACTTACCCAGTTTTTAGAAGGCACTCACTGAATATTCCCAAACCAGAAGACACAGGATTGGGAACCCAGTGATTCCAATGAGGTTTATTCTATCATAGCCCTGTGCCAACTGGCTTGTTGAGTCCTATTAAACTGTATTGTTCCACTTATTTCCAACAGTCAATTTCCTTTAGACAATATTTCTAGTTAGTTTCAAGGAGGGCTCAAATCTTGTATGGATGCCAATCACTTGTCCTTCTTGGTTTTGTTTTCCCTCTTTTATACAGTATATAGGTGCAGAATCATTTTTGCCCCTCTTTGTTCTGTTTCTTCCCCAGCTTCATTTCTTCTGGCACTGCCCTCTTTGAAAGCACGGAATAAGCACAAGCAACTCCAAATTCAAGGCTTCTTCTTTTTTTTTTTTTTTAAATCATCTTTTATTGGAAAATTATCTTGATCAAGATTTTCATGAACCCATGCATGCAGACACACATACACACACACACGCTTTGCGACAGGCAGTTTCTAAAAGTGTTCTCCCTTTTCAGGACAACACATTTTGGTTGTTCCTACTTGGGCCTCCCTCTTTTGCTTTGGAAGAGTCTGAATGGACCCCAGCTGATGAAGCTTTATCAGGATATAACCATCCAAGCATCAGTTTCATGGGTGGGAGTGAAGGGAAAGGCCAATGAACTAGGTGCAGCAAACAAGCTCACATCAGCAGGGTTGGGAAATCATATTTATTTTTTAAAATATATCTATATTTGCACTGAAATTTTAAAAAATTAGAAAAAGATAGCCTGCATTTGTTTAAACATCAGAGTGTTGCAGGTTATAAATAATTTAATCCCTATCGTTCATAGAGAGAGGTATGTGCAACAAGAACCCAGGGTTCAGTGTTTTTGAAAACCTGGGCATTTTTCCTGTTCAGTCCAAAAGCGATATGCCAACAAAGCATTCTTAGACAAAACCCTGATTCCATTAATTCAGTGTCTAAAGTCATGGTGCTCATCCAGTTACTCCTCTGCCTAGAGCTTGCTGTAAATCAGTTTGAGATGGCAGTTACTAGAGCAGAGTTTACTCCGGAATACATGTGACGAAATTCAGTAGACTTGACATCCATAAAAACCACTCCTTTCCAGCCCTCTGGGCCTCAAGGCAAATCTCTCCATATCCTCCCCCCCCCCTCCCATCACATTAGTCACATTTAAAGAGCTAGTGCTTATATTCAAAGGAAAGAAACTTGCTGGTTCTTGGGATTCTTGGAGAGGGAAGGGGAAGTTATCCCAGTTGGTTGCATTCGTAGCAGCAATATGCAGAACTCTAGAAGGCGAATAGATGGCAGCAAAGACTTTGAATGTTCTCTATCTACTTGGCTGTCATCTAGTGGCAACCCTAGGCAGTCTGTACTGCCACTGCCTGCTGTAGATTACATGCCAATCCTGGAAAAGACTGCAACCATAGCTATCTCTCTTTTTAAGCTGAAGTCTGGCCAGGGGCCATGACACCTGTTGGCCCAAGATGGTCAACTCCATTCCTTGGCTCTTTCTCTCTCTCACTCTCTCTCTCTCTCTGTGTGCCATACTGCTCCCTGCTCTAGCACTTGTTTTTTTCCTGCAAGCTAGCACAGTCTCCAGCACAATAGGAGTTTCCTTGCTGGAAGGACACTGCCTGGCATGACCTTTGATGATCTCCCAGTTGCCAGATATAAGGGCCGCTCAAGTCGACTGGCCTCTCTTCTCTTGCATAGGCATGTTTCAGAGTGACCTGACTATTTCAGAGCGGTCTCATTTTCTCCCAGCTGTGCTGCAATTGGGCTCTTCTCTCCCCAAACCATCTAAGGAGCTGAAACATGCTTACTGACCCTAAGCAAATGCATGTCCAGATGCTAGTCTTGGTCTAAAGCTGCTCTGGGAGTTTAGGTAAGCTTTGTGTTCCCTGATGTTTGCTCCAAGCTTAAAGGGAGCTAAACTTCAGATTCAAACTAAAGGGAGCTTAACCTTCAGATTCAAGTCACCCAAGACTGGAAACCTGGCACATTCCAGATACTTGAATTTTAAATCTCACGTTGTGCCCCAGACATGACCCACGGGAATGGCAGAAACAATTTGGGGAGTTTATACCTGACTTAACACAGTCGAGGCTTTTTACAGTTTTTCACTGGCCAAAATATTTTCTTCACCTTTGGTAGCATCCCTACCCCGTCGATCAGAATCACCCTTAATAAACGTGAGCATCCTCATCTAGGTTGGCTCCAATGCTCTGAACAGGCATCCGGGAACAGCCCAAATCGATTCGATCGGACTTACTTCAGGATATGCTTTATTGACAACCATGGAGACAAGGGGTCCCAATCCTCCGATGCCCTTCTCCAGATTCACTTTAAGAAGCCCGGATGGGGTGGGTGGGTGGGTGGGGGGCACCTGCAGTTTGTTGGATGCCCCCACCAACCAATCATCGGCAGGAAACGGTTTCCCTTTAGCCAATTGGAAAGAAGCTCTTTAGTCCACGTTTAAGAGTCCAACCTTTAACGAAAAGGAAAAAAAAAAAAAATCTGAACAGCTTTTTGGTTTTGGTGTTGGGGTGGGGGGGAAATGGCGGTTTTAAGGCACAGTCTTTCTAATGAGTCTGGATTATGCGTCCCGTCCCCCCCGTCCCCCCCCCCGCTTTTTTTTTTTTTTTTTTAAAGTGCGTCGAGGGACATTTCCCCTCTGTCCCCACGTTACCGCAGCCTTTCCCGGGGATTCTTAACCCGGTTTCCATCGTTACACCGATAGAGTCTCAGATGTCTGATAAGGCCTGTAGGCGTTGGGATGAGCGGCCGCCACCTGCTGCAATGTGCTGGTCAGCCGCAGGGGGCAGTAGAGCGGAGAAACGCTCAGCGTGTGCAGCTGCGCCGAGGAGAGCCGGGCGGCGGCGAAGGACGAGGGTCTCGCGTGGAAAGGCGGGTGGGGATCGCGGCCGCTCAACGCTTTCCCCTTGGGGGCCTCCAGCAGCAGAGGATCCGGGAGGCCGTAGTGGTAAACGGCCGAGCCCGCCGCCAGTGGGAAAGGAGGGACGACGCCGTAAGAGAGGGCCGGAGGAGCGAGGAGCCGGGAATAGCCCGCGGGGGCGGCCCACGCCACCACCCGGTCTCCCACCGGCCTGGCGGGAGGCCGCGGCTGCTCTTCGGAAGGCTGGAACGGCCGGCTCAGGAGGCTCTCGATGGCGAAAGGGCTGGAGAATTTCGAGGCCGAGGCGCCACCCCCGACGGCCCCCGCTTCCCCCGAGGGGCTTTTCCGATCGGCACTTGGGGAAGCCGGCGCCGGGGACGGCTGAGCCGAAGGGGAGCCGGCGGCGGCCGAAGCGAGCCCCGGCCGGCTGAGTCGCTTCCTCCTCCTGCGGAAGACGCCGTCGGCGAACGTGTACTCGGAGTTGGGGTTGAGCATCCAGTAGTTGTCCTTGCCCCACGGCCGGGCCGGGTCTCGCAGCACCTTGACGAAACAGTCGTTGAGCGACAGGTTGTGGCGCACCGAGTTGCGCCAGCCCGTGTAGGCGCCGCGAAAGAAAGGGAAGCGGCCCATCAGGTACTCGTTGATCTCGGCCAGGGTCAGGCGGCCGCCGGCCGAATCCCGGATGGCCATGGCGATCAAAGCGATGTAAGAGTAGGGAGGCTTCGGCCGGCGCGTGTAAGGCTTTCCCGACAGCCCCGGCGCCGCTTGACACTCCCCTCCCGGCGAAGGCTCGGCGCCGCTGGCCGGACTGAGCGCCGCGCAATCCCCGTCGGAGCCCAGCTCGCTCTCGGCTGCCCGCGGGGAAGCTGCGCTGCCGCCTTCCTGGTCGCTGCCGCTGGGGCCGCTGAGCTTGTCCTCGTATCGCGGAGCAAAGATCTCCAGTTTCATGGTTGCGGGCTCACCTCAGCTCGGTTATCCTCGCCGCCGCCGCCGCCCCCCCCCTTTCCACTCCCACCACCTGCAATCGCCTGCTTGGGAAGCCGGCTTGGTGGTTCTGGCGATTGGAGGGCTTCAAAAGTTGATCACAAGTTGGGGTGCATGGCGCTCTCTGTCCGGTCAAAGTCTCGGAATGGGAGTGGGGCGGGGAGAAGAAGAAAGCTCCAGGACGTCCCCGCTTGGGGAGCCCTGGAAAGGTAAGGCGTGCTTCCAAAACGCCGGCAGGTGGTCTTTCTTTCTTTCTTTCTTTCTTTCTTTCTTTCTTTCTTTCTTTCTTTCTTTTTCTTTTCTTTTCTTTTCTTTTCTTTTCTTTTCTTTTCTTTTCTTTCCTCCCTCTGCAAATTCTCCCGAAAGGATTCCGAACTCAGCTCATTCCAGCCAAGGCCAAAGTTTTGGAGAAAAAATTTGCTGTCCCCAATGCTTTAAAAACCTATAATTTCGGGCGAGAGGGGAGGGGTTGTCAAGATTTTTTTTTTTGGGGTGGTGGTGGTGGTGGACGGGGAAAAAGGCGTCTCAGGTGCGGTGCTGTTTCCCCATCAGCCAGGTGACGGTCGCTTTCTTAGAAAGCAAAGTCAGCGCGCATCGCTCCCTCCTGGCAGTTCGGGTGGACTTTTGGTTTCTGCGCGCCGGAGCTTCTTCCACCATCGGGGCAAGGTTTCCAAATGCGAACCCCTCCTTTTGCGCCCCCCCCCACCCCCCAACCACCACCACCGCCCTCCGGAATGCCGGCAGGGATGCTTTGCCGTCCCGCTCTTCCTTCCCCCTTCCTCGTTGGGCTGCTTCAGGCGGTTCAAGCGGAGAGCAGCAACAGGTGGCTGAGAAGTTGGAAGCGACTTCAAATGGTTTCCCTCCGCCGCGCAATTGGTGGTTTTTGTCGTCGTCGTCGTTGTTTTTGCTTTCCTCCTCCCCGAAGAAGCGCGAATCCTCCCTGACTGGGATTAAAAAGCCCCCAGCGACCACCGCGCGATCAAACCGGGAGTCCGTTTCTCTCCTCCGATGGGGTTCCCGGCTCCCCGAAGGACTCTCTTCCTCAGCCCCGCGCGGGCGAGCCGTCTGCTGGCGGCCGCAACACTCGAGCTGCCGCCGTTGTCATTCCTGGTATATATTGTCATTATCTCTCTCAGGGACTTGTCGGGCCAGCCCATTTCAACGCTGGGCAAGAGGGGGGAGGAGGAGCTTCCACCACCCCTCCTCCCTCCCCCGAGAAGCTCCCGGGTGGGTCGGCCAAGGTGGGCACCGACCGCGCCGCCTGCGCGCAATTGGTGCCTCTTCTGGAGAAGCCCCGCCTTCTCCCGGAGGGGTCCGTCCAATGAAACCGCCGCCCCGGGTCAGCTCCTTCCTCTCGCGGAGCGGGAGCCTCGTCTCAAAGGTGCGAAGGCCGAGGTCCCTTTTCCAGGTGGCGGCGTCCGGTCCGCGGTCTCCCTGGTCGCCCGCCTCGGGAATCTCATCGGCCTGGGCGTTTCGCAAAGTTTGGCGGCTTCGATCGGTGCGCCAGGCTTCTCTTTTTCCCTGCTTCTGATGACAGCAGAACTCGGGAGATCAGAGTTGGAAGGGGGACCTTAGAGGTCATCTAGTCCAACCCCAAGCGGGGGAAACACACACACCCCCCGCACCATTTCTGACAGAGGGCAGTTCCGGTCTCTTCTTTGAAAGCTTCCAGTGACGAAGCTCTCACAACGTCTGAAGGCAAGCTGTTCCGCTGGTTGATTGTTACAGTGAGCGACGCTTAGCTTGGGGGAGGGTTAAAAAAAAAAAAACCACCCCCCAAAAAAAACCAAAACCCCAAACCGGCGACCCGCGAAGGGGCATCGAGCCTCGACCGAGCCTGTTTCGCGGAGAGAAGACATCGGGGCCGCTGTTTTTGAGCTAAAAATAAAATTTAAAAAGCCCCGTAACTCCTGTACTTTCAACAGAGTGATTGATGGGTGGAGGCTTGGAGAGTCTGGTGACTTCGACCTGGGAAAAAATGCCAGCCTGCCGCTGAAAACTTCTGGGTGATTCTTTTAAGTCGTTCAGACCCAAGAAAGGAGAGTCATTTTTAAAATGGTCAGCAGAAGGTATTGCTGACCAACACCTTCCCTAGGAAGATTTTCACAGAATAACATAGTTGGAAGGAACCTTGGAGGTCTTCTAGTCCAACCCCCCTGCTCAGACAGGAAACCCTATACCTATATTCACCACGATTGCCAGTATTGCAAACCTATACCGCTTCAGAGAAATGGTTGCCCAATCTCTGCGATTGGCATCAGCACAGCATTTTTGGTACCCCCTCAAAATCTCTCTGGTTGGCTCAGGCGTTTTCAGCTGGCTTATTTTAAATTTGGCTAAATATATGTATTTCCTGCCTTTTATTGCTGCCTTGGTCAGGAGATTGTTTACCATTCTGATATACCACGTGATACACCACGGCCATGGTGAAAAAAGTAACACAAAAAAGTAAAACAAAAAATGAAGTTGTAAAGCACATAATATTCCCAGCCAAATTATAAAATCTTCAACTTCGGCTACTGAATTTCCAACAGTTGGGATGTTCTAGAAAAGAGTAGCCTATGCTGTGTGAATGTGCCTATTTTTCATATATACCAAAGTGATTATGAAAGACACACATTTGTCTGGGTTATCTAGAGGGCTCTCTCTCTTTTTTATTACATTGCCAGGATGTAAGCAAAAACTGCTTGAACTCAGAATTCCTGCTCCACCACTTTGCCCTGGGAAGAAATTGCAAAATGTTATCAGGCAGATTAAAAGAAGAATGGGTGCTAAGATTCATTCTGATCACACTTTATTTTCTAAAGATGTTCAAAGTAGTTATACATACATATGTATATATGTATGTGCATGTATGCATATATATATGTATGTATGTATGTATGTATGTATGTATGTATGTTTTTTAAGGTTTTCGCGGGTATTTGTATGTGGATCTTTGGTTATTTGGGTTTTCTCCCATGTAAAATTGGAAATATCTAGGCAACGTTTTGATGAAGTCTCATTCATCATCTTCAGGCTTGTGTCTTCGGCTTTGTGCTTCATGAATATATATACACATATATATATATGTGTTTTTTTTTTAAAGTTTTCGCGGGTACTTACATGTGTGCTGTTCATCTTTCTTCGGGTATTATCCCACGTCATTGTAATGCTTTTAAAGTTGTAGCAACGTCTCAGCAGAATCTCATCTGCCATCATCAGGCTTCTGATGGGTGAAAACTCAATACAGAAGCCTGATGATGGCAGATGAAATTCTGCTGAAACGTTGCTACAACTTTGAAAGCATTACAATGACGTGGGATAATACCCGAAGGAAGCTGAACAGCATATACACACACACACACACACACACACACACACACACACACACACACACA
>BLBF01000002.1:87607553-87632898 GCA_015471245.1 Laticauda colubrina | reverse complement strand
TCTATCTATCTATCTATCTATCTATCTATCTATCTATCTATCTATCTGTTTGCACTTTTCCCCATTCTGCAATGCCTCCTTTCAAATCTGGGGAACAGAACTGACTTTTGAATTTTCATTTCCACTCCTTTTCTAATAATGCCTAACATGGAATTTGCCTTTTTACAATTGCTGCACACCAAGTTAACCTCTTCATTAAACTGTCAACTATGACCAAGAGTTTCCCCCACCCCTTTTAGTTAGCTTCAAGCAGCTGAGGCACCATTAGTGTGTGTATATGTATGGGTGTGGCTGAGTGTGAAGCAAAGTGGTGTTGCAATGCATCAATGTATATCACTCTACATTTATTTAGATTGAATTGCATCTGCCATTTCATTGACTGTTTGCTCACTTTGAAGGGAATCTTCTGGAGAGCTTCACATTTACATTTGGTTCTTACTATGCAGAATAGTTTATCATTAGTTCCAAATATGGTCAGGTCCCTGGGTCCAAATCCTTCCCTAAGGCTGCTTTCAATTTCCTACTTGGACATTGCAGCTAATCAGCATTACCTGGGGCCTATAATAGCAAATATAAAATTGAGATTTGATTTTTAGTCAAATCAGTTTTCCACTGAGGACATATGTACCCATTTCATCTGTGCTCCAAACAGATAAATGTTACCTAATTTTGATTGTTTTAGGATTCTGTGCTATGTGAAGCTGAGTCAATGATTATAGAAACTTGGACAGTATTTTCTTTTCTTTTCTGTCCTCTCCTCTCCTACCCATCTTTTTTCTTTTCTTTCAAATGGCTATGCACTATCAACTCAATATAAGTTTATGAATGGTTTTTATTAATAATAGAATTCCCGCTTGACCTTTATGTAGTGACAGTGCTACCACAAGTAGCTTATAATCTATTTACTGATAGCTGTATTCTTAGCAACATAAACAGTATTTGTATTTGTTGCGTAAACAGGTGAATGGGTGGAGATCTAACATCAGTGAGTCACTGCAGGAGCAAAGAGAAATACAAAATTAGAATTTTCAGAGATTTGAGTTGTTAGGCTTGTTTGTGGATTTTCAGAGAAGGAAGTAACCATTTTTTGGTGTTGGTTATTTTTTTTCCTTGGGTTATTTTGCAATTCTTATTTCAAGCTTGGTTAAAGAGAACAAGAAACAGCATATATGAAATATGCCATATAATTTCTAGGTTTTCCTGAAGTCCAACGTTTTAGAAGTAAAATGGGGAATAAACATATATAGGTTGCTCCTGACTTGGTAGTATATCTTTTTTCTCCAGAAAAATCAACCTCGCATTTAGTAGTTTGTTGATATAGAACAGGGGTCCCCAAACTTGGCAACTTTAAGACTTGTGGACTTCGACTCTCACAATTCTTCAGCAGCATAGCCACAAGTCTTAAAGTTACCAAGTTTGGAGACCTCTGATACAGAAGCTTCACAGACTTGTGTTGTCTGGGTTGCTTTATTGTAGACAATAAGTCATGTAACATCTACCTACTAAAGAACAAAGAATTCTGTTTGTCTATCTGCCTGCCTGCCTCCCTGTTCGAAATTTAAATTATGGACCTTTTCCTCCCACTCTTTTAAATAAACAAAATGATGGCAATTTTCTTTTTGGCCTTGACAGTTGGAAAAATTGGTTTAATGGTTACCTAACAGTCCTTTCTGGCCTATAATCATTGATTCCATATTCATAAGCTCAAATCAATTCAACAGCTTTGAACCTGTTTTCTGGCAATGATTCTGTAATGCAAGGCTCTTCAAACTCTGCAAGTTTAAAACTTGTGGACTTCAACTCCCAGAATTCCTGAGCTAACATGACTGGAGGAGGAATTCTGGGAGTTGAAGTCTTAAATCTTAAAGCTGTCAAGTTTGAAGACCCCTGCTGTAATGTATCTGTCTATCAACCATCTATCAGAATACAACAATTATTTAACTTCAAACTGCCCTTTATGTATTAGCTAAACTAGCTAAACATCTGTTGTGTCTGTCAAGTAGAAAAGTGGTAAAGGTGAATATGTACAGTAGTAATGCCTTGTGCCACACCTAAAGAGGAGACTAGAGAATACACCTAAATTAAGGTGTGTCATCGTTTACAGTAAGGCAGCCCAATTTAAACCTACATATTTTTTTCCTGTGTCTTGTTCCTTCACCTAATTCCTAGATCTTTCCCTCACATCTTTCTAGAAACTCAGCCCTTCATCCCAATTTTTTATTGCACTTACGACATGTTGGCTTTGACATAAGTGATACATTGCTTAATGAATTAGTGCTGGAGACAAACAGGTTGTTGTTGTAAAATTACAAAAGGTACATAATAAATATGGCAGACTTCCTTGTATTACTAAATTTTGGAATAGGCCCATAAAACACCTGTACTTAAGTGGGTGGGTTATGGAATCTATAGAAATGGGATGCCAGGATTATAGACTACACCAGTCTAAATATTACCTATTTGATTAATCCATAATGTCCTATGGCAATCTGAAGCCAGTTGCTGGGGAGGCAATAGGGAGAGACTATTTTGAGGACTTCATCCTCAATGAAGCATAATTGTTCCTAGACAACTTCCATCTTTGCTAAATAAGAACAATTTGATCCAAGTTAAGTCATGTTCCCATGATACTGCATTACAGTGGTGGTATTCTACCAGTTTGGCCCAGTTCTGCAGAGCCGGTAGCAGCGATGAGCAGTGGAGACCAAACTGGTTCTCTCCACTGCTTTGCTGTTGGGCCCATCTGTCCACTCGGGCTCCCATACTCCCCTTTATCCTCTGAATTTGAAATACAGCTGCTTTGTGCGGCACAGAAGAGTGCCGCGCAGCAGCTGCTGAAGTGACCTGGATCGTGCAGGCTTGCAGGAGGCGAGTTAGAATGCCTCTGTGCCTGCACAAAGTGCACATTTGGCACGCACATGCATGAAAAGTGTGTGCAGGTGCACAAAGTGCCCCCATCAAGCCATGCCCACCGAACTGGTGGTAAAAATATTTGAATCCCACCACTGCTGAACTACTATTACTCCATTAACTGTTGAGTTTGCTTTCTCTATTTTTTATTACCTGTAAGGATCTTCATGTACATTTTGGCTTTTTAAAGATATTAAAAGCTTAGGAGGGGTTTGCTAAATGAGAGAGGTTGTATTACAACATAGTTTACATAAACCTTTGTAGGTTTCAACCATGGAATCCTGAATGGAAGCATTAACATAATAACTAATTGATCCTTTCCATGTCAAATGACTGACTAATAATGGTATGGTTTCAAAGCATTTGGAGATTTGAGTCTGAATGTAAAATAGCAATAAAGCTCACATTTTAGAACAGATTCTCTTATAAGTTTTTCTTAACTTGGTGAAAACTTAATGATGTGGACTACCTATCATCCACAACCAGCTTCCACTTAATGTTCTGGACTAGGATACCTATCATCCATAACTAGCATGATGACCCAGTGGAGATAATGGGAATTAAAATCAAATTCACCCGGGAGGCATTAATTTGTGAATGCTATATTATATATGCTCAAGATTTTGAGTAGTTCCATAATGACAGTACACAGTGTCTTCATACCTACTTTGCATCTGACTCAAGCTTGAGGTTGTCAGGCACAGAGAACATTTTTCAAGGGCTTTCCATGAACCTCAAAGAACATTGCAGTTTGCATGAGCCAGGAAAAAGGTATGTGTGCTACCAGTTGCCTCACTGAATTAATGGTGATGGTTTTGGTTTCCACTGAACAGGTATTAAAACACTGGAACTTGACTGAACTAGTCAGGAATGGGGATTCCAAATGTAATGACAGATAGATGCAACATGCCGTGGTTGGCTTCTTCACTTTTTTACATTGGGAATAAGACCTGGCATGGAAATTTGGAAAACCTGTCTCTTCATGTTTACCAGAGCTACCATTACAGTTTGTCTAAAGTGAAATAAGCAGGGATATTTGGGTGGAGTTCAGGTGTTCCCTGATAGACCAAAATAGAAAGAAATTAAAAGAACACAACTTTAAGCAGAAAGGATCATTTGCATATTACAAAATTGCTTAGAGGAGCTTTAGTTTACTCTTTCCATATATCACAAGTAAGTTTAAAGAACTCCACTATGGTGGCACTCTGATTGATCTTCGAGAACAACTGGCAGAGGTTTTTCCTCCCACCATAGTCCTGGATATGCTCCCCATTTTTTTTCTAAATGGTATTTTCTGTTCCTTGCCTGTTTGCAAGCTGACTGCTTCTCTGCAGAGCTGTTGTGATGGGAGACAAAAATTATTGTACTGATAATCATGAATTGACTCTCTGCTAATACAACAGAGCCAATTATGGTAGCACTATAACAATATTACTTCTGATAGACATACAGTAGTCAGTTGACCCTGAAGACTGTGATATGCATGTACATATACAATATATATACATTTGGAAATCTCCCTCTTTTTCACAACTGCTTTCTTGTTAAGTCACCTATTTTCTTCTAGGAACTGATTGTCACAGAGGTGGTATTCAGCAGGTTCTGACCAGTTCTGGAGAACCAGTAGCAGAAATTTTGAGTAGTTCGGAGAACCGGCAAATCCCACCTCTGACTGGAGATTTTACAGTATCCTTCCCCTGCCACGTCCACCAAGCCATGCCCACAGAACTAGTACTAAAAATTTTGAATCCCACCACTGAAGTAGTATGGTGAACTGAAATTCACTGTAGAGAAAAATAAAGTCCTACACTTAGGCAAGAAAAACCAAAAGTACACAGATAGACTGGGTGAAACCAGGCTCAATAGCAGTCACTATGAGAGGGATCTTGGAGTCTTAGTGGATAACCAGCTAAATATGAGCCAGCTGTGTGCAGCAAGCAGCTAAAAAAGCTAATGCACTCCTAAGTTGCATTAACAGAAGGATACAATCGAGATCAAGTGAGGTACTAATACCACTCTATAAAGCCTTAGTAAGACCACACCGAAAATACTGCATCCAGTTTTGGTCACCACACTGGAAAAAAGATGTTGAGACTCTAGAAAAAGTGCAGAGAAGAGCAACCAGTATGATTAGGGGACTGGAGGCTAAAACATATGAAGAACCGTTACAGGAACTGGGCTTGGCTAGTCTAGTGAAGAGAAGGACCAGGGGAGACACAATAGCAGTCTTCCAATATTTGAGGGGCTGCCACATAGAGGAGGGGGTGATGCTATTTTCTAAAGCACCCAAAGGCCAGATAAAGAATAATGGATGAAACTGAACAAGGAGAGATTTAATCTGGAAATAAGGAGAAACTTTTTGACAGTGAGAACAATCAACAAATGGAACAGCTTGCCCTCAGAAGTTGTGGGAGCGCCATCACTTGAGACTTTCAAGAAGAGATTGGATCGCCATTTGTCAGAAATGGTGTAGGGTCTCCTGCTTGGACAGGGGGTTGGACAAGATGACCTATAAGGTACCTTTCAGATCTGATAATCTGTTATCTCTGATAATCTGATCTGTTTTCAGAGATTGGATTTGGCACCAGCATGGCTATAATAAAAGAAACTTGTGAAATTGTTGGGGCCTGCCCTGTATCAGATGAGGAGCAGAGCTTTCATGCAGACTACAAATTCAACACTGACTTTTGCAGGTGCCATGTTTAGGAGCCATTAAAAAAATATACTGTGTTCCACATAACCTTGTCCTTATTTTGAGGGATAAAGGATAAGGACAGGTTGATAAGGACTTGATTGAAAGTTGCCAGGAGTTTACAGCTTTTAAAAAAAAAAATATTTTTTTAAAAAATATATATTTGTTTTCTTAAGTTTTTGCGGGTACTTACATGTATGGTATTCAGCTTTATTTGGGTATTTTCCCACGTCATCATAGTTGTGCTTTTAAAGTTGTAGTAACGTTTTGTTGCCAACTTTGTTCGGGTATTATCCCACGTCATTGTTGTTGTGTTTTTAAAGTTGTAGCAACGTTTCGGCAGAATCTCATCTGCCATCATCAGGCTTCTGTATTGTGTTCGTCTGTGAGTCAGGCTTTTACAGACTTAAACTGAAACAACTGTAAAAGTCTGACTCACAGACGAACACAATACAGAAGCCTGATGATGGCAGATGAGATTCTGCCGAAACGTTGCTTCAACTTTAAAAACACAACTCTGATGACGTGGGAAAATACCCAAACAAAGCTGAATACCATATATATATCCCTTTCGTATCCCTCCATACATAGAAATTATTCCATACTTTATAATATTCTGATATGTCTCATTCTTTCAACTCTAATGTCAAATTGTCTAGTTTAGCGCATTGAAAAATCTTATCTATTATTGTTCGTCATTTGGAATTTCTTTTGACTTCCAAGTTTGGGTAAGCAATAGTCTTGCTGCTGTCATTATATAATTAGGTAAATATCTGCTTCACTAAAATTATCTTTTGTTATTCCTAATAAGAACATCTCTGGTATAAAGTTAATTTTTAAACCCAACATTTCTTTCAGCTATGTCCGAATTTTGTGCCAAAAGGAGTTTACAGCTTTGATTGAAGACACTATCAGAACTTACTGGACATGGGGCAAAACCATTTCACTGCCTGCAGATAGCAGTGAAAATGCAAGCCAAATGTTGTGGTTTACTTCAGAATAAACCATCCTTTCTTCTCCCTTGAGTGAGTTTTTCAATCTCTTGCCCTATAAGTTTGAGCATAATAGCTGAAATGGAAGCATGTAAGTCTTGTTACGTAAGCGTAAGTCTGTGGCGTTATCAAATTTTGCAACGATTCACAGACTTTTTGCTTTTAAGACAAGGTGAGGCACTGTAGACAACATAGGCACCCAACATCCAAGCCTCTCTTCTGTAAATTCTGCCTTCAGCTTCTAGAAATAGGATGACAACAGTGGGAAATTCAACAAGCAGCCTATTGCCCAATCTACTTCTTATTCAAACTGTGTGCTAAGATGTGGCACCCTAGTTTCACTTCTATTCCTGCTAATGAGTGACAGAGAAACTTATGCAGAATGTTAGTATTATCTGAAAGGCAGGCAAAACAATGTGGGCTGTTTTTCTACTTTTATGGACATCATCTAGCAATGGCTTCTTAAATGCCCCCAACCCACCCTTTACATTTAGCCTATTTCCTGTATTTTAAACATTTATGTTTTAGCCACCCATCTTATAACAAAGTCTGCATGGTTTGCAATCAAAAATTAAAACAAGATTTAAAAATGTACTAAAACTATTACAATCAAACATATAAAAACAAAAACTGGGCACCAAGTCAAGCTTCTACCTCATGCAGTCACCTCATCGTATCCCAATGCCTGAGGGAAGAACCAGGCCTTCAGTGCTCTATGGAAGGCTAGAAGGTAGAGGCCTGTTGAACTTCAGGGCGGAAGCATATTCAATAGGGGAGGGGCTGCCACAGAAAAAGCATAGCTACCATAGGATGGCAAAGTTTAAAGGAAACGACTACAGGAGCCCTCCTACCCCCAATGTAAACTGGCAGGATGAGTCAGATAACAGATAACAGATAATCAGAGTTGGAAGAGACCTTGTAGGGTCATCTAGTCCAACCACCGACCAGGCGGGAGACCCTACATCATTTCTGACAGATGGGAGTCCAATCTCTTCTTGAAAGTCTCAAGTGATGGCGCTCCCACAACTTCCGAGGGCAAGCTCTTCCATTGCTTGATAGTTTTCACCGTCAGAAAGTTTCTCCTTATTTCCAGGTTAAATCTCTGCTTGTTCAGTTTCCATCCATTATTCTTTGTCTGGCCTTTGGGTGCTTTGTCTGGCCTTTGGGTGCCCCTCAAATATTGGAAGACTGCTTTCATGTCTCCCCTGGTCCTTCTCTTCCCTAGACTAGCCAAGCCCAGTTCCTGTAAGGGTTCTTCATATGTTTTAGCCTCCAGTCCCCTAATCACCCTGGTTGCTCTTCTCTGTACTTTTTCTAGAGTCTCAACATCTTTTTTATAATGTGGTAACCAAAACTGGATGCGGTACTCTTAGTGTGGTCTTACTAAGGCTTTATAGATTGGTATTAGTACTTCCCTTGATCTTGGCTGTATCCCTCTGTTAATAGAACTTAGAATTGCATTAGCTTTTTTGGGCTGCTTGCTGCACTCTGCTGGCTTATATTTAGTTGGTTGTCCAGGAGGACTCCAAGATCCCCCCCACAGCTACTGCTATTGAGCCTGGTTTCACCCAGTCTGTATGTGTACTTTTGGTTTTTCTTGCCTAAGTGTAGGACTTTACTTTTCTCTACATTGAATTTCATTTTGTTAGATACGGCCCAGTGTTCTAGTCTGTCAAGATCCATCTGGATCTTGAACCTATCTTCTTGGGTGTTAGCTATTCCTGTCAGCTTAGTATCATCTGCAAATTTGGTAAGTTCCCCTTCTATTCCCTCATCTAAGTCATTAATGAAGATATTGAAGAATACTGGGCCTAAGACGGAACCTTGTGGCACCCCACTGCTTACTTCTCTCTCCATGTCGACTTAGACCCATTAAGGACTACTCGCTGAGTATGGTTTGCCAGCCAGTTGTGAATCCATCTAGTGGTGGTGCTATCTATTTCACTTTTTTCTAGCTTACTAAGAAGTAGATAGTGGTCTACTTTGTTGAATGCTTTGCTGAAGTCTCAATATATTATGTCCACAGTATTTTGCTGGTCTACTAATTTAGTCACTGTGTTGAAGAATGTAATAAGATTGGTTTGGCATGATCTGTTCTTTATAAGCCCATCCTGACTGCTAGTTATTACTTTACTTGTTTCTAGATGTTGGCAGATCTGTTTTTATTATCTTTTCCAGTATCTTCCTGGTATTGATGTTAGGCTGATTGGTCTATAGTTTCCTGGGTCTGTTTTTTCCCCCTTTTTTGAAGATGGGAACCACATCAGCTCTTTTCCAGTCCTCTGGTAGTTCCCTGGTGCTCCAGGATTTTTGAAAGATATGGTGCAATGGTTCTGAGATGACCTCTGCCAGCTCCTTTAAAACTCTGGGATGTAATCCATCAGGCCCCGGTGATTTGTTTTCATTAAGATCAGACAGGTGTTCTCTTACTATTTTTTTGCTTATTTTTTGCTTATCAATGTCCTTAGGGAAATGTGGAGCTTCAGATAACCTGCCCCTTGCCAGATATGGCTTTAAAGGGGATTAATTGCACCTAGAAAGAAATTGGAAGCCAATGCAGATTGCAAGAGAGGTGTTATATGGGCAAACTTGGGGGCACCCATCACAGGCACGCTGTTGTATTCTGACCAGTTGAAGTTTCTGGTCTTTAGGAGATGACCAAGGCATGAATGACTGTGAGCAAGGCCTCCCCGTCCAGAAAAGGGGCAATTGGCAGACTAGGTGAACTTGTGCAAAGTCCCTACTCTTCAAGCAAGAGTTTGTGAGTTCAGAAGGACCCTCAAGTTGCACATCATCTCAGTCTGGTGCCACCATGTCCAAAGTCAACAATGAAATATAATCTGGATCCAGAGGGCCAAAAACCCAGAGCCACTCCATCTTGCCAGGGTTGAGTTGACACTGGTCCTCCCCATTCAGACTTTTACAGATTACAGACACTTAGCCAATTGTCCTGCATGTGTGTGCGTGTGTGTTTTCTCATCTTACTAGTTCAGATTTTGTAGACCTAAAGTCTAAGTAGAGTAGAGTTCCTGATGGCTGCTAAAGAAGGCGTGGTTATGCTCATTAGTATTACAGGTGGTATTCAGCCAGTTTGGACTGGTTTTGGCGAACTGGTCGCTAACATTTTGACTGGTTTGGAGAAGGGCAAATACCACCTGTGGCTGGCTCCACCCATCCGCCCCTGCTCTTACCTCTCCTATATTCTGCTGTTTATTAGCTCAACTGATTCATGCGGAGAGTGGATTGTTACGCCTCAGCTGAGCTAAAAAACAGCACAGCTCACCAGTGTTGATGCAGAGGGTGGTCTCTGAGCCCTGCACATGTGCGCCCGAAGCAAGCTCTCTGAACCGATAGGAAATTTGTTTGAAATCCACCACTGAGTAGTATCCACATGAACTCGGAATAGGGAAGAAAATTCTGTTAATGTGACAATCCATCAGGTCCTTGGTCTGAACACTGTATGTGCATACCTGAAAAAAGAAAAAACCTTCCAGAAGACAAGTTTCACAACTCCCTGTTCATTCCTGGTATTTTAAATGTTTTGTTTGTTTAATTTTTGGTAGATTCTCTGGGAGGGGCTATTTTTTTTCCTCACAGAAACTACAGCAAACTTTTTTTATGGTCAGTCACAGGTTGGCAGCTTTTGATCTAAGCTCAGTTCATAATGCATTGTGAATAGACATTAAAACTACCCCTGTTGTTGTTATAAAATTAACACTCCCCCTATTAATATTTGATATGCTCTCTATCTATTAAAGTTGAAGGTTTTTTTAGGTTTTTAATTGTCTCTTTTGATTGGTGTGTAAATATGATTCATCTCTGTGTGCTTACTGATGGCTGATTTGGCAGAGTGCTTAGCAGTGGTAGGATTCAGCCAGTTCACACTGGTTCAGGAGAACCGGTTGTTAAATTATGCCCCCCCCCCCCAGCTATCAAAATGGATCCTGGGTGCTGTGCTACAATGGAGAAATGGGCAATGAAGTGAGCAGCGTGAGGGAAGGAAAAGGCCACTTTTCCTCTTTCTTTTCCCTGCTCCTCCTCCCCCCTTGTTCCATCTGCTCCATTTCCCATTTCTCCATCGCAGCAACCAGGATCCACTTGGGGAAAGTGGGAAAGGGGGGCAATTTAACAACCAGTTCACCCAGGATCAGGTTGGCTGTCATGGGAAGCTCATCCCACAAATTGGGGATGGAGCTTTAGGATGGAGATGGGCCACATCTCCCATAAACTGATGGGAGTTCACTCTGATCCTGAGTGAACCAGTTATTAAATTATTTGAATCCCACCACTGGTGCTAAGCTCCAGAAATTCCCTTGGCTTCTTGTATTTAGCTTGATCTGAGATGCTCATAGTTTCCCAGTTGCAACAAATAAGTCTGTCCATGTTTTGTGACATTGACATTTTATTCATATTTTCCGGCTGCTAGTTGGCATTCATGGATGCACTTTGCTAGTCTTCTGCCTGTTTGTCCTATATATTGGCTGTTCAGTCAATATATATTGTATTCAGTCAATGGTATATTGTAGATGGCTCCTTTTCTTTTTGGGCTACTTGGTCTTTTGATTTACTTAAGATATTTCAGAGAGCTTTAGATTAATTGGTTTATGTCTAAAGTGATGCCATGTGGCAGGATAAAAAATGGATCATATTTCCCATTCTTTATATTATGTGCTCATTCAGATTTGCTTTTCTGACTCAGCAGTTTCACTGGATTAGTGATTGTCACTTGATGACTAAATTAGCAATTTATATAAGAATTGACATATTTTTTTAAAAAAGGAAGCACAGTTCATGTGATCTTAACTATTCGACTTCTACTGCTTTATTTCTTCAAAATGATGAGGTTTTAACACAAAAGAAGTAAATGAGAACTTGAAGACTTTAAGTGGTACCAGTATCATTATTCCCAGCAGAAATCATTTTTTTAAAAAAACTATCTATTCTAACAAAAATGTTAAAAATATGTTTCAATTATTTTAGAGCACTGGATTGGATCCAGACCTATAGGCTATTTTTACAAATTAAGAAGAATGAGAAAAATCAACTTGTTTCAATGATTTGAAATTTTTAGGTAAATATTTTTAAGAAAAAGTATGATCTTGTACCCAGAAAAATACAGTAATTTTCTACCATCAAAACTGGTGGGGTAACCTACTTTAAAGCTTTCTTTTAAGTTACTTAAGGTAACATTACTTGTATAAGAAGTTTAGATAATGAATTGTGCAAGCCTGATCCTCTATCTTACTGATCTATCTTTGGTACGAAAAAGATACAAGATTAAAGAGTTTGTTGCATCACAGAGATGCAAATTTGAACATCTCTGTGATGCAAATGGATCAGTTTTGTACATTGTGTTGCTTTTTCTTCAGTAGCCTCTTATTTTAATTTAAACTGTATTATTGGATACTCAGATTGATATCACAAAATGTAACAAATTAATACCTTCATGGGAATAAATACTGTATATCTAGGGCACAATGAAAAACTCTGTAATAGAGGGTCCATAATCAAGTTAAAGTCCACTTAAAGGAATTGCAATCTTTTGAAGACAATATAGTTATTCTGGTTGCAAGTATCTTTAATAGTTGCCTCCCTGGGACATATGTACCAGCTGTGATATTCAGCAGGTTCTGACCAGTTCTGGAGAACCGGTAGCGGAAATTTTGAGTAGTTTGGAGAACTGGGAAATATCACCTCTGACTGGAGATTTTACAGATCCTTCCCCTTGCCAGGCCCACCAAACCACACCCTCAGAACCGGCAGTAAAATTTTTTGAATCCCCCGCTAATATGTACTACTTACCAATGAAAATATCTTATCATTTCATTCTGCTATATGATTCTGACAAGCACAGGAGCTTTTGTTTAGAAAGGAATCAATCACTTTAATTAAAATGGTAGTCAGCAAGCTGAAAAACTGTCCAAAAGCCTTGTGAACAAGGATTAAGAGAAGACCAGGACGTTTTCTATTCTACACAAGATATCCCAAACTCTGACTCATTCACTCACTTGGCTTTTGCATACAAGAATTTGTCCTAAAATTAAATTTCCTACGAGCTCTCAAAATTTTTGTTGTTGTTGTTGCAAAAACCACTGCTTTGATAAGTGTCTCATTTTGTAATTAAAAAAAAAAAAATCAATTTGTAGATTTTGCATCTATTTTCCAGGGAATTGCAGACAGTCTTTGAATAATGATCACAATTGAGCCCAAAATTTATGCTGCTAAGTGAGAGTTGTTAAGTGAATTTTGCCCCATTTTATGACCTTTCTTGCCATAGTTGTTCAGTGAATCATTGCAGTTGTTAAGTCAGTAACACAGCCATTAAGTGAATCCGGCTTCCCCATCAACTTTGCTTGTCAGAAGGTCACAAAAAGGGGATCAAGTGACCCCAGGACCAGGGGTGAGATTCAGTTTTTTTAACAACTGGTTCTGTGGGCATGGCTTGGTTGGTGGGTGTGGCTTGGTGGCCATGTGACTGGGTAGGCGTGGCCAACTTAACCCAAGTGCCTATAAAAGAAGCCTTGACAGCCATCCAAAACAAATACAACCCCCCCAAGCACATCCTAGATCTGACCAACCACTGCCTATCCAATACATACTTCACCTACAATGGACAAAAATACAAACAAATAGAAGGAGCACCCATGGGATCACCCCTCTCACCTGTCATCGCAAACCTCTACATGGAACACTTTGAAACACAAACTCTAGAAAAATATGATCACAAACCCAAACTCTGGCTCAGATACGTAGATGACACCTTCATAATCTGGCCACATGGGAAAGAAAAACTGAACAACTTCCTCACACACCTCAACAGCCTACACCCCAAAATACAATTCACCATGAAAACAGAAGCTAACAATCAACTTCCTTTCCTAGATGTCTTAGTATACACAAAATCCAATGGCTCCCTAGGACACACCATCTACCAGAAGAAAACACATACAAACCGCTATCTACACGCACTCTCACACCACCACCCAGTACAGATCAATTCCGTAGCTGAGACATTCATCTCCAGAACAAAATGCTTTGCTGACATACAACATCTAAAAACCAAACTACACACTCTCACTAATGTACAAACAGCCAATGGATTCCAAAGAAAGAAGATTTCCCACCTAATCCAAAAAGAAACCCCAATCAAAATCCAAGACAGAGAAAAAGAGAACGGCAAAGCCATCCTCCCATATATAAAAGGCACTTCAGACAAAATCAGCAAGATCCTCCAAAAACACAACATTAAAACAGCATTCTGCACAAACAGAAAAATATCCACCATCCTAAGAAATCCTAAAGACAAAATTGAGTTAGAAAACCAAGGAGTATACGAAATCCCTTGCACTCCTGCCCCACCACATACATCAGACAAACTAACAGAAGAATAAGTGCACACATTGAAGAACACAAGAACTCAATCAAAAAAGAAGAACTGACCTCTTCCCTTTGAGGTGTTCCCTTCCAACACCTCAAAGCCACAGGACATGAAATTGACTTTAAAAATACCAGAACTATCGCTGAAACCGAACATTTCAACAACAGAATAATCAGAGAAGCTATAGAGATAGAAAAATGCCCACACAGCATGAATAAACGAGATGATACCTCCCGCCTACCAGTCATTTGGAAACCCGCCCTCATTAACAAATGAGTACCTAACATGAAGAATGACACCAGACCCACACCCACGAGGGCAACACAAGATGCTACCACCATACTTCCATGTAGAAAGCAGACTCACACCCACACAGAAGATGAGACACGACCATGGACCCGAAGCCGTACCGCAGCTGCATCACTACCCACTTCAAACCCTTCCGACCCATACATGAAGCGAACTGATGCCCACCACGAAGATGTGGCATGACCACAAACGCGAAGCCAAACAACAGGATCACAACTCACCAGTTCAAATCCCCCGGCAATTAAGACTAACCTGAGCACAACCAAGCCCCCACCTGAACAGAACACACCCCCAGCCAATCAGAACACAGCCAAACTCCCAACCAATGAGAACACACCCCCACCCAATCAGAACACAGCCAAGCCCCACTCAATCAAGTCACACCCCCACTAGCAGTTAAAAGGAAGAAGCAGCTGCAAGCTTACATTACTCTGAGAAGCACAGAGCCGAAGAAACAAGCCTGAAAATGATGAATGAGACTTCATCGAAACGTCGTCTAGATACTTCCAATTTTACGTGGGAGAAAACCCGAATAACCAAAAACATGCAAATACCTGCAAAAACCTCAGAAAACAAATTATATGCTATGTATATAGAATGTAAATATGTACTATTTTTATATATGACTTGGTAATGTAAGACAACTATGTGGGTTAGGAGGATTGTACCATGTTCATTGTTTTTAATGTTCTTTTCTTTTTGTTTGTGTTAAAAAAAAACACAACTTGTTTATATTGTGGTAATACAATTCTTTCTATCTTTGGAATGATCTCCCAAGTTGTCCCAAGCTTTAATCAAGTTGTTGCAGGTAGATATGGATGTATCTTTAATTTGTTTTAGGCAGGGTTAAAGTTTATTGTGATGTATACAGTAAACGAGCATTTCTCAACTTTTTTCATTGTTGCCCCCTTAAGGAATCTTTTTTGACACCTCCCTCCTTTCCCCATCACTATATTTTTCCAAGTCACCAAACCACATATTGAGAAGGTATCCAGATTGGTGGAGACTACGATAATGTTACCTTTATTCGTCTAGGTAATTCTCTCTTAAAAATCATATTTTATAGACAAAAGTTGTATGGCTCGATTATAGCAATAAGAATAGCACTTAGATGTCTCAAAAGTGCTTTTCCAAAGAGCAGCTGGGCTGTTTTTTCCTTGTCCTCTTTTTACTGACTCCAGAAGGATGGAAAGCTGAGTCAACTTTGAACCAATCAGGATCGAACTTTTGGCAGGGTGCAGAGTCAATCTGAAATATTGCATTCTAATCACTGTGCCACCATAGCTTTTATTCAGTAGTTGTTACAAATAGTCAAAATATAAAATATAAAGTATAAAAATATTCCTTAATGGGAATATTATTCCCATGAAGAATAAAAATATTCCTTAATATAAAAATATTCCTTAATATTCAAAATATAAAGCATAAAAAATATTCCTTAATGGGTTTTGAGTGAATATGCATCTGTCTGTGAAGGAAACACACATCTTTATTATTCTTATTTTATTATTTATTAGTTTTTATTCTCGTGAGTGACTGGCACAAAATCACTCAGCTGGCTTTCATGTCTAAGGTGGGACCAGATCCCAGAGTTTCCTAGTTTCTAGGCCAGTATCTTAACCACTACACCAAACTGGCTTTTGCTATTAACATTTTGTAATATTAACAGTATTATGAGGGGGAGGAAAAAACAGCAATATCCACTTTTCCTTTCCATCATGGATAGTTTCATGCCTACCATGTTGTCCCTTGGAGGTCTTAAAAAAAAAAACCTTCCAAATTCTGTAATTTTTGCTTCAGTTTCCTGTGTAGCTAGTTAGTTTTGAACAGATTTTCATCTTATCTTTATTATATTGGAATTAACAGAGCAGTCATACTCTAAGAGTAGCTGCTGCCATCACACCTAGAAATGAATATTATTGCAACAGACTAAAATAATTACCTCCTTGGAATTTTTCCTGGAATTTGGAAATTAGTTTAAATAAGGAGGGGAAAAAAGGATAAAGTTATCTGTGTTTTCAATCTGCTAATGAACCAGATATATAGAACTTCTAAATTCTCATAGGCAGAAGAAAAAGGGCTAATGAGCCCATTAATTCCAGATTCAATATACTGAGGCCATGGGACCATTCAGAATAATTTTTCTTTATGAGCTCACAGCCTAATAGTAGCAATTATAAAATGCAGGAGTGGGAAGAACGTCAATGAAACTTATTTGCTCTCTAACCCAGCGCACTTCAGAAAGGAAATTGTTGCGAGCTTCGGAGGACCCAATAAACAGATTCAATATTGAGTATCAATAATCCAGCATCATATTTTGTCTCATTTATTGCACCTTAATTTATCTTGTGGATCCCCAGGGCCAGACTTCATGGAGCCAATTATTTGTAACTGTCCCCGTGTCAACAAGCAGCAGTGATCAGCCTAATCTGCCTATTAGTGACAACTGGTTTTGTTTAATAATGCTTTAACTGGTGTAGTAAATGTCCTTTCGGTGTTGAAAGCCTTGTTCAAACATTAGCTAATTAATCATCACAGAATTTGCCTCAAGTATTATTGCTCTTTGCCTTGGAGATGGTAAACAAGTGTGAGTAGATTGGTCCCAATAAGGGGGGAAATGGAAATGGGGATGTTTGCATTGTAGCCAGATTATATCTTCTCATTGCAGAAATTCAAAGGTCCACAATGACACCACAATGATGTATTTAATGCCTGTTTGCATCACGTTAGAGCTGTACAATCACTCTGTACCTCCAAAAGGATCCGACTTGCTTATATTGCATTTGTTTCTTATTGTTAGTTTTTTCCCAGAGGACTAACATTTAATATGATTGTGTTGCAATGATAAATTTTGCAAACAACTTATTCTATTTTTCTCAACTCAGTGCCATTCAGACATACCGATCTACAGCTCCTATCCCTTCCAACCAACATGGATGATGGAAAGTCCAACATATCTGGATGACACTATGACAAATAAAGCACCGCAAGTGCCTTTGATTCCCGGAATCCCTTCATAAAGTGCCATCAAATTATAATTCTTAATGAACAGAACATGAGAGATAAAGACTGCTCCATTCCTGGTAAATGCTAGTTATCCAACATATCTGAGTAAGCAAGTTATGACGTCTGTAGCTAAAAATTGTTCCAGACAAAAATGTGCTTTTTTGGGAATAGTCTTCCCCCTCAACCCCTGTCCCTGTCAGCCCTTCAAGGTAACCCAGAAAGGAAGCATAAACCATGAGTAATATCATTATCTTTACTGTGAGGTTACAGTAACAGAATCTTGCAAGTCTGAGAGCATTTCTGCCCCCCTTTAGTTTTCCTTTGGGGAAAAAAAAGGAGAGTCCTGTCTGAGGAGCTTCTCGAGCCCCTTTTCCTTCTATGGCTTGATATATCCTTTGTATAATGGGTGTCTAGGTTGCATCTCCATCTCCCAAGGTCATCTCCCAAGGTCATTTTCACATATCTTTTACAACCCCAGTAAAAACAAACCCTTTCTTGGTGGCATTTAAGAGGGAACTCACACTGGTTCTCTTTCTCTGGATTTTTGAATTTCAAACGAAAAAGGGGTTTGCTGCTATTACATTTTCTCAGCTGGATGAATTGATCCATTCCAGTCTTCACTGTGAGCATAGATTGTAGAAGTTGTTTGTTTTAATTACTGCAAACTGCTCAGAGGTGCTTGAATTGGGTAGCATGACAAAATAAAGATGTTCCAAGGCAATTTGACTACTCCTGGTGGAAGTGCTATATACTCTGCCTCTTTCACTGGAAATTGTTGCTGTCTTGAGGATTGTGGAGTCCTTCTGCTCTGTCTTATTTTCGGGATGACCACCGGTGATAAAAGTAATTCGAAAGGTTCATCTATTTGAAGATAATCCAGTTCAAATCTGCTGGAAAGATAAAGAACTTTAAGGAGTGGGAGAGAGAAGGAGTAGCAAGTTCCAAAGTGGATTCCTGGCCTGCAGATTCAGCAGGCCACTGACTTTCCCATCAAACTGAGATATATCCTATTTCTTGTTCAAGGATATTTCTAAATTTACATCAAATCATATGAAGTAGCAGGTGAAAATCCAATCCAAAGCTCTTTTATACTGTACTGATGTGCAAACTGTTAATATGTTTTAGCCCTCTCCAGTCTGGCACCATCTATTTATGTCAGCTCAGCAATCATTGTTCAGCACTTCTGGAGATTGAGGAATGTTGGTCTACCTTTTCCCCTTCAGCTAGCTTGTCTTGTCAGTATGTGTTGTATCCTACGGAACTCTATAGTTTCTATCTTCCAGATGAATATTTCATGGTTTATCTCCATCCTTTTCTCTGTCTCTTTCTTTGCTTCCTATATAGAAACAATGAGTAAGTGTTTGGAATTTTGCATCGAAAATATAACTCAAATCCTGCAACCTGTTTTTGTGCAATATTTTCCTACCCCCAAAATATGGGCATCTATAATTAGAGGGGGAAGACAAATGAGGAACCTGTGTGATGACAACATTACACAATTTACATAAAGAGTTAATGGCAGTTAAGGGAGGCAATGGTATAGAAATAACACTATTGTGTTGGCCTGATTGTATTTTGCTGTAGATAATGCTTTGTGGTGGCCTTCAGATGTGCTGGATTTTAGCTCCCATGATGAAGGAGGTGTTTAGCTCTGCTGATGCAGAGGACAGCAGATTAAAGAAAGTGCGACTGTACTCATTGCTAATTCTGCTGCTGCGTCAGTCTCCTCTATTTTCACAGGCTTTAGAAAATATATGCAGTAGGAGTTGTTAAAATGTTTATTAGGTTATTCTGTTTATTGGCAGGTTTATGAAAGCAATTATTCCTCCAGAGCCATTACTTCTTTATTTTTCAAACATGCACATTCCCATTTACATTATGTGATGAGACAATGACTAAGGAGCGAATTATATAAAGATGATTGTGTGTGGTGAAATTTGAAATGACTCATATATATCAGCATGTTTGAATAGTAGTTGTGGTCTGAAGTGTCTGGGTGAAAGCCATACATTGTTAAATCTGAGCAAGAATAGGACCTGCCATTGCAATTCAAGGCAGAAACCTAGCACCACACTGCACTGAGGTGGGAATAAAATGGAGATGACATGAGGCAGCTTTGGCCAGAACTGCAGTCAAAATATTGCAGTAGAAATTCTAATTGAACGTTTTGGTTATGCCAAAACCACAGCTTAATTGTGTTTTTTCTCTCTTGACAATTCCAGGCATGAAGGTAGAACATTCTAGCTACTTCGTGGTGAATTTGGGCCTTACACAATGAGCAAAGAGCTTTCTAGAGTTGATAAACTGATGAAACATATTGTTACGATGTTTATTCAGAAACGCAACTGAACTGTGGGCAGAAGTTATACCACATTTCAGCAAAGATAGGTGGGCATTTGTAGAGTAGGACGAGAAGACTAGTAGGAAAAAGAAATAACTGCCAGCTGTGGTGTTTTGTTTTGTTTTTTTTATATCTGCTGAAACTTTCCTGCAAATGCTACTCCCTTGTTTGTCTTAGAGATGGGCTTACTTCTAGTTCTAAAAGCCTAGCTGATGAAAAGCAGATAATATCTGATGGCTCCATCTGCATAATATATGTACTGTGTGTATAATATATGTATGTGCAATAGTACACTGATGTATGTGCACATGCATGGCATTTACAGGAGTGTTAAAGATTTATTTATCAGATGATGAATGTGGGTAGTCTTATTTTTCCCTCCAGCAACCGTTTCACATTTCCAGGTGTTTTTCTTTCCACAGTTGCAGGTAGGTGGGGAGATCGAGTGTGCTGTATTTTTCCCCTATGTCTATTTTTAGAGAGGCAGGTGAGAGAAACTTCTGAGTAAAATATAGACAAAGACCACAGGTTAAGCACCTCAATCTTTGGATCAAATTCACAAATAAATAACAGTCTGCATTGCAAAACAACAATCACAAAAACGTTTAAGGCATGGAAGTTTTGATATTAGCCTTCCTCAAAGCTTTCCTCATGGCTAATTTTCCCCAGTGTTGGCATGTTCCCTGGTTCCATATTCTTCTGATGAAGTAAGCAGGGGAAAATCATTTCAACATTTATGTACTTTAGTTCTGCTTCTTCCACTGTGCCAAAAAGATTTTTTTTTTCTTTTCAGAAACAGCTTCATACATCATTTCAGCATCAGGACATTTCACAACATTTCTGTGGTGTTTGGTTTTGTTTTGCTTTTTCTAGAGGGAGAATTTTTTTTCTCCACTTCACCCCATACCATTTCTCTCCAGCAAGCAGTTCAATTTTTCATTTCTCTAAGTAGCACTAATTTCCAAAGATAGTATGTCAACACGGAGGAAGAACTTTTATTTACTTATTTAATTTATATCTTGCCTTTATTATTTTTACAAACAACTCAAGGTGAAGAACATATGTAACACTCCTTCCTCGTCCGATTTCCCAGACCACAATAACCTTGTGAAGTGGGCTGGACTGAGAGAGAGTGACTGCCCCAAGAGTTACCCAACTGGCTTTTGTGCCATTTTTTTTAAAAAAGCAATTCACCTTAACTGCATGAAATACTATTGATCAGAGTTTATTGTTATATTGGCTGTTCATAAATCAAGAGTAAACACTTATTGTCAGTGCAAGATTAAATTACACTGGCACTAATTTTCCATTGGAAAAGAGCATTCTTATATAAAACTGTGAATTTACTGAGTGTGTGATATAAAAAAAAAGTTTTTCACATAATGATACATTTCAAAATTTTAGTTTAGGTTGAAGTGTTAAATTATATTGTTCTTCCCACAATCCCATCAACAAACTTGTGGATCATGAAACAGTAGTGGGAGAAGCTCATTAAAAATTGTGCCTGGGTCATTTGACACATCCATTATAATGAAGCTGACGATCAACATGGGAAAACCTTTTATTCAATTCGTGCCATTTTAAAATGATGAGATTTTACATAATATTTCTTAAGACAGATTTTTTTAAAATATTAACTGTTCTAACTTATGTCAAAGTTTTTGCAAATAAGAAATATCCTCTTTAGCAACACTTCTTTTTGGCTATGAAAACACTATAGATTTAGAATTATCCAAAATATCAATATTGACAACGATTCGGTAGTTTTAGATACTGCTAATATACAATTGCCATTTGGACAAGGAAAATTTATCTTGCAGCAACTTAAAATGGTTTAAAAATTTGAATGTTAAATGTAATTTAAAGCATTAATACTTCTTTTAAAGCAAGCAAGGAAAAAACTTTTCAATTTTGTAATAATTGTGGAACAAGTAAATGGAAATAGGAGATAAAGTCTGACCACAATGCAAATGTCAGAATTTGCTATGATATGCACAAAGTGTTTTTATTTCTGTTTATCTTCATGAAATTTTGGTGGTGGTAGTGATGATATAGCCCTATATTAGCTGGAGGCTATTGCAGATTGATTGCAGTCTGGAATGATGTTAATGGTTTGGCAACATATAGAAGGGAGTATTAAATTTCTACCCCCATCAGAGAACTCTCTTGGAAAATCTTCCCCAAATGAAAATGTGGCTATAAAATAACTTAAGTTGATATCAGTGGTGCTATTTCAAGTCCTACAGGGCCAGCTCAAACCCTTAATTTCCACCAACTACTAAACTTGAAAGATGAACATCTCAAACCTTACTTAGATGATGTGGTCTTTGATCTTGGGCAGGACCAAGTTCTTTATAAAGTCATTAGAATTACTTCTTGTGATTGTGATCAAGAAAAAGTCAACCAGATTCAAGAAAACTCCTTATGAAGTCAAATTGCTCTTTGAAAGCAACTCTTTCAGTTTTAAAATGACAATAGGCAAGCTGTTCATTTTTTTAAAATGGAGCCTGTCATTCTTATTCACAAATTTGACAGCAATTTCAATATTTAAATTTCAATATTTCCAGGTGAGATTAAATGCTTAATTAGTGGGACACTGTACCCAATGGCCCCACTATTAATGGTAGTAGTCATGAAGGATTTGTCTATTAATTTTTCCTTAGCAATGAAGGCTAGTATTCTTGTACCTATATTTTGAGGGGAAGACTGAGACATTGTGGCTTGCACTAATCCACCTGTGAGTTCAGGGCTACAATGGAATTTAAACCATGATTTCTCTGCTCATGTACTTTTCAAAATACAAAAGTCTGCATGAATAAGAAAAGTAGCTAAGGCTTATTATCTTACATTACTGAATGAATGAAACTCTGCCAAAAGCTATACTGGATTCAGCAGCTATTAACAGTCAGATTCTAAGCCCAAAGCTAAACACCTTATTGTGTATTTATGTACAATCTTCTCCCCCTCTAGCTCTTTTTTTTTTGTGATACACAAGTTAAAGATAGAGCTTAGAGTCTGGATCAAGAAGGAAGCCAAGGATAATCAATTTTAATAGTGCTTTAAAAAAAAAAACAAGGTGTGAATCAGCTCAGCAATCAAGTTTAATAACTTGGAAAATTATTGCCTTGACTTTGTGTACGTTAAGGGATTTCCACTGAATGAACAGCAGTACCTAAATATATCTACTTTAATATTAGCAAAAAATGATGGCTAAAATAATAATAATAATAAAAAAGAAATTTTAAAAATATTTTTCTTAAAAGATATAACAATGGCTGATTGTTTTTTTTAAAAAAGGACTTAGGTGGTTTCCAAAACACAGGACTTTCTTCTCTCTCTTTGTTATGCAATAATAGAAAACATTGAAAACTTGATAGGACCAAAACTCTTTTGTCTCCCTTGACAGCAGGCAATGGTGCTTTTTCAAGAGGCAACTGGTCTCTCTGGTTTTTCTTTAAAGACATTCTGCTTTTCATCCAAGAAGCTTCTTCATCTTTGGGGGGGGGGGTTGTCCTGTGAATTGTTCATGTGATGGGTGGTGTTGCCAACTAGAGGAACTAATAAGGTGGTTAGATGCTTTTTGGATGAGAAGCGAAAGTCTTCAAAGAAAAAAACCAAAAAGTCCAGTTGCCTTTTGATAAAGCCCCTTTGGGACAACCATGGCCTGAATATCTGAGCATCTCTACAGACAGCAGGCAATGATGTTGAATGGTAACTCAATATGCTGATTTTATATAACACATTTAATGATTCCATAATAAAACAAGAAAGGGAAGACAGATGTTGTTCTATAGTTCTGTGATTAGGGAAGTGGGTTCTATGTAGAAGAAATCCTTGACACGTGACTGTTCATTCAATGATGATTTCTCAAATTACAATGTTCTCAGAAAAAGGGACTGGCAACCTGTCCTCAAGGTTACAACTATTTCCTGCCCCTGAGATCCTGTGATTGCAATGCTTGGCAACTGGCTTGCCTTTATAACAAAGGTCTCCAAAGTTGGCAATTTTAAGACTTGTGGACTTGTTGACAGTATAGCTGGCTAAGGAATTCTAGGAGTTGAAGTCCACAAGTCTTAAAGTTGCCAAGTTTGGGGATTCCTGCTTTATAACAATTGCAGGGTCTTGCAGTCATGTCATTGCAATATGGGACTGTCTCAGCCAGCTTCCAACAAATCAAGTCAACTGGGGTAGCCACTTTCACTTAGTGGACTTATAATTCATGTAGTGACAATAGTGATTCACTTTATGACCAGGATAAAAATGGTTGTAGAATTGGTCCTGATCACATTAATTGCTTAAGCATTGCAGCGGAAATTCTGGTCCTAACTATCATTACTTTGTCAACACCTATCTATAATGGGTTTTACAGCAGTCCTTAATTTCCAGTGGAAAATCTAGATCATTTGATACATTTGGTACAATTAGAAGATCTTCGGAAACCACATGGTTCTTTTTGATAATCAAGTCTCTATTTGGGGATCTGGCATCTCAACAGACCTGTTTGTTGACCAAGTTTCTAATCATTTTGCTTTCTAGCTACAAATAGCTGTATTTAAGTACATTATTTTCCTCTCCCCCCTCCCCCCTTCAAGTCAATGTTGTCTTTTTGCAACTGTGTGGACAATCCCTGAAGGTTTTTTTTTTTTGGCAAGATGTCAAAAGTGGTTTGCCATTGCTAGCTTCCTAGGGCTAAGAGAGAGACTGGCACAAGTCACCTAGCTGGCTTCAAGCCTCAAGTGAGACCACAACACATAGTCTCCTGTTTCTAGCTGGGTACTTTAATCACTACACTAAACTAGCTCACTATTATCCCTTGTTGTTATTCCTGTATAATAAGACTATATTTCTTACCATGTCATTATTATTAGATTTTAATCTTGCCTTTTATGTATGTATGTATATATGTATGTATGTATGCTGATCAACTCAAAGTAAAGATATACTATATACAATGCATGAATGAAGTGGTTCCTATGCAAAACCACAACTATGCATATTACTTCAATTTTCCTTCGCTTTGCAGAGCTGTGAAGATCATATAAATGCAAGAACTGCTTTTAAAGTTATTTTTTCATCCCTGTCATCACAGCAAATGATCACTAAATGAGGCAAGCCCTAAATGAGGGCTACCTGCAAAGATGAGAAATATTTAAAATATGCATGCAAAGTGTGTGTAAGGCAAAGCATTTATTAAATCAATCGTGAAATCTTTATATATATATAATAGAAAGATCTCCACACCACAAGCCAGGCAAACACCTGAGCACAAACAGACTCCCTCTGATGCCTCTAGCTCAAACACCCCCCCACCAAGCACCCAGGTGAAACCTAGCTTCCTAATAGATAATAGCTGTCCTTTCACACAAAGCCAAGCTGCACTGAAAGCCTCCAACACAGGAACAGAGTGTTACCAGCCAATCAAAGCCACAAAACAGACAGAAAAAACCAGAAACACCAATCAAACAAACTCCAAGTCCAATAAACACAGACCAAGACTCCCAACCAATCAAGATAGGCTAGCCTCAAATTTAAAACCAACGGCTGTGAGACCCGGACCCACATCCATACAGAAGCCTGATGATGGCAGATGAGATTCTGCTGAAACGTTGCTACAACTTTAACAGAACTACAGTGACGTGGGATAATACCCGAAGGAAGCTAAACAGCATATATATCTATATCTATATCTATATCTATATCTATATCTATATCTATAT
>BLBF01000002.1:87584667-87607543 GCA_015471245.1 Laticauda colubrina | reverse complement strand
TCTATCTATCTATCTATCTATCTATCTATCTATCTATCTATCTATCTATCTATCTATCTAATCTCGGTCCTGTCCCAGGCCACACACACACACACACACACACACACAGATGCTTTTGTTTTTGTTCTCTTTCCTAAACAAGGCTTGCAAACACATGTCCTTGGAGTACAGAGACAAGTCCCACCCCCAAAAAAAATTCTTGGCAAGGTCATGCAGGAAAGTAGTCAGGCTGACTCCAAGGGTCAGAGCTTGTAGTAGATCCATCAACTGGTTTAGATTCAAAGTCAGGGCTGTGAGGTTCATGAGTCAAGGCTCAGAGAGTGGGAGTTAATGGATGGTTGTCATCAATGAAGAGCTCGTACTTACTGCTGCATTTTAATAGAAGCAGCCCTGTTGTAGCTCATCTAGTGAGGTGAGACTCCTTCTGCGCAAGCAGCAGTGTCACAGTGCCCTTTGTCTGTGCTCTTTTTAGGCTGCCAAGCTCTTGTGTTGGGAGGGGGCAATAATTATGTACCCTCATTTTCAGAGAATGACAGCAGCTGTCTCTACTGGGTGCTGGTTTGCCCCACTTCCTCGATCTGCTGAAATGGCAGTCTCCCTGGTGGCGTTGGCACTTACGGAGTAGACTCCACAGCTGGCTGCTAATTGTTGGACCTCTTCTTTGATTCTGAATCTGAACCCATTATTAACAGCTTCCAGATGTGCTGATAACTTGCACCAGGAAAAAAAAAATGTGTAAATAAATGATTTTAAGTTCTTCACAAGCAGTACAAATTCGATTGTTCTGTAAGGTGTAGGTTTCCTTGTTTTTGGGTGGAGTTTTTTTGCCATTAACATTTTTATTGAGTTATAAAGTAGTGTAAAATACAAAGTAAATGGGAAAGCAATGGGGAGGGAAAGGGAAAGGAGAGGTGAGGAAAGGCAAGAAAAAAAAAGAAAGAAAAAGAAGAAACTTCTGATTCTCTCTGTTACAGTAAAAAAAGGCATTAACATCAAATCACAACTTTTTGCTTTTTCATAATAACATGAACAAGCCATTTCTATAAAGATCTATCATTCCAATCTGTAAAACCCAAAATCAGAGCTACATTATTTTCCACATCAAGCTTGAAGTTTAGAAGCAGTCTCCATGTGGAAACAAAAGTTCTTTTCTTTCATGAAAGTGGTCAGTTTTGCCATTTTGGCCAACTTCTACAACCATTCTTCCATGGTAGGAATTGAAGTGTCCTTCCATTTTTGTGCTATACGATATAAGTTTGTTGAGCTGGTTTGTTAAGTTAGAATTCACCAATATGTTTGGTACTACTTAATTCAGTTATAATTGAGGCAGGGCTTGTTCTGAGGGACCATTAAGAAGATACTCTCTTTTTGATACAATCAGATATCATCAGTAATTTGCCTTTGGAGCATGCTTTTTATCTAAAGCTAGGTTCTGCACAGAAATGTGATCTAGTATTTCTTTTGTTGATCCTATAGTTCTATTTTCAACACAGACACTGAATTAGCCTCAGTAACACAGTGGTTGAAATGCAGTGCTGCAGGCTACTTCTGCTGACTGCAATTTAGCAGATCAAATCTCACCAGGCTCAAGATCAACTCAGCCTTCCATCCTTCCAAGGTGGGTGTTACATATTAACATTCTTGTAATACCCTAACCTGATTGGCTGAAACGAACTACACTGTGATTGGCTGAGACGTACGATGGTGATTGCTTAGTAAGGAATCTCCGATCGCGGGAGATTCAGAAAGCTGTCATTGGGTAAGAGCCAACGGCTAGCTCTATAAGAAGAGCTGCCGCAGCTCGCTAAAGGCTACACAGATCTATACCTTGAATAAAGAGCTGAAGTTATGCTGGTCTCCTGTCTCCTGATTTCCCACACTTCTACACTGGCGATGAAGGTGGGATACTGAGACAAAGAGACCAGTCGGGCATATGGCAACCAAGCTGAACAACCAACAAGATGGCCGGCAGCAACTTGCCACCTGCACCATTCAACCAGGCAACCGAGGACTGGGAATCTTACATCGATAGATTCCTCATGTTCCTCGAGAGCAACAATCTCAAGGATGCAAATGACCACCGAAAGAGAGCGGTGTTCCTGACCCATTGTGGACCAGCTGTATTCAAGATGGCCAAAGCGTTGGCCAAGCCAGAGGACGTGAAGGAGATGACTTGGCCAGATCTATATTGATTACTTCAGAACCACGATGCCCCAGCCATGCCAAACCTGTTCCAGTGACATGAATTCTACCATCGGGATCAAAAGGAAGGAGAGAGCATCGGGGATTTTGTGGCAGCATTGAGGAACATCGGAGGTGCATGTGGCTTTTCAGATATGGACAAGGCTCTGAGGGACCACGTGGTTCTCGGTCTCAGAGACCCCTTGCTCCAGAGCAGGCTTATGGCTCGGGCAGACATTACAGTTACCGAAGCCATTGCTGAAGCCACCGCAGCCGAAGCCACGAAGAAATCAGCAGCCAAGATGCGACAAATGAATGCAAGGGACCAGCCAACAATATCGGAGACCAACACATCTCCCGAAAAACGAACTGAAACTGGTCACAAAGCAACAATGGAGCACAATGAGGACATCGATCTATCACCCAACACCAACGATGAGGAAGAGGAGATCCACAGATTGCAAGCAGAGTAAGACCGGTGGGAAAGTTGTAAGTCGGGCTTCCAGTGCACTGGTTGCGGCGGCAACCACCCCCGTTCTGAGTGCCGGTTTTTAGATGCCATTTGCTGGTACTGTGAAAAACGGGGGCATATCACCAAGGTCTGCTGAAACAAATGGAACTCCAGCCCAAGATGACGCAACCACATGCCTCCCAGAAACTGAGACAGATTCACAGAGAACCAATGGAATCGTGAAAACCGAAGCAAGCGGCTGAGCGAGACCAGATGATGGGAAGAAACCCATAAAATGGTCACAATCAGCCATTCAGACAACTCAGACACAAGAAAAGTACACGTGCAGGTCAGCATCAAAGGCAGGCTATGCAGAATGGAGGTGGACTCCGGATCATACCTCTCCATGGTGTCCTGGGACACAATTAAGAGGTTAGTGCCTAGCTTACAGAAACAAGAGCTGGAGAACCCGAGACTCACCATTAAAGACTATCAGGGGAACAGAATCCCCGTAATAGGAACTGGACACTTCCATGTAACCTTCAAAAGGCATGGAAAAGTACTTTCACTCACTATTGTCGACAGAGATCACCCAAGCCTGCTGTGTCTGGAATGGTTTGCGCCATTAGCGATCGAGGTGATGGGCATCAACCATGTCGAGGAAACAGACTCGGAAGAGGAGCTGATGAAGGAATTCCAAGAAGTGTTCGACGGACAATTAGGCAAGTAACAGGGGTCCCCAATATCATTTAGCTTGAACTCCAATATTGCCCCAATCCATCTCAAACCAAGATGAGTTCCATTCGCCCTCAAACCAATAATAGATGAACAATTAGATAAGCTCATCACACAAGGGGTCCTGGAACCAATAGATCATACATGCTGGGAGACCCCAATAGTCACCCCAATCAAACCAGATGGGTCCGTGAGAATTTGTGGGGACTATAAAGTGACACTTAACAATGCACTGCAACAAAGTGCATACCCAGTCCCGGTGATACAGCATCTCCTACACTCAATCCGGGGAGGAAAAGTCTTTGCGAAGCTTGACTTGGCGCAAACATATCAACAGCTGCCCATTGATGCCAAGACTGCAGAAGTGCAAACTATCGTGACCCACAGGGGGGCTTCCTGGTGCAAAAGGCTCCAATTCAGAGTCAGTGTGGCACCAGGGGTGTTCCAGAGTCTAATGGAATGGTTACTCCAAGGAATTAAGGGAGTCGTGCCATATTTTGATGATGTGTTGGTAATGGCCAAAGACAAAAGACAATTTAGAAGCCGACTCAGAGAAGTCCTGCAGAAATTTAAAAATGCAGGACTTAAAGTTAAAAAAGAAAAGTGCCAGTTATGCACTGAAGAGGTTGAGTTCCTGGGATATCTGGTGGATAAAGACGGAATCCACCCTATCCACAAAAAAATAAAAGCAATAAAGGAAGCCCCGAGACCTCAAAATAAGGCAGAATTACAAGCCTTTCTGGGACTAATCAATTTCTACAATGTCTTTTTGCCACAGAAGGCAACAACAGCAGAACCTCTGCATAGGTTGCTCAACAAGACGTCCATTTGGTCTTGGGGCAAGCGGGAAGAGGCCGCCTTCCGGAACATAAAAGATCTCCTCACATCACAATCAGTCCTCATCCAGTACAGCGAGCCCCTACCACTAACAGTAACCTGCGACGCCTCTCCATTCGGCATCGGAGCTATACTAAGCCATACCCTGCCAGATGGGAGAGAAGCACCAATTGTTTACTTCTTGAAAACACTATCAAAGGCAGAAAGAAATTATAGCCAGCTCGACAAGGAGGCACTTGCAGCGGTTACCGTCGTGAAGCAGTTTCACGAATACTTATACGGTAGGGACTTCACCCTCATCACCGACCACAAACCACTACTGGGGATCCTGGCAGGAAACAAGGTCACCCCCAACATACTGTCTCCCCAGATGACAAGGTGGTCTGAGTTCCTTGCTGCCTATACCTACCAACTAATACATCGCCCAGGGAAATGCATCTCGCATGCTGATGCACTAAGCCATTGCCCCTTAAGAGATTACAAAGATGACCCTGCACCCACCACATCCACCCTGCAAATAGAGACGTTGCCCAACCTACCAACAACCACATCAGACATTGCGAGAGAGATGAGCAAAGACGGCAAGCTGGTGTGAGTTTTGAATCGGGTGGTAAAAGGATGGCCGGAAACAGAAAGCAGTGACCAGTTTAAACCCTTCTGAAACCGGCAAACTGAATTATCCTCCCAAAAGGGATGTATACTATGGAGTGATAGGGTGGTAGTTCCAGACAGCTTAAAAAAATATTACACATGTTGCATGAGGGACACCTGGGCATTGTGAAAAAGAAATCCCTAGCCAGAAGCTACGTATGGTGGCCAGGGATAGACAGAACCGTTGAAACCTGAGTGGCTACATGTGACAAATGTCAGCAATCCAGACCAAACCCGCCTAAAGCACCAACCCTCCAGTGGGAAACACCAAGGGGCCCATGGTCGAGGGTCCATATAGACTTTGCGGGACCCATGAAAGGGCACACTTTATTGATCGCAGTAGACGCTTACTCCAATTGGTTGGAGGTAAGCCTAATGCTATCTACCACGACGGAGGCGGTTACAAAACAACTAAACAGACTTTTTGCCACCCACGGCCTACTTGACTTGATAGTATCTGACAATGGGCTACAATTTACAATTCGAGCAATTTCTCGCAGAATGGGGAATCCGACACACATTGGCAGCGCCTGTTCATCCGACAGCGAATGGGCGGGCAGAACGAATGGTCAGATATACCAAAGATGCTTTAGAAAAGATAGACACTGGTAACATACATGACAAAATAAATAAAATATTAACAATAGAGCACCTAACGCCAAGTGCCAAAACCAATAAAAGCCCAGCAGAACTCCTGATGGGAAGAAAACTCCGATCCCATCTAGACAGACTTCACCTGACTTACAATCCAGAAAAACCACCAGACTCATCCAGCCGGTACCGGGCATTTAATCCGGGAGACACAATCTATGCTAAAAAATTTTCAGGAGACCCACTATGGGTACCCGCTATAATAGCCCAAGTAACAGTCCCCTGGTCGTACCGGCTGGAAACAGAAGACGGAAGAAACTGGAAATGGCATGTCGACCAAATACGATCAAGAATAATTTTAAACAGCACTGAAAACCCACAAAACTCACAAACAGACTCTAATAAAAAAAACTGGGGGGGGGACCCCAAACAATCATCAAAAAGAAAGAGAAAATATGACTACAAGACAACAACAAACCAAACGGGCCCAACCAACACAAACCAAACCAGAAATACAAACACCGCTAAATAAAAGAAGAAACCATCAATACTCACCAGAAAGTGAAGACAGCTGAAGGATATCAGAGGAGGACGACCCACTCGTCTGGAAGGAACAGCCAAGCCAGCTCAACCAGCCCGGAAAGACTGGCCAGGAACAAAGAAGCCGACAACTCGACCGAATCCAGTAGACCGGGTGGGAGTTGCGGTGAAAGGCCTGATGCACCCTTCCAGGCGGTTCCATGGAGAAGAGCAGGGGCAACGAAGATCCTTTCCGAACTGGCTGAAGACTACGCAGCAACTGAACTACGCAGGTCAAGTAGACAAGTAAAAAGCCCTGCCTACCTACGCGACTACGTCACGTAGAAAGGACCATACCAAGAGGGGAGGGGTGTTACATATTAACATTCTTGTAATACCCCAATCTGATTGGCTGAAACGAACTACACTGTGATTGGCCGAGATGCACGATGGTAATTGGTTAGTAAGGAGTCTCCTGTGATTGGATGAACCGATTGCGGGAGATTCAGAAAGCTGTCATTGAGTAAGAGCCACCGGCTAGCTCTATAAGAAGAGCTGCCGCGGCTCGCTAAAGGCTACACAGATCTGTACCTTGAATAAAGAGCTGAAGTTACGCTGGTCTCCTGATTTCCTGTGCTTCTACAGTGGGTAAAATGAGGACCCAGATTATTGAGGGCCAATATGTTGACTCTGTAAACCACTTAGAGAAGACATGAAAACACTGTGAAGCAGTATTCTTCTGACCACTTCTGTAGAACTGGTTGCTCTGAAAAGCAGCAAACAGTGAGCATACATAGAACTGGTTCTATGTCTGCTGTTTTTTTGGCCCACCCGCTCACCTGGGCTCCTACCTGACCTTTATTTCCTGCGTTTTCAACCACAGCTGCTTTGTGCGACATAGCTGCGGTTGAAAAAGCAGGAAAAAAGTGCTTTTTCAACCACTGCACATCCACGCACAGCGCTGCTCAGCTGTCTAGGCAGCTAGATGATGAAGATATTCACACACGCACAGTGTGCGTCAGGCGTGCATGCGCATAAAATGTAAAATCACATAACCTATAGTTACACCAGTCGGATCCCACCCCTGCTGTGAAGTGGTGTATAAGTCTAAGTGCTATTACTATTTTGAGGTGGGTGTCCAGTAATGTAAACTTTTAGGACCAATATTAATTGGATTTATGAATAACTGGCTTCCTAATGCCATAAAAATCCCAAACACTGTTATTTTAAACTTAATAGAATGTTATATTTTAAGACAGGAATGGGATTCAAAATTTTTAACAACTGGTTCTATGGGCCTGGCTTAGGTGGTAGGTGTAGCTTGATGATCTTGTCACTGGTGGACATGGCTTGGTGATCATGTTATGGGCTGGGTTTGACCAACTCAATATCACTCACATTGAGGCATGCATCTCCTCGACTGGCCTGTCATGACTGTGGGGATGCTGCATTACAAGTGTGAAAAATGGTTATAAGTCACTTTTTTCAGTGCCATTGGAACTTTGAATGGTCACTCCACCCAAGCAAAGTACCAGCAAAGAAGAGGAAAAAAATTCCAGAGAGGTTCCTGAGACAGGAAGTCTAGTCCTGTCAAGAATGTATTAAGGGTTAACGGAGAGGCAGTTTCTGTAAGCAACACCAGAATGTTTCCTTCCTGTCTTCCTTACAGGATTAGGCCAGTAATTTCTTCTAACAACTGGTTCTCTGAACTGTTTAGAATGTTCACAACCAGTTCTAGTGAATAGGTGCAAACTGGAAGAATCCCACCCCTGTTTTAAGATAATAGAATATTATCTCTGTATAATATGTTATCTATAGAATATTATTCATACTAATATAAGAGTTATCTTAAGGATAACAAATTATAAATTTGTAGAAGTGAAAGGGACACAAAGACCATCTTGTTGAACTCTTCTGCAGTGTGCAGGAAAATCAATTAAACCATACATGAGATTGGAGGTAGCTGCCAGGCCTCTTCTTTAAAGGTAGAAGAGCCATAGTTTACTGCTTGACAGGTAGGTGGCAGCCATATCCTGGAACCTTTGGTTCAGTTTCGATTGATGTACTTGTTGTGGTCCTACCGGAAACAGGCCTTCCTTACTTCAATAACTTTCCTTGTCACAATGAACCACTTATTTATTTATTTAGAAGACATATATGAGAGACACAACTCTGGGTGGTTCACATCAGTAGTTCTAAAACCAAAACCTAGAAGAACAATACAAGAAACAAGGAAAATCCTCATCTGCACCTCTTTGGAGGATTGCAAGGCATTTTTACAAGGGGTATCTTTGAAGACCATTGGAAACTGCAGTTCATAAAATGCACTGACCTGGAGATGCTACAGTCATATCAGTAAAGTAAAAGTAAAGTAAAGGTGTTTCGCTTCATTATGTTACCTAGCCTCATCTAGAATGACAGAAGACTTATCAAATCCTGGCACTGACGGAAATCTGTTAGCAATAAAATTATGCCAAATCAACTTTATTATGCTACATTGAGAAGCACAATATATAAGATAGGGATCTGTTATAGTGATGAAATTAAGTAGCTAGAGCAAGGGAAGGATCCTGGGAATTTTAATTTAACAGCACATAGAAAAAAATTGTTGAGGATTGAGCAAATTCCCTATCTGATTTAAAGTGGACCTTGAAGTAATCTAGTCTGATGTGTCTTTGTTTGCATCCTGTTTACTAAGAATAAAAATGCTATAATGCAAAAAAAAAATAATGTTTTTATCAAGTACTGATGGTTTTTAAGTAGCTACTGCATAAACAATTAAATCTTAGGCTTGCCACTTTGCAGAAACCATTAGATAATCTTGAGGTTTCCCCAAAAGTATGGGCCATGGTGTCAAATGAAGGGCCTACTTGTTATGATGATGTTATTGATTTTCTGTGCTTTAATTTTATATTAATTGTGAGCAACTCAGTCTATGAAAATGGAGCAACATATTAGGCAGACAAACAACAAACAAGCAAGCAAATAAATATTTTTTAAATTAAGCCCAAGGCAAAAGAGTATGTACTATAGTGTCTCACCAGACTGGGCAATTAGACAGCTTTAAGCATAACAAAACAAGATGAATACAAACCTATATAATTAAGCAGTTATTACATTATGGTCTTGATTGTAAGATTTTTATTATAGGGTTGAAACTTTCTGACTCACATGGTTGCTGTTCTATAAAGGATTCAGTATGAACAGCATATTGTTGGAATTATACAACTCCCGCACCCCAAAGAACTAATATTCAAATTATATATGAATTACAAGGGAGGAGAACCCTTCTGGCAACTCTTCTCTTTCCTTATATCTTTTTCTAGATGGAATATACCATGTAGTTCTGCACCAATGGAATGTTTTGCGATTAGGCCGTTGAAATAATAAACATCTCACCTACTTTTCTAGTAGGTGTGTTGGAGTGATTGTGGTGGGGCCGGGAGACTAACTGGCAACAGCTGGTGATTAAATATGAATCACCTTCCAAGAAGTGCTCTTCTAACAGGTAGATAAACGTTCGAAAGGAATCAATTACCCTATTGCAACAAAGAAGAAACAGCAAAATGGTTTCTGAGAAGCCCATTTCAGAACAATGGTAGCAGAAGCTGGAAGGAAACTCTGGCAAGGAGTTCACCTTGAACATGCAACTGGATGTTTTTTTTTTTTCATATCTCCAGTGTGCAAGCATATTCTACTTGCAACATACTTTGATAAACTAGTTTCTTCTTCTGAGCAACACAGTGTAAGATATGGATGGAGAACTTGTACTCCCTCCCAACAGAAGTTGATGAAATTCAACTACTAGTCGCTTCAACCAGGAAAGGACACAGCATATTATAATCAAGCGAGTTCTACTAAATCCTTAAACATGACATCAGAAGAATAGAAATAGTTTGCATCCTCTGTTTAATCTCCTTTTTTTGGTATTGTAATATCGGTTGCTCTCTTCCAGTTTGTAAGTCACTGTGTTGATCTCCAGATTTGGTACAGCTTGGTTAGTTTCTTGATTGATTCTTCTTCTGTTGCTTGCCATATTTCAGTGGGTATTCCATAAATTTTTGTAATTTGATAAGGCTCAAAGTGCTAATCTATCTAAGTTCCTCTAAACAGGGAATATCTTTTAAGGTATTATGGGACTTGATGTCTCTACCATCAGTGTTCTATATTTACATACTTGTAATACCCTCTTCTGATTGGGCCGCAAATACTGCTTGGTGATTGGTTCTGAAACGCTATCTTGATTGGTTCGCATTGCCGCCTTGTGATTGGTCCGCTGGATCGGCGGGAGATTCAAAGAGCCGTCATTGACCACGAGCCGCAAGCAGCCGCTATAAAAGAGGCTGCTGCGGCTCTGTGATTAGAACAGACTTTAGGAACTAAATAAAGAGCTGAAAGTCACACTGGTCTCGAGTCTCTTTCCTGCGATCTAACACTGGCGACGGAGGTGGGAACCTGAGACAAAGGAGACCAGTCAAGCACGTGGCAATGAGGACTGACCAACCGACGAGATGGCTGTCAGCAACTCGCCACCCGCACCATTCGACCCAACGGCAGAGGACTGGGAATCATACATTGACCAGTTCCTCATGTTCCTTGAGAGCAACGATCTGCAAGGGATCACTGATAAAAGGAAGAGAGCCGTGTTCCTGACACACTGTGGGTCCACAGTGTTCAAAATGGCCAAAGCGTTGGCCAAACCTCATGACGTTAAACAGATGGCGTGGACAGAGTTGGACTGACTACTGAGAGCCCATTATGCACCAGGTGTCTCCAACCTTATCCAGAGACACAAATTTTATAAAAGAGACCAGAGAGAAGGTGAGAGTGTCGGGGAATTCGTAGTGGCTGAGGGACATTGGCGGGGCATGTGAATTTCTCAATATGGACAAAGCCATGAGAGACCGCGTGGTCCTGGGACTGAGGGATCTCACATTACAGAGCCGACTACTGACCCGGCCAAACATGAGGTCACCGAGGCCATCGCCGAGGCCACTGCAGCTGAAGCCACGAAGAAGTCAGCAGCAACCATGCGGAAAATGAATGCGGTGACCCAGCAAACACTGGCAGAAACAAGCCAACTCCAAGAGACGAAGCCAGAGGGCAACTAAAAGACCACCACCACTACCGTGCACCATGAGGATGTTGAGTCCTTATCCGAGACTGACGCCAAGGAGGAAGAAATACACAGACTCCAGTCGGAAAGGTACAGACAGGAAAGGAGAGAACGTAATTCGGGTTTCCAATGCACTGGGTGTGGAGGAAACCACCCCCACTTTGAGTGCCGTTTCCTAGATGCTATTTGCCTGCACTGCAAGAAACGGGGACACATTGCTAGGGTCTGCCGAAATAAAAATAGCTACAGCCCTAGGCGATGAGACAGCACCCCCCCCCCCCAGGACCAGAGACAGAGAGGCAGGGAGCCGTTGGAGCTGCGAAAGCAGAAATAAGCGGCTCAGCGAACCCTACCGGAAGGAAGAGACCCTCCAAACGATTACCATTGGGCATTTGAGTGTGACAGATGCCCAAAAGGTTCATGTACAGGTCAACATCAAAGGCCAACAGTGCAACATTGAAGTGGACTCCGGATTATATTTGTCTTTGGTATCCTGGGACACCATAAAGCGACTAATACCCAGCATATGGAGAAGAGAACTAGAGAATCAAAGACTGACCTTGAAGGACTACCGGGGGGGGGGGGGAACAGTAGGACAGATGCTGATAATTTCATTTGTTCATTTTGATAGGATAAACAGACATGCATTTTTTTCATGATACCTAGAGGTGAAATAGTTTGGTTTTATTCAGAAGGAAAATAATCATGCCAACCCCAACCAATTTCTTATTCCCAATGTGTCTTATACTAGCTGTTTGGATTAGGTTGTGTCCACTGACAGTTAATTTTATGTAGCTTTGGGGTACATATGTTCAATGGCTTACTTTTCTTGTCAAGTTTTGATCAGCTAATGTTCACTTCTTTCTAGCTTTCTGCACTGCAAGAAAATTAGAAACCAATGACTTTTTTCCAGTGATTTATTCTTCTGTTGGCTAATGGGAGAAGGTAAGGGAAGAAAAATATCTCTTTCAGAAGCTTATGTTAGATCTAGATTATGAATAATTTTCTGTCTATGTATCAAAACAGACTGGTATTTCGGGGTGAGTGAAAGAAGGAAAAATAACTTTTAAGCATTACACAATTTAATAAGAAATGAGTTATGATGGAAGAGAAGTATGATTTAAAACTTCTTTAAGAGCAAGAACAAGAAAGGCTCATTATATTTTCATTTCATACAATATGTTTTGGTCCTCCATAAAGCTTTGAGGAAAAATAACATTATTTGTTTGTTTCTTTTACATACTGTAGCTGTAAAATGAGATAGTATGTCCTTTTGTTTAATGTTTTATTTGGTTGATGCTCAATTTCAAGTAAACTGTTGCTTCTTCAATTCTCTTCTTTGCTTCACATCAGTAAACGAGCACATATATGTGGTATAACATCAGAATGATACTATTAATGCTAATGTATTCTACTTTTATTTTTTATATAATGTATTATATTGTAAGCTGCCTAGAGTTATTTAAAACAACATGGCTGGATATAATAAATTGAATGAATATATGAATGAATGAATGAATGTATGTATGAATGGACGAATGTAAGTTTTAAAGTATAATTATGTTAAAGTGACAGTTGTCAAAATTAAGGACAATAATACAATAATTAATCTACATTTTTACAAAATATAATGTCCGGCTTTAAATGGCAAGGCTTAAAACTGTCACTGTGCTAGTAACTCTGTAGCCCTGTTAATCTGAAACATTTTCAAAAATGAATTAATCCTTTTGACCTGGTAATGATTACCTTTCCTGAATCTATTGGTAACTCCAATAGACTTGAACCATTTGCACATACATGGTTACTTTCTGCTGCTCTTGCTGCTGATATATCCTTAGCTGTACTTGATGACTAATCCAAATAGAATTTTTCTGGTCATCATCTGCCAAATTTCTGGTCATCATCTATCAAATCCTCTATTCGCTATTTAAAATTTTAAATTCCTGCTTTTATTATTTTTATTAATAACTCAAAGCCGTGAAAATCTTTCTATTTCCCCCAACAATAATTATCCTGCAAGTGAGTTCAGCTAAGATAGAGTTGACTAACTCCAAGTCACCCAGCTGGCTTTGATTCATTCTTATTTATGAAACCATCATTCAAAATTAGGTCTTCTTGTCTTATACATTTCATCTGGGAAAGTAATGTTTCAATTTTTCTCTTCCTGAAAGTCTGGGGCAAAAGTGGTATTCAGCAGGTTCTGATCAGTTCTGGAGAACCAGTCGTGGAAATTTTGAGTAGTTTGGAGAACTACTCAAAAATGCCACCTCTGACTTGCCACACCCCCATCTATTCTCTGCCTCCCATTCAGTCCCAGCTGATCGGCTGGGTCTCATTTTGTTGCCCTGCACAGGAGAACAGAGCTGGAAAGCAGGTTAGTGGGGTGGGGAGGGAATGGGAACTTGCAGTATCCTTCCCCTGCCATGCCCACCAAGCCAAGCCCTCCAAGCTACATCATGCCCACAGAACTGGTAGTAAAAAAATTTGAATCCCACCACTGGTCTGGAGGACAGGTAAACAGAGATAGGCTTACTCCAGCCCTATGAAATTGGAAATGCTCCATTCCTTTTACCTGTATAAAAGAGATGTGGAACAACCCGTTCCACCAAGACCTTTGAGCCCAGATTGGGCTTTTTGATGGCTCCTGTATATGAGATCTAATTATTGTGTTTGGTGAGATTTGATTTTACTCCTTTTTCATTTTTATGATCTGTTTTATAATGGCCTTATTGTCTGAAAATTGATTGATAGGGCATATAATGCTGTAAAATGAATAAATAAATCCGAGTCAAACAATTAGCCATCAACATTTAATACATTAGAATCAAATTTTCACTAGCAGGTGATCATTCAGGAAAGATCTTATTGAAATAAATAATAAATGTTGCCCACATTTAACAAAATCTATTTTTCATTGTAGGATGTTTAAAGCATTTTGTTTCTGAGATCATTTTTCCGCCAATGCAATTTCCCACACTTTAATATATCATTGATCCGATCACTGTTGTGCTTTTATTTATTGGTGTTTCACAGTGACAAGTCTGGTTGCTAACAGAAATCAAAGCATTTTTTTTGAAAATGCAGAACTATTTTATATAATTGGCACTCTGCCTCTGCAATGATTCTACCTAAGGTGAATATCACTTTTTGTATCGCTACGTTGTTTTCTTCTACTGTCTTTCTTTTTCAAAAGACATCATCATAACTTCTCCTGAATGACTGAACTACTAATGGGCAAAGCAAATTGGCAGTAGATAGGAATGGAATTCAAGGTGCCTGGACTTAGATATCTTGTGATCACTAAAGAACTCAAGACTTAATGATGTATTTGACCCCTTCTCTTGAGCTCTGCCTGGTCATCTTCTACATCAGTCTGTTTTAAATTTTCCTATAGGACTCATGCATTTTCTTTCTTTGGTCATTCTAATTTCACTCTTGTTTCTTTTACTTGCTTTTTTTTCTTCGTGTCTATTATTTCCCAAAACCCATTCTTTTTTTTTTAATTAGACAAACACAAAAAAATAAACGAACATTAAAAACAATGAACATGGTGCAATCCTCCTAACCCACATAGTAGTCTTACATTGATAAGTCACATATAAAAATAGTACATATTTACATTCCATATACATAGTATATAGTATATACATATAATCATTTCTTATTATCCTATTGCTCCTTCTTTTCTAAACAAAATCCACAAATCCATTCTTAACACTACCAAAAAAATGGACAGATCCATATTCAGAATCTGTCAGCATGTGCATGTGTGTTTTCTTTTTACTCGTACATTCTTTACATGCCAAGTAATAATTAAGTAATAATCATTTTCAATTTTTAAAATTAACTTAATAATTAGAGAGACTTCTAATGACTTCTGAATAGCTTACAATTAAAAAATAGGCTACCACTAAATCAGAGGTGGTATTCAGCAGGTTTTGATCAGTTCTGGAGATCAGTTTTGATCAGTTCTGAAGCGGAAATTTTGAGTAGTTGGGAAAACCAGCAAATACCACCTTCTGACTGGAGATTTTACAGTATCCTTCCCCTGCCATGTCCCCAAGCCACACCCACAAAACCAGTAGTAAGAACAATTGAATCCCACCACTACAATGAAATAATTCCTGAGCCTTGATGGTCACCAGATAGTCCTATAGATAATAACCTTTGCTGACCATCTTAGCTTTGGCAAGAGAAATTTTACAAATGATGATTTTTAGTAAAGTACAGAAGATATACTCTGGATTACCATGAATAAGTTACAATTTTTAGCAACGTGCAACAACATACAGCATTCCATGCTGACAATAAGGACACTATCAGTCAATTTTGTTACATTATGACTACCAAGCCACTATGCAACCAAAATACAGTGATCCCAAGCACGATCATGCTATTGTATGGGAATTAAGATCTCTAATCTAGAGAGTATTTTGGAAACTAACACAGTGCTACCTCCATCCGACTAAGTAGGTGCTATAATCAATGCATTGATACACCCTCAGATTGAGAGCTGTGCTCTCAGCCAGTCCTTGAGTATTGAAGATTTGTCTTGAAATGAATGCAAACTCCAACTCCTTTGTAGTGCAATCGTGGTTTATTCATTAGCTTAGTAAACAACATATACTCTTCTCTGACAAGAAAGGCTAAAAGTCAGGCAAGATTAGAGTTGGGTTTGAGTTTGCTCCCTTTCCTTTTATTACCATTATCATGAGACACACCCAGACCTATACACAGTTCTAATTCTGGCTATGCCTAACCCATTATCCCTAAATGCTATTAACTCTATCACATGTCTACATCCCTACCCTATTCCGACCTTCACTAAGTGATCCCCACCTGGTGCAACCTGGTGTCACCTTCACCATGTTTTAATCTAAGTCTTAATTACGACCTATATGTGCCACAACCCCCTTTAACAATATGCACCACATCAATACATGAAAAGAGCCATTTCCAGCAGCCCCACAGTAACAGTACATTCTATCTGGAAGGGTCACCTGCAGACGCACTGTGGTGAGACAACAGAAACGAATTCCGATGTGTAATTGATCACATTGCCTGGGTCAACAAAGACCATTTCATATTTAGAGTTCCTGGGCAACTCTCAACAACACACAGATAAGACAAATGTATTCTGTGTCTGAAATTTATAACATTATAGCCTGCTATAATAAATTGGGACAAAGTGGGAAAGCTTAAAGTGAATATTTGAGCATCAGAAAATAATTTATCTAGCCTCAAATATTATTGAAAAAACAATTAGAAAAGCAAAGGAAATACATTATTCAGGATTCAGAACTGGAAGAGATTTAGAAAATTGAGAAAATGGAAAACCTGAAAAATAATAATAGAATACCTAAGGAAACCAGCTTGACCAATTAGCTTGCCTACAATCTAACACCAGTAGTTATAGAAGATTTGGATACTGAGATTAGAAAACCAAAACCAAAATTATATTCAATCCAAAGTGAGAGATCAGACTGGAGGCCAAAATATAGAAATTAAAATCACAGGCAAGTAATTTAAAGAATATGAAAGAGCAAACACTGAAGAATGTAATGCTCAAGACAAGCCTAATTAAAAAATATTGGCTTGGCACCAGAAAAACTGAAGAAGCTTTGGAAATCATGAAGCAACAAATAACAGCAATGTCTGGGAAAATTGAATACTATGAGGCACAAATCATCCAATTTAAACAAAATCAGCTCTTTCAATTAGACCAGGGGCAATTCTACCAGAGTATAAATGCCAATAGAAATTCTGAAAATGGGAAACCAAACAAAAAGAATAGAATCTCAAAAAAGCTTTAATAAAAATGCTTGAATTTTTGCTGGATAAAACAATTTGAAAATATTTAGTAAAAATTAAATGGAAAAACTAATAATTTATTCATTAAATTTACATGCTACCCATCTCTCCATCCAAAAAGAATAATAATAACAGCAGTAATAGTTAAAAATGGAGTGAAAAAAAATTAAGTACTGAATATCTCCTGAAAATGATCAATTGCAAGGAATTTTGACTCAAATATCTGACTGTTTTAAATCCAATTTTAGCAAAATAGCTTAATGAAGTATTAAATAAATGATATTTTATTAGCAACTGATTAATAAGTGCCAAAATTTATCTGATTCAAAAAGACTCAGTGAATAGCATAACATCAAGAAACTACAGGCCAATAGCATAACTGCTTACAATATTTATATTACTCATGAGCGTAATAACAGGCAACATGCAGGATTATTTAGAAGAAAATAGCATCTTTCCAGTAGAATAGAAAGGAAAGGATTAATAAAAGAGCTTTGGAAAATTGCAAATGTTAAAAAAAGAAAACAATTTACATATGGTCTGGATGGTTTATAAAAAGGCATTTGATTCATTACCACATAATTGGATCATCAAATGTTTGGAAACAACTGATGTCAGTAAAACATTAAAATGTTTATAGAAAAAATAATGAAATGGAAGACAGAAATGATAGCTGGTAATTAAAAATATAGGCTTGTCAACGTTAGGAGAGGCATCTTCCAAAGTGTCTCATTATAATCCTTATAATTTGTCATTGCTATGATCACACTTTCAGTGATTTTGAAGAAAACAAATCTTAACTACCAAACAGCAAAAAAAAAATGTGAATTAAAATCTTATATTGGTTTTATGTGGATGATTTGAAGCTTTATGAAAAATCAGTCATGGAAACTGACTGAGTCATTGACAAATATTTTAGCACAGATAGAGCAATGATATTTGATTTAGAGCTACAGTAGCAATAAATTAGGCTAGAATCATAAACATTAATAAAATTGACGTGATGAATGGAACCATCAAAATGAAGTTTATGGGCATTTTATGTTTGAATAATATCAAGCATGATGGTTAAAATGTAATTAATAAAGAATACATCTAAAGAATGAGAAAAATGCCAAAGACAAAATTGAACAATGGAAACATCTTAAAAGCCATCAATAATGACCATATCTGAGATATAATATACCACTGGGATTATCAACTGGATACAAGTTGAACTGGACAGAAAAGCAAAACAGCTACTGATTATTCACTACCCATTATATTCCCTTAATGATATTGATAGCTTGTAGAAATGGAGGCATACCTGTTTGTAGAAATGGAGGCAGAGATTTGGTTCAACTCAAACAGATTGTCAAAGAAGAAAAGAATGCATTGGCTGAATAAAAAACACCCAAGGACAAGCACTGATCTAAGTTAAAAATTGGAACTTACTGAATGTACAGGACACAAAACATAAATATCGAAATAATGTAATAAAAACAAGGAAAAGATTGGTTGCTTGCTTACAGGCAAATGTCAATCTTGCCAATCTTGCCAATATACCAGTGCGTCATTGTTGCTACTTTGTCATGCTATCGTTTATAGTCAGTTTGGGTGATCTTCTTCTGTAGCAGCTAATTAGATTGGCCACTGTTTCTTCAGCTTCTGTGCTGAGATGGTATTTGCTGTCTTCTTGGTTCTGGTTTTTGTATGCATTTGTTCTCAAGGTGCAGCCAGAATTAGTCCCTCTCTCTTTCCTGATCTTAGTCATTGCCAAGTCTTCAAAAATGAAGATGCTCAAATGCTTTGGGACAGTTTACATCCTGTAAGAATTTCTTTAATATTATTGAACAACAACAACTACATATCCAAGGTCCTGGGGAACCTATCCTGATAGGTAGGATAAAATACCAAATCCTGTCTAAACATCTGGCTGATCATGTGACAAACCATAATAATGCAAATCAAATATTTTTTCTTAAGATAAATGGTAAAAAAATTGCATAATAGTTCTATTATTGTATGTTATTCAGACTTTTATTCTCATATCTATTTTACTAATATCAATTGTACTTTTCCAACTTCAAAATTATAAGCTGTATTATCATAACAAATACCATCTGTGAATTTTTATAGTCACAACTGCTCAGATATTATTTCTGCGCCAAGCTTGATTTTCCTAGATCTTCTTTATTGAAACAGCATATTGTTAAAGATCAAAGCAAACATTACAACAAAAGCTATATCATGAAGAGGAACAACATACACAAAAGCTTGAATAAATTCTATGCAGTGAAAAGTCGTAAGAATTCTTAAAGCTCATAGGAAGACAATGTTTCAGTATTGTTGCTTCTTTGGAACTTAAGACTCACAAAAAATGCAGATTTTTTTTTCATGTTCTCTAACAATCCCACACTGTCTCCATCCATTTTTAAGAACTCAAAAGAAGCTCAGATAAAATATAATATTTTAATCTATTTTGTTTAGGGTCTGAACCAGTGCTATCAAGTAAAACCTTTCAGTTTTAAAACAGATTTGAGTAAGTCTACATTTCAAAATCCAGGAGGAAAAATTGACATTATGGGAAGGAAACAGTCCAAAAGGGTTATCTGTTGTATAACTTTTGCGCAGTGGGTTTGAGATTCATGGAATCTTGCATTTGAAGCTCTTATGACTAATATTCTGTTTTCTGTGCTACACATTCTATACTTACCTGAATATAATTTTGTTTGAAATCTGTAGAAGTTATTTCTTTAAAATCACATTCAGAATCAAGGCAGAATAGAAGATCAAAAGAAAATTCTGTATTTTTTTTTTTTGCACAGGTCTTCTATTAGTAAGCTATCATCCATGATGTGCTGTTTCTAAATAAAATAAAAGCCAAGAAATAAAAATGATGTTCGTGGAAAATATACAATAACATCAATATACCAACTTAAATATGTATGTTAAGATTTATAGATCAGAATGTAGTTGAATGCTCCTCTATTGTAGCTTAATATTACTTTAATCCAATCATGACTCTTCATTAAATATTGTTAGTTGTCTAGAGGCTCATATCACTGTACTCAGTGCTGGCTGCTCCAAATGTCAAATATTTTTCTTCTTAAAATTGTTCCTAAGAAATGAAAAGTTAGAATGCTGCTCCAACAAAAATCATATATCAGATAAAAATTGAATGCACTAATTGTCACACTAAAAAAGAGGAAAACCTTCTATGCACAAAATCCATCTGTGCTTTCTAAATTTTGTAAACAACAAACTAAAAGACTCAAGGTCCATCCCACCCCTGAAAGGACCCAATGGCAAAGACTGCAATGACAACACCATCAAAACCTTTAACACATTCTTTGGCTCAGTATTTGTAAACAGCAATGGATTGAGCCCAGTACTTCCTAGTCAAACCACAGACAACTACAATGATCTAATACATATCAATTTTACAGAAGACATTATTGAAAAAGCACTGCGCAATCTAAAACCATCTCTTTCTATTGGACTGGATGGAATATGTGCCTACTTCTTAAAAAAGCTATCCACTACTATAGTCGAACCTCTAAGCATAATCTTTGAAAAATCTTTAGGACCAGCTCCTTGCCAAAACTATGGTCACAAGCCACAATCATCTCCATCTTCAAAAAGTGAAAACCCAGCCTAGTTGAAAATTACAGACCAATCTCTTTATGCTGCATCACCTGTAAAGTCATGGAATCAATTATTAACCAATCCATTATCCTCCACTTAGAGACAAACAACCTACTCTTTAATAAACAATTTGGTTTCAGAAAAAAACTATCTTGTAATCTGCAACTCTTAGACTGCAAAAACTTATGGACTACACAACTCAATCAGCAAAGCAAATAGACTCAATCTATATAGACTTCTGTAAAGCCTTTGATTCAGTGGTACATGACAAACTACTACTAAAACTAAAATCTTATGGTATCTCTGGACATCTACATAACTGGATAGAAGCATTCCTGTCAAACAGACAACAAATGATCAAAATTGGGAGCGTCCTATCAAATTCTGTACCTGTCAACAGTGGTGTCCCCCAAGGCAGTGTTCTAGGACCAACTCTTTTCATACTCTACATCAATGACCTCTGTGATCATATTAAGAGCAACTGTGTTCTCCTCGCTGATGATGTAAAGCTATTCAGCACCACAGAAAATACTACTACCCTCCAAAAAGACCTTGACTATATATCAGAATGGTCAATCAAATAGCAACTTCAAGTCTCAACAAATAAATGCTCTGTCTTACATGTTGGCAAAAAAAAATAATCAGAAAATAAAATACAAGCTGAATAGTCAAGACCTTGTTGAGGATCCAAACTCTGTCAAGGACCTTGGAGTCCTCATCTCTAATGATCTAAGTGCTAGAGCCCACTGTAACTACATAGCCAGAAAGGCATTAAGAGTTGTTAACCTAATCCTGCATAGCTTTTTCTGTGGTAATATCACACTACTAACTAGAGCATATAAAACATTTGCTAGACCTATACTTGAATATAGCTCATCAGTCTGGAACCCACATCATGTATCTGATATTAACACAGTTGAGAAAGTCCAGAAATACTTAACAAGAAGAGTTCTCTGCTCTTCTACTCATTGCAGAATACCTTATGCCACCAGACTTGAAACTCTAGACCTAGAAAACCTAGAACTAGGCCACCTTCGGTCTGATCTAAATATAGTATGTAAAATCATTCAATGCAATGTTCTACCTGTAAATGAATACTTCAGTTTCAACCATAACAACACAAGAGCACACAATAGATACAAACTCAAGGTTAACCTCACCAAACTTGACTGCAGGAAATATGACTTCAGCAACAGAGTGGTCAATGTCTGGAATATTCTACCTGACTCTGTGGTTTCTTCCCCAAACCCCAAAAACTTTAACCTTAGACTATGTACTATTGACCTCACCCCTTTCCTAAGAGGCCTGTGGGGGGTGTGCATAAGTGCACCAATCATGCCTACCGTCCCTGTCCTATTGTTTCTTTTTATTTTTCTTATACGTATCCATCTCATGTATTCATAACTATGTTTATACTTATACCTGTTATCTTGTAAACAATTGACAAATCAAATAAATAAATATTTTAAAAATTAATTCATATATCCAACTTGATTTCACGTTGCCCCATTCCTTGCTAACAAATCTCAGGTAAAAGTGTCAAAAACTTTGTGGAAATGCCTTGCATGAGCTGTTATTGATTGATATATACATTTATCATTGGGTCTGCGCAATCAGCAACTGTTACATGCATATTTAGATTGGTCTTCTGTACAAAGGGATGCATTTTATGTTAATTGGTAACACAATAAGATTTTAAAATATTATTATTTTTTTGCATATATAGTTATTTTGCTATTCCAAACTACAACAAGGCATTTCCAGAGTGGTTGTTTTCCAGACTGTAAAGGCAGCAATTCTTAAGAATTTACTTAATCCCAAGATGTTTGTTAGAGAGGATTGGTTTAAGTGGCTCAGGACTTTGAGTTCATTGATTGCAGCCAAAGATAAAATAGTCTGTAACACCCAAGTATACAAGCTGTTCTTTGCTTTTTAAAACATTTTAAAAAAGCTCAGCAACACTTTGAGTTCTTATGATCATGTCATTTTTGTCTCCCCCTTTGATGGCAAGGTCTTCACATACAGTGCTCTTGCCATCTGGAGCCCTTTTGTTCAGGACTTTGAGACAGAAGAATGCATTTCCGTAGGAAAATAACATTTGGTAGGGAATTGGCAACAATAAGTTCATTGTTGCCAGAATACATGTTCATGGCGTAGGTGGTTCGAATACATGTTCATGTTGTGGGTGGTTTTCCCTGAAGTGTAGCAGTTTTGAAAGTGGCCTTTTCCTATCTTAGTTCCGAGACATATTGTTAATGACAGCATCCTAGGTGCAGCTTGACAATTAATAACAAATGCAAGTATTTATTTATTTATTTATTTATTTATTTATTTATTTATTTATTTATTTATTTATT
>BLBF01000002.1:87552393-87584657 GCA_015471245.1 Laticauda colubrina | reverse complement strand
ATTTATTTATTTATTTATTTATTTATTTATTTATTTATTTATTTATTCGTTCAGTTTATATAGTGTCCATCTCACAGGGATGGAAAGCTGTCTAAACAGTTCCATCTCACCGACTGTCCTGACCCAAACCTTTTTCCAATAAGACAAACAATAATCACAGGGAACAGAAACCCTTTAATGAGTCTTACGAATCCCCGGTTAAAAGACTGCTGCAAACTAATCAACTTTGATAAGCACAAACCTTGCCAAAACTGTACAAGACTGTCAAAAATCACAGATAAGAAATATTTCACAACACAAGAGTCTTCAAATACCAAATTAAGAGGCTGAGTTTCCATGAGGCTGAGTTTCAAAATGTCTTTGCTTCTTGCATAGAACGTTCGCTTCACAGCTGGCTTTTATCTTCTTGAAGGAGGGGCCATTACCTTGCAGCCTTACTCCCGAGTCGCCATGCTGTTGCAGCTGCTCTTTCCTGCAAGCAATCCTGCACACATGTGCACTTGGCACAGGCTCCTCAGGAACCTCCTCATTGCTACTGCCAGCCCCCACAATCTCTGAAGGAAGCATTCCACTCCCTAATGGTCCTGGCCTCTCATCTGAGCCCTTGCTCTCCTCAACCATCCACACCTGCTGTCGGCTAAACACAATACAGACTCTGGGTGGCTTACCAAGTTAAAAACACAAACACAAAATTCCCCCACCCCTCAAAACCCCACACAAAAACATAAAAAGTATTAGCAACAATAAAATTTATTAAAAACATAAAAAACTAGTCACCTGGAGATCGCAGTCAGTTTCACAAGCAATACAGCTACTTAAGGGGTGAGAGGAAGAGATGCTGTCTAGGAATCAATCAGACAAAAGAAGTCTCAATGGATTAACAATCAGAGGAAAGGATTTAGAAAGGATCCATCTTAAATGTTCGAAGCGGTTAAAAGTGGCAGCTGGAAGTTTGTACCTTTAGGCTCCAAGATTCGGTTAATGTGATTTTATAATAAAATAGATTTAGCTCAACAAGCCATGTTTCCTGTCTGGTTTTTCCAAGAGGGATGACATCAGCCACTTTCCATACCACCACTACTTGATCTCCAAGCCAGATGTCAAAGTCATAGCTTCAGGCCCTTCTGAAAGACCAACAAAGTTGATCAGACAACAAAGTCTGACTTCAGGGAGGGTGTGGCTCCAGAAGATTGGTACCACAGCAGAAATCCCAACTCACCAAACCCTCCAAAGGGATTACTATAGTCCTCCAACACACAACTTCCAAATGGCAGGTCCTCCCTTTCAAGGTGCACCAAGGTACACCAGAGCACCAGGATATGGCTATCATTCGATAACCTACCACGGCTGTCATTATCACAGCAATGAACATTGCTGTCAGTGTTGCCAAACAGAAAATTCAGACATCTGGCCATTGACAGGATGTCCTAGCCAGACGTCCCTGTCACCACCTGAGCATCCAGTGCTGCCATCAAATGCCATGTTTTCTCTGCTGCCTCCAGATGAACCATTGGCTGCACAGTCCCCCAAAATGCCTGAGCACAAGCAATGAAGAAGCAACACATTACCAGGGAAACCTCAATATGCTTCCTACTCTTGATGACAATCGTCAGGGAACAAGCCATGTATGGCTTTCTCCTTCTGTGCGAATGAAACCCAAGCCATGCCAGTCCAGTTAAATCCACTTGGGGTGGTCCAGTTTTCTCCATCAACCCAACCCAAACAAAATGAGGTAGGCTCAACACTGGCAACATTACATCACTCCTACTCTGATGTTCTCCAACATATGGAATCAAACTCCAAGCACAAGCCTGTACTACAGACTAACCACTGTCATCATCACCATCCTGAAAAAACATTATTTGTAGGAGAGAAGAGAGTCAAGAAACAAAAGTGAAAGTAATCTTCAAAATAGGAAACCCATTAACACTTATCAAGGATCATAGGAAGTTATCTTATGTAACTTGGACCATCTTTCCATTTGATATTGGGTAGATCATATATTCTCAACAAGTTGGCCTCCAAATGTATTGGGATATTAATTTCCACAATTCCAAATTATATATATATATGATGAAAAATATTGTCCAAAAATATTTTAAATATGTCCGATTTGTTAATGCCCAGCATGGAACCTCTTGTAACTACTGGTTGGCTAATGCCAGAGACAGAATATTCATTCATACATTGTATGAATATTGGCTTTTTACTATAATTCTGCATCTTTTGACAGAATGGCCTCCTTTGAACATTTCACTTTTCTTGGGCATCTCTTGGCATCATGCAAGGCTAACCATAGCTGTGATGTCCGACAAACATTGCCTCATCTTTCCAAAGAAAAGCCATAGATTTTCTCCATCACAAATATCATGGACAGTCAAGAAAGCAATAAGATCATCAAACAAATCAACCCAGAATTGTCACTTAAGGAGGCCCAAAATGACATGTTCAAATTTTCCTACTTCGGACTCATTATGCAAAACCTCTGGAGAAGGTTCTGATTCTTGGAAAGATGGAAGTAAAAAGACTAAGAGGAAGACCAGCAGCAAGGCAGATGGAGATGGGTACACTGTTGAGAGTCCTCAAGGATTAAATTTGGAATGGATCATCAGAGACATCTATATTATGATCAATAAGAGTCAAAATATTAGAGGCACATAATATCGCTTATTCTATTTGATCTTCATGTTCTAAATGAAGACATTTGGACTTGTCTTTATTAAATTTCATTTGTTACATGAAATAAGATTACCATTGATCGGGTGATCTAGTTTTGAAAGACCAATGACTCAGTTTACATATTCAAGCAGGTGATTGGCTTAAGATATAATGAGGATATTTGGACCAAGTTAAAAAACTGAATCTAGAGTATATAGAAAGAAGTCAAGGCATAAATTGAATATATGTATCTTTAAAGAAGTAGTTGTGTAAAGTTATCTATTTTTTTCATGACAAGTGCATCTTTAAACAATTATTTTATTGGAATCTTTGGGGCCCATCAAAAATTATTTTCATAAAAAGGCTCTTCTAGAGTCCCTATCTATAGGCCTCTGCAGCAAACCATGTTGACATGGCATTGATGTTGATATGATTGTGCAAATGACTTCTCAAGGAAGTTCGTGCGCTTTGGCTGCTTGCCACCCTGTGATCATCATCAAGACCTGTTTTATATTCACACAAACACACACACACACACACACACACAAACTGCTGTTTTTGTTACTATCTTTGTGTGCAATTCTTCATTACATAGCTCTTGATTAAAATCATTCTGATGCATGCAGCTCTGGAGCAATATTGCTTCTCTTCTGTAGCATTACACAGCTCATCAAGGTCTAAGTAGTTAGATAATGCAGATTTGTAATCACCTCCAGAAGTATCAATATTTGCATAATTTCTGGGTAATAGAGTAATTAAATCTGTAATGCTTCAGGCTTTTAAATAAATGACATAACACAAATACTCTGCTCAGTTGATCTACTTTACTTAGCAATGGCTGGAAAAATACCAATAATCTTTGTTCTTGTTATATCAACAAATTAAAGATCATCCAATTTCAATATATATTGAATAAGTTAAAATATTATGAGACAAAAATAAATCCTTAATACATGAGATCTTGCTGGATCATGAGAAAGGTGTTGGGGAAGCAAACAGCAGGGAACTTTGACAGAGGCAATAGATATAATCAAACAGGCTATTGCTGGTCTAGATATTATCTACTATCCCTAGTTTATAATTTGCCTTCTCTAGAAAATCTTGATCAGATGGGCTTGCAAAAAATAACTTGCATTTGCCATTAGAAGCATTAATTAACTCTGTTTCTTAGCTACTTCCCTATGACTAATATTATTATAGTTTATATTATGATGTTTATATTATGACATTTTTATTATAGAAGTGCTCTGTTTTTTGTCTTTGACCCTAGCTTCTTCCTTTGTAACATTGTACAATAACAAGTATAGATACCTTATTTACCGGGTTCATTTTTAGACCAACAAAGCAGCAGAGGTTCCCTGTTTATAAAGCCTGGTCCATTTCTTTTTATCTCCTGATTTTATTAAGAAAACATACAGCTGCTAACATAGACCTCCTAATTTTCAAAACAAGCACAGGAATATTCCTGCTGAGTGTAGATAAGCATTATACGCCTCTTCATCCTTCTGTTCCTTTGAAGTCTTTCTGGGTCTCATAATGGAACAGTGAAATATACATCAGGTGATTGGAGATGGAATCTGATATCCCTGACTATGATGTGGTGCCAACAATAGAACAAAAGTGATTTAAAGAAATTAACCATTTAGCTTTATATCATTCCTCTGCTGCATGTAGTAGCTACCAAGACTAACCATGAATGAGGCCATCATTTTCAGTACTTTCTCCTTTTGGATGGATTCTTTCACAATTAAACACTAGCCATCATATAGTCCCAAATCAGAAGCAATTTGACTATGTAGACTATGCCATAACTAACTACGCCATACATGGCTTCAGCACCTCAATTCTGTATTACTCTGAATCAGTGTTTAACAATGGTAAATGAAGTGCACTACAAACCCCAGATTCCCTAGCCAGTATTCCCTATGCTGGCAGAGGAGTTCTGGAAGTTGAAGTTTAGATATCTTAAAGTGGCCAAGGTTGATAAATACTGCTCTGAAGAGCAATTAGGCTACAATCAAATAAGTCCTAACTCCCTACTAAGTGGGCATTGGATGATAGTAATGAACAAAGGAAAACTTAAGAACATTGCTTAACAGTTGGCCACCTACATCGGAGGAATATAAGGCAATTCTTTTGGTGATCAAAAGATGCAGAAAGTGTAGCAATGATATGGTGATCTCGCAGAAGGAGGTACAGTTATAAATGTCTATCTTCTCTTTTTTTTGAAGGATGGTAGGCTTGAATAAAGTGATCTGTCATGATTGTCTCTTCTCTCCCCCCCCCCCCAATGCTCTGATGTGTACATCTGTATATAAATCTGTGTTTCTGTTCTATTCTTAGCCAAAGAAGTTCATTGAAGGACTTTGGGCTATTCACTCTTAAGGTAATGGTAAAGGTTCCTCTCGCACATATGTGCAAGTTGTTTCTGGCTCTAGGGGGTGGTGCTCATCTCCACTACAAAGCTGAAGAGCCAGCACTGTCCAAAGACATCTCCATGGTCATGCGGCTGGCATGACTAAATGCCAAAGATGCATGGAACACTGTTACCTTCCCACCAAAGTGGTTCCTATTTTTTTACTTGCATTTTTATGTGCTTTTGAACTGGTTGAACTAGGTTGGCAGAAACTGAGACAAGTAATGGGAGCTCACTCAGCATCTTAAGCCCATGTCACACTGCACCAAGGGATGGAAAGAGGATGTAAAACGGAGAGAAACACTTGCCATCCGTTGGTTAACGCAATTCATCCATTCTGTACTCACTGCCTCCGTTTTTCATCCTCTCTATCCATCCAACATCCGTCGACTGAGGTTCCATCCGCTCAAAAACTTTTGAGCTGCTCAAAACTTTTTGAGCGGAAAATGTATCCAATGTGTCTGTTCTGCATCCGCAACGCATACGGGGAACATCCCTTCTACATCCGGCGTCATCCATTACGCGTCCGCTATATCCGCTAGGCATCCGCTGCGCATCCGCGCAACTCAAATCTGCTCCAGCGGAAAACGGACACAGGGAGGAAGCGAAACGGACGTGGAATGGACACGCAGAGTTAGTAGCACGGACGGAGAAAGGATGAAAGTGGATGCAGCTCGCAAAGAAAGCGTTTAAAATGGAAAAAACGTTTGCAGAGGAGACCTATCTCGGATATTAAGGATGTCTAGAGGCTCTTTCAACTGTTCTATGGGAAGAAAAGGAGGTGGCCAAGAAGTGTCTGGGTCCGAAGATGGATCAGGAGAAGAGCAGAGTACGGACTGTACAACAAGCTGATGGTGGAGCTGAGGAACAAAGACCCTTGTGCATTCCAGAACTTCATGAGGATGCCTCCAGCCATGTTTGATGAAGTTGTGGATTGGCTGACACCCAGGTTGACCAAGCAGAGCACCAACTTCCGGCCCAGCCTGGACCCTGGGCTCAAGGAGGCACTGACTCTGCGCCACCTAGCCTCAGGGACCACCTACAGGAGCATTCAGTACGGCTGGAGGGTGCCACACAACACCATCAGCATTGTGGTCAGAGAAGTGGTGCAGGCCATCATCGAAGAATACAAGGAGGAGCTCCTCCAGTACCCTTCCACTGAAGAAGCATGGAAGAAAGTTGCAGAACAGTGGTATTAGAAGTGGAACTTACCACACACCGTTGGAGCCATAGTTGGCAAGCACGTGGCCTGCAAAGCTCCAGCCAAGTCGGGGTCCACTTATTTCAACTACAAGGGCTTCTTCAGCATCATCCTCTTCGCCATGGTCGATGCTGACTACAAGTTCATGTACATCGATGCTTCAGGCAATGGCTCATCTTCAGATGCCCAGGTATACAATGCCAGTGACCTCAAGGAGGGGCTGGAATGCAACCTCATCATGGGCTTCCCAGATCCAGACCCCCTGCCCAACGACACACAAGATATGCCCTACTTCATCATGGGGGATGACGCCTTCTCCCTCAGAACCTACCTCATGAAGCCCTACACTTACAGATGCCTCACCCGTGAAGAGAGGATCTTCAACTACAGGCTGTCCAGGGCGGGTGGTTGAGAACATCTTTGGCATCCTGGCCAACAGGTTCCAGGTACTTCTCACCACCATGCAGCATCGCCCAGAGACTGTGAGGAGGATCGTGGAAGCTTGCTGCATCCTGCACAATCTCATGCGCACCCACTACCCAGTGTTGCAGAACAGGCTTTTGGACCTCCAACAAGGCAATGGGGAAATGGAGCCTGGGGAATGGAGGCAAGGGCGAAACCTGATAGACACTAAGGATGTGCAAGGCTCCAACAGAGCTTCACCTGAAGGGAAGAAGCAGCACAACCTCCTGAAACACTGGTGCAACTCCCTAGCTGGAGCAGTGGAGTGGCAAGACAGGATGATAGATGATTAATGGATGATTCCTTCAGCCTGTCTCATCACACTGATGAGATTGGGCCATGTATGTTGGGTGGGCCAAAATGAATAGGGCATTTAATAAAGAGTTGTGTTTATGTTGACATGTGTGGATGAATGATTACATTATTATTGATAATAAAGGGCCATAGGTGTGGCACCTGGGAGGGTGGACCATACAGTCCCACTATGCTTGCACTGGAGGTTTATCTATCCCACAGCTATTACCCATCCCAAAGGTATCCCTGCCCATCCCACAGGTATCCCTGCCCATCCCACAGGTATCCCTGCCCATCCCACAAGTATCCCTGCCCATCCCACAGCTATTACCCATCCCAAAGGTATCCCTGCCAATCCCACTGCTATCCTTACCCATCCCACAAGCATGCAAAGGCTTAAACCATTTCTAAAAGTTTCCACCAAGACTTTATTGACAAAAATAAATGAAGCAAGTTTGTGAAGCAAAGATAATCTTTATTAATAACAAGCTGTAAAAGAAAAATGACCCAAGTCAAGTGTCCAAAGCAAAAATAAAGTCAACAAGTAGCCACCCAGTCTCTGGCACTCTTTTCAGTCAGTCTGAGGCATTCCCATTGTCTCAGGGGTGAAGGGCCCAAGTGCTGTGCAGGTGGCTGCTGCTGGAGTGCTGGTCTGAGGCGCCATTGGGGTGCCTGGCCCCGAGAGGACAACCGGGGATGGTGTGTTGAGGAAGCTCTCAGACAGATGGCTCAGCCCCGTGATGTTGAGAGCCCCTTCCTCCATAACATGGGGTGTCAGTCCCAATACCAATGACAGATGTTCTGAGGCCAGGCTTGGCAGTGGGGTGGAGGAAGGAGCAGTGTAGTGGGGCTGTCTGGTCTGCAGCTGGGTGAGGACTGGCGTTGGTGGCATCGGTGGCGTGGGTGGCATCTGTGGCGTGGGTGGCATCTGTGGCGTGGGTGGCATCGGTGGCATCAGTGGCACCGGTGGCGTACGATGTACCTGTGCCTGGACTGGGAAGGGCTGCCTGTGCTTCTGGACCTCCTGGTAGCTGTAGCCTTGGTAGGTGAGAGCCTGTGGAAAGCCTTGGAAGGGCAGTGACATCACCTGGGGTGGAGTAGGCCTGGACTGGGTGGGAGCAGGTTCATCTGGGTCTGGAGGATTGTGAAGAAGATCGGTGATCCTGTCCTTCACCACCTGGTACTGGGGTTCTGACATAGGTGAGGAAGGGCTTGCGGTTGGAGGATGGGGCGTCGGTGTGTACCAGCTGAGAGAGGAGATCTACGCTGCTCCTGATGGTGTCCCTGATCTCCAGCAGGACAGTGTGGCTCTGTCCCTCCGGTCTGGCTCTCTGCCTGCTTTCTGTGGAGGTGGATCTGGGGGTGGATGCGGGTTAGGCTGTGGTGGAAGTGCCCTCTCCTTGCTCCCACTGTGTCAGGGGGTCCTCCATGCGCTCCGCCACGGGGAGTGCAGCTGTCGGGGGGGGGTCTCCATCACGTAGGACTCCCGGTCCGTCAGCTTGACCATGGCCTGGCCAGATTTCTTGAGGTGCAGCTTCCCGTACCAGGTGTGCATGTGCTTCCACCAGCCGAGGAGCACCTCTGAAGTGTAGCCCAGGCTCTCCGCCTTTTCTCTCCAAGCAGCCTGCTTCCTCTTGGTGTCTCGATAGAGCCTGTGTCCCTTCCACCAAATATATTCATTCTCCCTCAGCCACTGCAGCACCTCCTCCTCATGTTCCTCTTCAATTGTGTATTGCCTCCTCTCCCGTTCACATGCCTGCCTCTTCCTCCCTTTGGCAGGGCCATATGTGCCCTCATCAGAGGGGCTTCGAGGTTGTAGGGGCTGCTCCTCCACACCACCACCAGCAGCAGCAGCAACAACAACAGTAGCAGCAAAAGCAGGACCAGCAGCACCAGCAGCACCAGGAGCACCAGCAGGACCAGGAGCACCAGCAGCACCAGCAGGACCAGGAGTACCAGCAGGACCAGGAGCACCAGCAGGACCAGGAGCACAAACAGGACCAGGACCACCAGCAGGACCAGGAGCATGAGCAGGACGAGGAGCACCAGCAGGACCAGGAGCAGCGCCAGCAGAGTAAGCACCAGCAGGACCAGCAGGACCAGGAGCAGCGCCAGCAGAGTAAGCACCAGCAGAAGCCCCAGCACCAGGAGCAGCGCCAGCAGAGTAAGCACCAACAGAAGCACCAGCACCAGGAGCACTGCCAGCAGAGTAAGCACCAGTAGAAGCACCACCACCAGAAGCAGCATCAGCAGAAGCACCTCCACCAGAAGCAGCATCAGCAGAGTAAGCACCAGCAGAAGCACCACCACCAGAAGCAGCATCAGCAGAAGCACCACCTCCAGAAGCAGCATCAGCAGAAGCCCCAGCACCAGAAGAGCGAGCCCGGGCAGCAGAAGCCCCAGCAGAAGCAGAGTCAGGGCCAGGGGGTGGGAGGGTGGCCCTGTCCCTCTTGCCAGGGCTGGCAGCAGATGGCAGAGGCTTCCTTTTCTTCCCCATGGTTGTTGGGTTGTTGGGTTGCTGGCTGGCTGGCTGGCAAGCTGTGTCTGGAAGCAGGTCTTTCCTCTGAATGGTGACCTGCTTGCGAGCTGCTTTCCTTTATATCCGCGGGGCTGACGCAATGCATCCTCCTCGCATGCACAGTGAACGCTAGGCATCCGCTAGGCATCCGCTAGGCATCCGCTAGGCATCTGCTAGGCATCCGCTAGGCTTCTGCTAGGCTTCCGCTCTGCATCCGCTTCATCCGCTCTGCATCCGCTCTGCATCCGCTCTTTCCGTTCCACGTCCGCTTTGCTGTGCTCCCCCGGAAGCCTTGCGGATGTGCCATCCGCCCCCATCCGCTTCCATCTGCTAGGCTTCCGTGGAGCATCCGCTTTCCATCCGCCCTACATCCTCCCCCCGTCCGTTCCTTTCCGTGTTGTCCACTCTGGTTATGCAAATTCGGGGCACTTTTGAGAGCGGATAACAACGGATGGAACATTTTGTTCGTCTGCTGTGACCTTTTTACAAACGTTTTGCATCCGTCGGCCAATGTGACAGGGCCTTTAGGTACTTCCCTCTTAGCTATGAACTATCTCACATTGTTATTATTGTTATTATCATCATCATCGTTGTTGTTGTTGCTGCTGCTGTTGCTGTTGTTGTTAATCATCATCACACAGTCCGCCAGATGTTCAAACTGGGTTTGGCATTTTTGTCTAGGTATCAAGTCCTTACCAAAGATCTGGGATAGGCAAATCTGGATGTTTGATGGTGTTACAGATATAGTCGCAGATGGAAGCTATTCCAAGTAAAAGTATCATCTGCAATTGACTGAAGGCAAATTTGTCAATACCTATGGTGTTCAAGTGGTGTCCCAGTTGTTTTGAGATTTTACCCAAGGGGCCTATTACTTTTGGTACTACCTTTGCTTGTGTTATTGTTGTTGTTCTTATTATTGTTATAAACTTTTATTCATTAAACATGAAACCCAGTCAACTGAACATTTAAAAATGTATCACAAATGTAACTGATTGGCTGTAATGGTTGATACAGGTTGCTGCCACCATCCTAAGTATCAACCAAGTATCTTCTTAAAATGTATGTTGTTCTGAGTAGCAGTTTTTTGCAGCTCCGCTGGCACAACACCAGGAAGCTGCAACTTATCATCATCATCATCATCATCATCATCATCATCATCATCATCATCATCACCATCATGAAAAACAGGAAGACAAGATGTGTTGTATGCTGAGTTGAGCTTCTGAATGGAAGGTGGATATACATTTAACAAATAAATAATATTTTAGGCATTAGTGTCTCTAACCAAGTCGATGATAGAAATGGAAGATATAGTAACATACTACACATTATATTTGCTACTTTTATTCTTTTTCTACTTTTTACAATGTATCAGAAAGATCAAGAGATGGTACAATTTAAGTAGAGGGGTTTTGGTCATGCCAAAGAATAATATTTTCCAATAAAATAGCTATATATAGTCAGAAACAAAGATTGTTTTCTCTCCCACACAATTAAAAAAAAAGTCTTTGTGGATCATTTCTAATGCAAGAAACAAAAATAGTGCTCCATTTGATTTATTCTACACAAAGAAAAGTACTCTTTACATGCTCTAAAAGTGTTGAGGTCATGCTGATGAATTAAAAAGAAAGGCAACAGCTCAACGGATATGCAGATGCTTTGCGATGCACCTACATTTAAAATTATAAACATAACACTGTACATTTTAATTTGTCGTAAAAGGCATTTATAATTATTGTAACAATTTAGCTGCTATATATGTTATTGCTGAACAGCAGTTCATCAAGCAAACATTAATGCAAGTTATAACACCAAGTCCTTAATAATTATATTCCCATATAATTTATCTGACTGCGGGTTCTTTGCTCTTTGGGCCTGCAATTTGCCACCTTGGAAATCAGATCCACTGAAATTAAGAAAATATTTCAAAATAAATGTGGTTAGAGTAGCAGTTCTAACCTATCATTTTAGAACCAGCAATAACAGATGGTGCTTAATTGCTTGATATGTCAGAGTGAATATGGTTACAAACTGTTCAACCCAGATCAAAATGTGGGTGCTCCCCTACTGCTCTACCCACACCCCACACCCCACTTTTACTTCATGCTCTCCCTTCCAGCCGCAATGACACCAGTGCACCTACTCCTCCTGTGCCTTGTTATTACAGGAAATAACTGTTTGGTCTTCCACCAACCCAGGACCCTCCGAAAAAGGCTGCTTTATCTTCCCCTTCACTATTGCTGGAGTTGTGCATCTTTTTAAATAGAAAGATGTCTCCAAAGGTAAGTGTCAGGCAGCTGAACCAATCAGATGGTACCTTGGGAGATGTGCTAAAAGGGAAGGCACCAGAGAAGAACTGGGAGGGCCTAATACTGCACTATGGCTCATTGGTTCAAGACACTGGATGAGCTCCCAGCTCCTGCCAATGTAACAGTTCGAAAGCATGCAAGTGTGAATAGAAAAGTAAGTACCATTTTGGTGGGAAGATAACAGCATTCTATACGTCTCAGGATATAGTCATGCTGTTCACATGACCACAAAATGATTTTGGATAATACGGGCTCTCTTGGCTAAGTAACAGATGAGCTCTGCCCCCTTGAGTGAAAGGGGAAACCTTTACCTTTAGTACTGCTCTGGTATCTTTCATGGTTGCAGTCTCCACTCTCAGGTATTCAAATCTAAGGCCAATCAAATCACCCCTCTCACTCCCCACCTATTATGAATATTTTCTGGAACCCAGCTCTTCAGGGATAAAGCTTTGGATTCCTTAGAGGATCGTGTATGACATGATTGATGTAAGCTGTTCTGAATTTCCTTAGAGGATGGTTAAGAATAAATGACTGAATGAATCTGTGTGAGGAAGCTTAAGGAAATCCAGGCCTATATTTTTGATCTAGGTGTATCCAAGTTAGCTCACTAAGCTGACACAGGAATATTGCATTCTAATGGTAAGACCCAATGCTCTTATTATTTGGAATGGGCAAGTACAGTAGCTTAAATAGTGTGTCATAGGCAATTGTCCAACTATGCGGAATTCCCTAAGATTCTATATAGGTTCCACCCACCGAGAAATATATAAACTATTGTTGAATCTTGTTAATTAGTGTTTTAATTAACAGGCTCGGGGAAACAACTGAATTATTACCTGCCCAGATTTTGCAATGGTAAAAGACAGAGCTGCTGGCATATTAATACCCTGACTTTCTTTGCTCCTCTCCATGTTCTATAACTGATCATTTATGTCAGGGAAATCCTTAAGATAAAGCTTAGTAAAGGTAACATCAAGATGAAGCAAGGCCACCATTACAGTAATAGACATTACAAGTAGGAGAGAGAGAAAGGCTCTATGTTCCATATGTATTGGTGTATACAATATATTAATACTATTTCAATGGTTTTAACAACACAAACACAAGTTTTAAAAATGTGGATGCAATCAATGAAAATTCCCAAGTAGTTTGCTTCAAATTGCAGAAAAATTCTATAGACCAGTATAATTTGTGAGCACAGAATTAAAATAATTGAATACCACTTGGACTTTTACTCAGAGGCGGGCTTCAAAAATATCAGCAACCAGTTCTCTGCTTGGGCATGGCCATGGTGGTGTGGCCTAGTCAGCCTCCTGCACTGGGAGGGGGGAACTTTTTTGCCCATCCCAGGCTCCGGAGGCTTTCCTTGAGCCTCAAGGAAGGCAAAAATGGCCTCTCTTGGGCTCCAGAGGCCCCATTTCCGGCCTTCCAGAACTTCCAGGAGCCCATTTTTCATCTTCCTTGAGCCTCCGCGTGGGCCTTGTATCCAAAAACAGACCACATGAGGACTCCTGGGAGGGGAGAGGAGGGGTGGGCGGTACCAGCCCAGGGTGGGATTTGCTGGTTTGCCAAACTGTGTAGAATTTTAGCTAAAGGATCGCCCAAACCTATGCAAACCCACAGCAGCCAACCCCTGCTTTTACTGGAGGCAAAAAGTGTTAGATCGTGGGGAAAAAAGAGACTGGAGACCAGTGTGACTTTTAGCTCTTTATTTGGTTCCTGGAATCAGTCTAACTGTGGAGCCGCGGCAGCCTTTTTTATAGCGGCTGTTTGCGACTCGTGGCCAATGACGGTTCCTTGAATTCCCCACTGCTTAGGCGGACCAATCACAGGGCGGCAATTGTGGACCAATCACCGTCACTTGAAGAACCAATCATATTGCTGTATTTGTGGACCAATCAGAAAGGGGTATTTTAGGTATGCTAATATAGAACACTCCTCCCCACTTGGTTTAGTCCAACCTATGTTACGTAGTCACGTAAGTAGACGGGGCTTTTAGGGTGTCTACTTGAACTATGCAGCTTAGTTGTGTTGTTGTCTTTGGCTGGTTCGGACAGGATCTCTGTTTTTTCTGTCCTTCTCCGTGGAACCTCCTGGAAGGTAGAGTTGGCCATGCCGCTCCCGCCCGGTCTATCTGGGCTGGTAGAGCTGGCTCGGCTGCTCCCTTCTGGAGTGGCTTCTTATTATTTTTCCGCTGCCTGTTCCTCTCTACCGAAGTCATCTCCAGGTAAGTAATTGTGGTTTCTTTCTGGGGTTACTGATGAAGTTGGATGGCGGGTTGTTGTTAGTGTTTGTTGTGATGTTTCTTGTGCCACTGGAGGGTCTCCCCCTCCCCTCTTATTCGTGTCTGAGGGGTCTCCCCCCTCTCTGGTCTGGTTATGATTATTATTATTTTTTAATGTTTGCTGTGGTTCTGGCATGTGTGTGTGTTCTTTTTCTTCGCACCTAGGATTGTTAGTGGTTCTTTCTACTGTTCGTGACCTCAGTTGATCTATGTGTCTCCTCCAGCTTCTTCCGTCCTCTGTTTCTAGTCTGTATGACCTAGGTCCTGTTACCTGGGTTATTGTTGCCAGTATCCATAGTGGGTGCCCCGTGAGATTTTTTGCATAGACCTGGTCCCCTGTTCCAAATGTGCGGTGCTTACTCAAAGAGTCTGCTGGTTTTTCAGGGCTGTAGGTGGGGTGTAATCTATCTAGGTGCGATCTTCATTTTCTGCCCATCAATAGTTCTGCTGGGCTTTTATTCGTTGTGGTGTTAGGTGTGATGTGTTGTATGGTTAGCATTTTGTAGATTTTTTCTTGTCTGTCCCCAATGTCTAGCTTCTCTATAGTCTCTTTTGTATACCGGACCATGCGTTCCCCCTGCCCGTTTGTAGCCAGCCGACTCAGCGCTGTCAAGGCATGCCTTATGCCAAGTTCGGCAAGGAACTTTTCAAATGTCAATGCCATGAACTGCGGCCCGTTATCTGAAACCAATAGATCCAGAAACCCATGTGTTGCAAACAGCTTCCTCAGCTGTCTGATGATGACTTCTGTTGTTGTGGACTTCATGACGCTTACCTCTAACCAATTTGAGTAAGTGTCTACTATTATTAGAAATGTGTGTCCTTTTGTCGGCCCTGCAAAATCTATGTGTATACTCAACCAGGGTTCCCTCAGTGTTTCCCAGTCGAGTACAGTGCGGAAGGGGGGGTAGGTCTTGATTTTTGGCATTGCGTGCACGTTTCCACCCATCTCCCAATATCCTTATCCATCCCTGGCTCCCATACATAACTCCTGGCCAGGGATTTCATTCATACGATACCCGGTGTCCTTCATGCAAGATATCCAGTACTTGTTCTTTGAGTAGTTCCAGTATAACTACCCGATCCCCCCATAGTATACAACCTTTTAACATTGAGAGTTCCATCTGTCTGTTCTGGAATGGTTTAAAAGTGTCATCAGCCTCATTTTCTGGCCAACCTTTTCCTACCCAGTTTAAAATCTGCGCCATCTTTTTGTCTCTTGCAGTTTCTTTCGCAATGTCTGCTGCGGTTATGGGTAGGTTTGGTAATGTTTCAATTTGTAGTGTGGATGTGGTTGGTGCCGGGTCGCTTCCCAGTTTGGGCAGGGGAGAACAGCTCAGAGCATCAGCGTGTGATATGTCCTTCCCTGGCTGGTGGATTAATTTGTAATTGTATGCGGCAAGGAACTCGGACCACCTCGTCATTCATGGTGATAGTATGTTTGGGATGGCCTTGTTTCCTGCCAGTAGTCCCAAGAGTGGCTTGTGGTCTGTAATTAGTGAAAAAGTCCTGCCATAGAGGTATTCATGGAATCGCTTGACTCCAGTTATGGCTGCTAGAGCCTCTCTGTCCAATTGGCTGTTGTTTCTTTCTGCTTTGGACAGCGTTTTGGAATAGAACGCGATTGGCGCTTCTCTCCCATCTGGTAGCTTGTGACTGAGTATGGCTCCGACGCCAATGGTGATGCATCGCAGGTGACTGTCAGTGGCAGTGTTTCACTGTATTGAATTAACACAGATTCGGATGTCAGCAAGTGTTTTATTTTCTGGAACATGGCCTCTTCTCATCGTCCCCAGGTCCAGGTAGCTGTCTTATCCAGTAATCTGTGTAATGGTTCCGCCGTCATTGCCTTCTGTGGCAGAAAGACATTATAGAAATTATTGAGTCCCAAAAATGCTTGTATGGCTGTTTTATTTTTGGGCCTGGGAGCTTCTTTTATTGCTTTGATTTCTGATCTGTGGGGTGGATGCCATCTTTATCTATTAGGTACCCCAGGAATTCAACTTTAGAGGTGGCTAGCTGGCATTTTTCTTTTTTAACTTTGAGTCCCACCTCTTGGAATCTTTGTAAGACTTCTCTGAGGCGGCTTTCCAGTTGGCTCTTGTCACTAGCTGATACCAGCACGTCATCAAAGTATGGGACCACCCCTTTTATTCCTTGTAACAGGCACTCCATCAAGCTTTGGAACATCCCTGGTGCCACGCTGACTCCAAATTGCAATCTTTTGCATCTGAATGCCCCCCTGTGAGGCATTCCCTGTCACAATTGTTTGTGCCTCTGCTGTTTCGGGGTCAACTGGCAATTGCTGGTATGCTTGTGCAAGGTCGAGCTTTGCAAAGACCTTGCCTCCTCCCAACGAATGTAACAGATGTTGCACCACCAGATTGGGGTATGCGCTTTGTTGTAGTGCATGGTTGAGGGTGGCCTTATAGTCTCCGCAGATTCTTACGGACTCATCTGGCTTAATCGGGGTCACAATTGGGGTTTCCTACCTTGCGTGGTCTATTGGTTCTAATACCCCCTGTGCGATGAGTTTAATGCGAAAGCGACTCGCCTTGCCTTTAACCTGATTGGGGCTATGTTTGGATTCAAATTAAACAATAGAGGGGACCCTCGGTACTTGCCTAGTTTTCCATCGAACATGTCCTGGAAATCTCTCATCAGGCTCTCCTCTCAGTCTGTTTCTGTGACACTGTTGATTCCAGTCACTCCAATTCCCAGGGGCTCGAACCATTCAAGTCCCAGTAGGCTTGGGTGATCCCGGTCTACAATGGTTAGTGGAAGAACTTCCGTCTGCTTCTTGAATTTAACTTGGAAGTGTCCAAGTCCGACTACGGGGATCCTGTTCCCTTGGTCATCTTTGAGTGTCAGTTTTTGACTCTCCAGTTCTGTTCTTCATATGCTCGGTATCAGTCTCTTAAGTGTGTTCCATGATACCATAGACCAAGTGAACCGGAGTCCACTTCCATCTCGCATTGTTGGCCTTCGATGTTGACTTTCATATGTACCTTCCGAGCATTGGTTGGGCTCGAGTGCCCGATGGTTATAGTTTGGTGTGTCTCTTCCTTTCTGTAAGTTTCGTTGAGCCATTTGCTTCTGTTTTCTAAGCTCCAACTGCCCCCTGCCTGTCTTTATTTCGTTCTGGAGGGGGTGCTGTCTCTTCGTCTGGGGCTGTAGCTCTTTTGGTTCTGGCAGACCCTTGCTATGTGTCCCTGTCTCTCGTAGTGCCAGCAAACTGTGTTTAGGAAATGGCACTCAGAACGGAGGTGGTCTCCTCCGCACCTGGCGTACTGGAACCCTGACTTACGTTCTCTCCTCTCATGTCTGTTTCGTTCCGATTGGGTCTGTGTATTTCCTCTTCCTCGTCATCAGTTTCAGACACAGACTTGATGTCCTCGTGGTGCATGGTGGTCTTGTAGTTGTCTTCTGATTTCTTCTCCCAGGGTTGGCTTGTCTCTGCTGGTGATTTCTGGTTTTCCGTATTCATTTGCTGCATCGTGTCTGCTGATTTTTTAGTGGCTTCATTTTTTAGTGGCTCAGCAATGGCCTCAGTGACTGTGATGTTTGGTCGGGTTAGCAGCTGGCTCTGCAAGGTGAGGTCTCTCAGACCTAGGACCACGCGGTCCCTCATGGCTTCATCCATGTTGAGGAACTCACATGCCCCACCAATGTCCCTTAGAGCCACTATGAAATCTCTGATGCTCTCACCTTCTCTCTGGTCCCCTTTGTAAAATTCATGTCTCCGAATAAGGCTGGAGATGGTCAGTGCATAATGGGCCTTCAGTATTTTTTCCAAATCTGGCCAGGCCATCTGCTTTACATCCTCAGGTTTGGCCAATGCTTTGGCCATCTTGAACACTGCATGCCCACAGTGTGTCAGGAACACAGCTCTCTTTCTGTTGTCGGAGATCCTCTGTAGGTCATTGCTCTCGAGGAACAAGAGGAATCTGTCAATGTACAATTTCCAGTCCTCCGTCGCTGGGTTGAACAGTGCAGGTGGCGAGTTGGTGCTGGCCATTTCGTCTTGCTCGGTTCTCATTGCCACGAGCTCAACTAGTCTCCTTGTCTCAGATTCCCATCCTCGTCGTCAGTGTTAAACTGCGGGGAAAAAAGAGACTGGAGACCAGCATGACTTTCAGCTCTTTATTCGTTTCCTGGTATCAGTCTAACTGAGGAGCCGCAGCAGCCTTTTTTATAGCAGCTGCTCGTGGCTCGTGACCAATGACGGTTCCTTGAATTCCCCGCCGCTCAGGCGGACCAATCACAGGGCGGCAATTGTTGACCAATCACTGTCACTTGAAGAACCAATCATATTGCTGTATGTGGACCAATCAGAAAAGGGTATTTCAAGTATGCTAATATAGAACAAAAAGGACATACCGACTCTGTCCTCCCCTTCCTGACATAGGCTGTAGAATCTAACCTGAAAAAGGGGGCAGCTTTCCTATCAAGAAAAAGACAGTATCATGAAATCTTGTCCCTAATCAAAATCTGCCTACAGTGGTAATAAACTGGCCTACAATTATAATAAACCCTGCCTGTTATGGACAAAAGTGGTGATGGCAATTTAGTAAGATACCTTCACCTCCATGCTTTGTTCTCTCTCATGTGGCCATTAAATGAATGTATAAGTCATTAAGCAGAGCATGGAGTGGTGTGATGGATGGGGGGAGACCTTCCACCCAGCTGAGTCCATAAAGAAGGCAGACAAACAGCAAAAAAAAAAAAAAAAAACACTTTGCAAAGTCCAAAAAAGCCCAGCAGGGGGGAAGAGCCCAGATAGAATAGGGCCCCTTGCCATGTTCCAATACTGGAGAGGTTTCCAAAAAAGCTTTGAAACACCAGAGAAGTAATTGCTGATCGGGGCAAAGGTGTAACCCAAAGTGAGGCTTCATTCTTTCGTAAAACACCACCAGGGGGATGGATCATGGAGCTTCCTCACATGACTATGTCCCAGGTTCAGCTGGAATTCAACCTTGGATATGATTTCTGCCCCAAATCTGTTGACCTCTATGTTCATTATTTGATGGTTAGCCAGTTGGTGTCCCTAAACTGTGAGCCTCTTGCCTGATTTAGCCTTTGAAAGAAGACGGATACAGCATCAATTTCTGTTTTGTTTATGGTTTTCTTTTTTTTTCTGAGAAAGTTACTTGGGTATCCTATTCTAGAGTATCTCTGAAAACAGTTTTACCATCTGATTTAACTTTATCTCAAAACATCAACATTTGAATTGATTCCCCCCCCCCCCCAAAAAAAAGCAATAGTTTTTTGGAAGAATTCTCTAAGTTTTAAAATTCTTGTTATTCTATTTTCTAAAGGAAACAGGGTTCTTCCATTTCATTGTAACTCCCCCTTCCAGAATCTTGCTAAATTTTACTTCTCCTGTTCTTATTTAGTGATAAGTGATATCAGCATCTAGTTAAGCAACTGGATAAGAAGATTCTTCCATGTATTTCATATTGCATTACTTCCAACGGGGTCATATCAGGACTTGATGGGTGTCCTTTAATCTTATTGCATTATTTTTTGGTGGGAAAATACTTCTATCCATATTGTGACTTAGCTTGTTGATCAATGGCATCTAACTCAGGTCGACTCAACTGTCTTAGATTGTTGACCAATGCCTTATTTATTGACTAGTGATTTATGTCTCTCTTAATTGACCAATGTCATTTAATTTAGGTCAACTCAGTTGCCTCAGTTTGTTGACTAATAGTTAACTTTGTTGACCAGTGCCTCTAATTTAAGTCAATTGAGATGTCCCAAATTGGAATAATTTATTAGTTTGTTTTATCACTTCTCTTTATAGCCTCCCCGCCTCAACCAAATGTAAAACCATATACACTCATCCATTCAGGCATATTCACAAAGTTGACTAATTAAGAATATGAAAATTGTGATTAAATCAAATAAAAGGGCAATAATCTGGCTGAATTTGAATCTACTTTCTGTTTCATGGAAAGCGTATCTGCCAAACTGTGCTTAGAGAACAAAGAGAAAGGAACAATCTGGTGTAAATATACACATTTCTTATACGTATTCATTCTGTCAGTGACAATTACCTATTTAGGAATTTTCATTGCTTACCACTTATCTACGTGATATTTACAAACATTGCTTCCTGTAAGTGGACAAGTACCAAATGATAATCTATGCACAGAAACTCTCTTCATATACCGAAGATAAACACAGGAATATTTATCAAGCTAGGTTCATGACCAGAGCATTCATACCTTTAGATGATGCAAATCGACACCAATCTACAGGAAATACAAAAAAGAAAAGAAACTTTTTTAAATAAATACCAGGCAATGAAATACACATTACTCCATGTGTCAGAACTTCACTGTGTGCATAGCAATAAATCTCATTAAAAAGGCTAACATGCAATCAAGGGCTTAATAGCAGAAGAGTCAAGGACAAGGTTCAGATAGATAAATTGCTTTCATTGCAGTTACAAAAGAAGCTTTTAAATAACAAAGATCAGCTACTGCGCAATTCAGGAATTTAGCCACATTTACATGCTGGCTCTTGGTAGTTGGGACCGTGCCTATATAAAGCACTACCAAAACGTAGGTGTCTATTTCAAATGGAATGGTCAATATTAATTCTGTATTTAGTATTGAAATATTTGTAGTTATGTTTATTTGTAGATAGAGATATATATATGCCCATGTTTGTCTGTCAATTCGTGACCGCGTAGTTTCTCTGTCGATTTTTCTTTGTTCTTTTATGTCTCATTGAATGGTTATGATGCTATTATGGAAGTGATCCATATTTTTAGATTAATATCCACTTTGAGATGAATCAGTAGAATATTGCCACACCACTAGACATTGATCTAATAAAAATGCACCAATGTGGTTGAATTTGAATCTGCTTTCTTTTTATTATATTATTCTGTATTCTCTTTCCCTTATTCTATGTTCTATGTGATCTTTGGGACTAATTGTATCTAATATTGCATCAAGTTTATTTGGGTAAAAATAAAAGTCACTTTGTTCTCCTACCACTTTTATATGTAAAAGTCATAAAGTAAAGAATAACAAAACAAACAAACAAACACAATTGTGGAAGTTGTGGCTCTTCCCATTTCTGGGAATGCTTGCATCATCCCAAGTTTCTGCCCCCTGAACTCTGCATCCTGAATAATTTGATAGGCAGCCCTATCAGCAAACCTGATCGTAATCCTTGTTGTCAGTTTTTGTTACACAATCCTGGAAAAGAAATCTCCCAGGATTGATTTCTCCTCCTTATATAAGCAGCATTTATCATTAAAATCAGTCTTAATTTTCTAGTTGGTTTCTGATTTTTTTAAAAAAATATTGTGTTACTTGATATTCTCATCCTGCATCAGAGGCAAGCACAGAATTGTTTCTCTTCCATCTTCTTGCATTCATAACATTGGGAAAGGAGGGGGAAACAAAGACTTTTCTGAAGTCAACCCTTGCTTAGGTTCCTGTTTATGTCATTTGTCCTTGAACTTCAAATATGTTGTGCTACCCTGTAATATTCTGCCAACACACACACACACAAAAACTGATAGAGAAGGAAAATTTCAATGCATTATATCTCTCTCCTGTCATATGACGAGAAAAAAAAGCAGAGACCTGGAACAACTGATCCATTTATTTCACTGGAGCATCAGACCACAAAGGAATGCTTATTTGGAAATACAAACCAGGGAGAATTCCTAATGGTTAAGTTGATGGAGAATGGCACTTACTGTTCTGAGAAAATGATTATTTGTTCCTGGGCATTCTTAAATTGATTCAGAACATATATTGTTAGGAACTAATATCTATATATTCATTTATACTGAATATTCCTAAAGGCAATTAGCATACTCAGTTTTGGGAAAAGGAAACAAAACAAAATTGGAACTTTGAACTCTTGTGCCAAGAGTTCACAAGAGTGCCAAGAGATGCACCATTGAAATCTGGAAAAGTTCAACTCCAGAAATTTAAAGTACAAGTTTATCATTGTAGAATAAGCAGAACAGCCCAGATCTTATCTTTGTTTTGCTCCTGTAAAACCTTTATAAGTTTGCCAAAAAGTTCATTTCTTTCAGGACAGTATAGCAATTTTTCATGTTTTATGGAGAACAATCAATTACAGTTGGGGGATTTTTTAAGCCAGCTGGATAGAATTTTCACTGAGTAGATTCAAGCGTTGGGAATCTGGTGGTTGGCACATTATTTGAAGCAACAAACTCAACAAGATTAATTTCAGAAATAGTTCCTGAGAATGGTCAGATTCTAACAAAAGAGAATATATGTGACTCAGGGTAGAACTGTAGAGTTCTTGGTACTCTTTGCACTTGGTTGTTTACCTGCAAACATTTCATTACCTATCTTGGTAACATAATCAGTGCTAGTGGGTGTGACATTTGGTCCTTGTTTATGTACAATAGCTTGCCCTGCCATTGTTGATGGGAGTGTGGTTTCTCCTTGACAGTTCCTTGACCAGGGTGTTATTTCCTGCTTCGTTAGACTGTGCTAGATTCTGAAGTTATTAATAACCAGGTTTTTTTATAGGCCATATTATAGTTTGGATGAGAAAATAATACAATATGAAGCTGATAAATTCTTGAGTCAAGTGGATATTCAACTTTTATCAACAGATAATTTGATATTCTGAAAGCTCTCTACACTTTCAGGAGTTGCTTGATTCAGTACTGTACAGTTGTAAAATGGTAACATTCTTGATTCTGGTGGATTTTCAGAGGAATAGTGCAAAGCATTTGCAAATTTGCTGGCCTCCCTATTTTTAGATACATACAATGAACCCTTTAAAGCTGATAAATTATTTCTATAATTGTATATGGCATATAAGAGTTAGTTTTAAAACATAGTAATGATTGTAAATTCTATAATAGCTACAGGCCTATTTCATTAATTAATGTGGATATTGAGGTTATTAATCCTTTATTGATTAGGTAGTTGCAAAAAGCTTTATTGTACATAATACACCTTCCCAGTCAACAAACATCAGACAATTCACATTTATTAATTGGTATGCTGGATTTGGCTAAAGACTGTGCTGTATTAGTATTTTTAAATCCAGAAATATTTTGTTTGGATTAAATTTTTAAAGCAAATAATGATTAACTAAACTTGTCTGAGGGTTTTGGTTTTTGGATTGGGATTATTTGTATACAAGTGTTAGTTTTAAAATACAATAATGATAGTAAATTCTGTAATAGCTATAGGCCTATTTCATTAATTAATAATATTGAGATAATGAACCCTTTATTGGTTAGGTGGCTGCAGAAAGCTTTATCACATATGATACATATGTATGTGTGTTTAGGTTATAACAAATGGAATTATTTCAAACTACTTTGAATTGCAATGTGGTACTAACAGAAGTGCCCACTTTCACCCTTGCTATCTAATTCAATCTCTAAATCTTTAGCTATTATTGTAAGGTAGTTTTACACATTATGGGTATTGCTTTGGCAGGATGCAAGTACAAACTATTTTTATATGCTAATGATACTTCAGCAGTTTTAAAGAAGTACTGTACTTATCTGCTTAATTTTATGCAAGTAGTACAGTATTTCGGAAAGTACTCTTTCTCTAAGATTAACTGTGTTAAACTTTGCTTATTTCTCTTAGGCTCTAATATATCAATAAAATTACATAAAGAGTTGGATTTTACTATTTCACTGACTGTGTGAAATATTGGGACTTTACATTTCCCCAAATATTTCTAAATATGTGGAAATAAATATGTAAATAGATAGAGTAAAATTCCATTAAGTGTGTGGGGTAAATTTAATGTTATTAAAATGAATCATGTCCCTCATTTGATTTTTACCTTAGAGGTATCCTAATGTTAATACCAAATAAACATTTTCTCCAGACTGATAGACATTTCAGGAAATTTATCTGGGACATTACCCTACCAAGGCTTTAATTAGCTAAATTGAGATTATCATTTGAGGAGGGTGGCTTTAATATATTTAATTTGCAAAAATGCAATCAGGCTTATATTTTACTAGCCATAGGTATATGGAATGAAAATATAGTGGGACACTATTCCTTATAGGCTATGTTGGGAAGTTAATATTTGTGCTCATAGCAAGTTCTTGGAGTAACATAGAATAGAAAAGATGTTTTATTACTCGAAGTGCAAGTTGTGAGAAAGCTTTTAGGGAAGAGATTAGATTTTGATAATAAGTTCCACAAATAGTTAATTTTTTGGGAAAGATTCTACTTTAAAAATAGATGGCAGAATGTATCATTAGAAAATATGGTTAGAAGCCAGGATAGTGACTTTAAATCAATTATTCATCATATTAAGAAGTTTTTTCTGATTTCAGATTGAATTTGGTCAATTTGAAGCAATACTTTACAACAAAAGAAATTTAACAACTTAGTTTGGGTCAGATGCTTTCGCCCCTGAGATGTTTTGCGATTTAATGGAATCCATGACAGAAGTTACAACATCGCTTTATTAAGAGTTCAAGAATATTCCTAAAGTGAGATATATCAAACATAGATCAGAGAACTGAAATTTCTGGTGATGTTCCATCAATGGCTTCATGTTGTTAAAATTGTTGACATGCTGCTGACTTCCGGTTGCAAGACTTCGGCGGCGGCAGGAATCCGCTATGGTGCGCGGTTCCTGCTGCGCTCGCTGCCAAGGTGCCCCTGATCCAGCTGGATTTGGAGGCTATGGTTACCCCATAGAGGTAACCAAAGATAAGGGAGATCTGGGCAGGGGTCTGGGGGAATCGCAACCCCCCTCCTCAGCCAGCTTAACTCCCTTTTCCCAAGGTGGTGGAGCAGCGGTCAGTAATGGTCGTCACAAAGAAGCTTTCAGCCAGACAAGATTGTGCAGGAGGAAGTTTGAAGTGAAAGGTTTTGGCTGAACCAGGACAATAAGTTACATTTCTATCCTGGAGGTTCAACTTTTCAAATGATACATTGTTTCCTAACAAGATCTTTAAAAGCGGCAGAGAAAAGTGAAAGGGAAAGTTGTTTTCTTCTCACTCTCCTTCCCTACAGAGATAGCAGATGGAAATTGGAAAAACCTGCTTCGGTACAGAAGGTAATTAAACCTGAAAATTAAAGCCAAGGGGATATTAAGATTTCTGAACATTGGAACTAAAAACCAATTTTTTTTTGCTATAAGTGGGAAGGGAGAGGTAAAGAACATATATTAAGATTTTGTTAAAGGAGACGGCTTGAAACTTTTAAGATCAGAGATAACGGCAATAAGACTTCTAAAAAATTACTTTGGAACTGTGTAATTAAATTCCACCCCAGGAAGAGAAAGTACAAAAAGAAGAAAGTGCTAAATGAAACAGTTTGTGCTGATTTGGATTGCTTTGTGACTTTGAGACTCTTGGAAACTATTTTTTGAATGATTAAAAACATTTGGGTTGTTTTTAAAAAAATATCTTACAATGGCATTATCTGTTGAAGAATTGAAAATAGAATATAAAAAGTTAAAAGAAGAGGAACAAAAAGGCAAGAGCTCTACTGGATCCATTTTTTATTTCTTAGAAATTGCGATTTCTACCTAACCAGGAATTACAACAACAAGAAAGTTGGGATGATGAAGAAGAAGCCATCTTTAATGGACAAATAATTTTAGTTGAGGAAGAAAAGGGAAAGAAAATGGAGAATTCAAGATTTAAAAAAACAACCAAGAAAGGGAAAAATAAGGTGAAAAATCGATATAATGTCAGAAAGCAACAAAAAAGAGGAATACAACAGAGAGGGGAGACCAGGAGGGTGGAGGTTGAGAGATGCGGGGTTGGGGGTGGGAAGACCAGACTGGATAAGAGAGGAAAGGAAAAAGGGAAGAGAAGTTATAAAGACTTAAAACAAGATGTTAAAAAACAGGGGTTTTTTTAGAGACAAAGGGTAAAATGTAATTAAAGAAGAGATTCTGCAAAAGTGCACAGGATTGTATTGTAGTATTTGTATTTGAAATAGAGTTAGAAAATTGGAATATTATATGAGTTAACAATATATTAAAGGGAATGTGTAAAATGTCTAATAGAGTTTAATTAGTTATGGAACATTGTTTTTACTATATTATAAGTTTACTATTTTTTTCTTTTCTTTTATTATTTTAAAATGTACTATGTAGAATGCACTAAGCAGAATCAGTATGGAAATTATATATTATTTAAAGTGTTAAATTTAGGAGAAAGATAAAAAGTCATCATACTTCAACCAGTGATTACAGAGAAATTTTGCAGTAAAGATAAAAGAAAAAATAGATAATTGAAAAAGAACGGACAAAAGATACAAGTATAATATTTAAATTGAGATGAAATAAATAAAATAGAATTAAGAGAGTGAAAAGAGGGGAGAAAACATATAGAAAATGCAGAATGTTAAATGAGATATGAAATAGTATATAAGGTGAGCATGAATTTGATTTATTTCTGTACAAAAAGATGCTAACCCGGGATTAAGCCGCTTTCCAAAAAGAAGTTTTATGTTTCTATGTTTTGTGTTTTGTTTGTTAAGTTAGCCTATTGAGAATTAATAACATTTTGAAAGAACATTAGAAGAGAACAATGAAATTGTAAACAAGACAGATGAAAGTATAAGTACAATGAATAAATAGATATAGAAATTTAGGTAAAAGAAATCTAATTGAATAAAGGGAGAAATAGTAAGAGGTTGGAAAAAGAATAAATAAGATATGCATATGTGATAATCTGGAACTATGTTGTACTCAAATAAGATGTTTTATTTGTTTTGTCAAAATTTAATAAGAAGTTTTTAGAAAAGGGGTTTTATGCTATTAGGTTTTATGCTTTGTTTGTGTATTGTCTTTAAAAACTAATAAAATTTGTTTTAAAAAAATGTTGACATGCTCTGAGAGATTTGGGGTTAAAGCTGATTCATCATTGTATTTAGAGTATATTAGATTCCCCCAAAGAATGTTCTGGAAAAGATGTGCCTCATAACTTTAATATAAAAAATAGAAGATTAATTGACCTAAATAATATAATCTTAAGAATTCTTGACATTTTGCTGAAACAGTATTTAAATAAATATTTATAGATTCATTGGAAAATCTTTAAAAGCTAAAGATGTTGATATGATGTTGAATTATATGCCCAAAGTTCTAGAATCTAAAGGTCTACAAAATATTAGGATTGTTTGGGATTAGGATTTGGCAGTTCGATTCTCACTGGCTCAAGGTTGACTCAGCCTGCCATCCTTCCGAGGTCAGTAAAATGAAGACAAAATGTTGGGGGCATTCGGCTGACTCTGTAAACCGCTTAGAAAGGGCTGTAAAAGCACTGTGAAGTGGTATATAAGTCTAAGTTCTATTGGTGTCTGTCTGTCTGTCTGCCTGCCTGCCTGCCTGCCTCTCTCTCCTTTATCTCTACTGCTATTGTGCCATTCATGGGGAGTAGCTAAAAGTATAATACTGAGAAAATGTAAAAATTGCATTGTAGATATTAAAGACATGTATATAAAATATAAAAACACGTATATATAAAGACATATCTAATATCAATATGTATAAGTTATCCATCTTGGAAAAAGCAGTATCTTCTGTAAACCAAATCATGAAATAATATGTTATTTTGCACAGATTTCATGATATTTTGCAATCCTATTTTGTATTTGATTATAATATAACTTTATATAGGTGTTTTTTACAAAGCCAATATCTATCTATAAGCTTACAGTACAGTATAAATATAATTTGTTTCTTCTTCTTTTTTCTTCCCTTCCCTTCATTATTATTATTATCTTGTTTTGTTTTGTTATTTTTGTGCATCTTTGCATTTTGTTTACATTCTGTGCTCTTTTAAAATAAAGTAAAATATTTTCAAAAATCACATAGAAGACTTATGGATACAAAGGAAGAGACTTTGCTACTGGGTCCATTCTTAAATCTGTGTACCTCTATTAACTCCTTCTTCCTTCCTCCCCCACCCACCATCATCCACATTTGGAATATGGCCCTGACATTTATGTGTGAGGAATGTGATATCTGGGAGAAGACCAAACTACAATTCTAATATCTTTGCTATTTGTAATTGCCCCACATGGAAGCAAGGCAAAAACTCATGTACATATCAGCTGGAAGTTGCAATAAATCAATAATATAAATGTATGTTTCAGGGACGATCTGATATAGGTGTAAAATTGTAGGGAAAAAAATGAAATAAACTTTGATGACATTAAGCTGAAACAAAGCTGATGTTGATTACTTTTTTAGTGAAAGCTGGCTATAAAATATTGGAAGTCAATTAAACTAATTCAATTAATTTAGAAGTCAGCTCCACTGGGTTCATCAGAATTTGTTTTCAACAACTGCAGCGTAAGTTTGGCTTGTAGCCGGAAAAACTCTAATTCATCATATTCTTGTTATGCAAGGGCTGTCCTCAACATGTTTAGATTAACATATATTGATAGGTTTGCTGATAGACAGGTAAAGAACATTCTGATATATACAAATTATCATCATTATGTTATCTTTGGATCATCTTTTCTTGCTCTCCACATGCATGGTGGAGTTAAAATTCTTTTTCTAAGACAAAGATTATTCAGACAATTTTCTGTTCTCAGAGACTTCATAATTATAGAGAAACGCACAGAAGATGAAATAAAACAACGGAAAACAAGAAAGGTTGTAGCAACAGACAAATTATTGTTTGTTTTGTATATATTTCAACAATGGGCTAAATTATTTTATAACAGTTTGGCTGCATCAATTATTGGCTGTTACAGGTAAGTGTTTTATTATATTAATTTAGGAAATGAAGTTATGCGTTCTAAGATTTCAAATTTCATGGTTGGGCGTAGATAATCCTAAAAGTTCTAAGGCATTAATATGTAGCTCAATTTTTGTGAAATAAGGCATCAGAAACCAAGGTCTAGATTAAAATTTGCCTTTGGAAAGACAATAGGAATGTGTGTTCTTATGCAACGTCTTTTTTTATATTGTGAGCCATCCCAAGTCAGCATGGAGTTAGGCAGCACCAAAATCTAATCAAATGAAATCAGATAAAGTCAATAATTATAACATAGGTTAGATGTTCAGATAGCAGAGAATTAACCATGCTTATTCATATCTCCTAACAGTCTAATATGCATGTTTCTTCCCCCCAATCTACATCTTTAATTTCTAAATGAAGTATAGGCACTGATGAAACCTGAATTTCACATTCTGGTGCGGTATCTGCTATCCCGCATCAGATGGGCGTCTCATGATAGGGAGCGAAGGAGAGAGAAACGACAGGAGATGAAGTTCCTCGCGATGAGTGCGCCCAGAATGTCTGGGTACACGCTCTTTTATTATGCTCATTCAAAAGGGGGTGATTATTTATTCAGAACCTAGGTCAAGCCTAGGTCAGACGGAATATACAGAATTAACAATGGCTCAAACAAAGCAAGATACCAGGACAGACAGGATGGCAAGATTTATATTTGATCAGGATATTTTTTCTTCACAAAGCTGCATGCCAGACAATGTAATCCCAAGTGAATAAACCATTTCTGCAAATGTTTGACTCCTTGTCTCTGTACGTGCCCTGTAAAAGGTCACTGAGAAGACAGAAGCTTAATGATTACACGTGAATGATACAATGTTGCAAATGCCTGAATGATACATAGTTGCAATGATACACAGTTGCAAACACATAAATGATACATAGTTACAACATTCTGGCTCAAAATCCAGTCTCAACATTACCATATATTGATCATGCTGCTATCACACCAGTATCCAGACGAGGCAATGACAGTGTCTCCATGTACTAACACTATTCTGCCAAACCAAAATGTTGGAGATTATCTTTGTCCAGAAATAAGATGCTTGGATTTACCAGGTAAAATAACAGTCATTCTAACATCTGGAAAATAATAACCACCAAACTGAGTACAGGAATCTTCAGGCATTCATTTTCAGTTGTCTGCCTCATGGAAACTCCAATCTTAAGCCTTAAACTGCCAACACAAAAGCTTCCAACTCAATAATCAGACATGCAAGCTATAAAAGAAATAATTATGTGCCTACAGCAATCCAATTATTCAAAACTGAAGTACTAAAATTTTTCAGTGCTTTATGCATATGAATATGCCTGTTGCTAGAAAAGGTTCAGTCTAAATTCTTGAGAATTATGCTCTGAATTCTTTTTTCAATTGCAAATGTACTTCTCCAGTTAGAGCTTAAATATATCTACCACTGAGGCCCATTGAAGGCTGTGACATTTAAAATATGGGCTTAAGCAAATATTGGTCAGTGAGTTTTGGACTCAGTTTTCATTGATAAACAAATGTAATTCCTCATAGAAGAATCAAATTATATCTGATCTGGTTCTCTGTAGGCTCACTCTGCAATCTTTATATATGCTGGAGTATGTATCTAGAAGATTCTAGATCTTGCTATACAAGGAAAGAGATTTAACACCTCGCACTTTTACCACAATAAGCTCATGTAGCCACTTTTTACCAACCCAAGTGGTTTTATGCAATCACATTAGAATAGCACCTACCCTGGGAACTAAAGCCCCTGTCCCACTGCACCAACGAATGCAAAGAGGATGTAAAACATTAAAAAAAGCTTGCCATCTGTTGGAAAACACGATTCATCCATTGTGTACTCACTGCATACGTGTTTCATACACTCTATCCCTCCAGCATCCGTCCACTGAGATTTCATCCGCTCAAGAAGTTTTGAGCTGCACAAAACTTTTTGAATGGATGAACTTTCTGCCACGTACGATGTACATCTGCGACATATACGGGCAACAAACGTTCTATGTCCGTTATCATCCGTTAAACGTCCGCTGTATCCTCTTGGCATCCTTTGGACATCCTCGCAACTCACATCCGCTGCAGCTGAAAACGGAAAGAGGGAGGAAACGAAAGGTACACGGAACATCCAAACAGCGTTAGTAGCACGGAAATAGAAAGGATGTAAGCATATGCATCTCATATATAAAGGATTAAAACGGACAAAACGTTTATATCTGGGATGTATCTCAGAAATTTAGGATGTCTGCAGTATGTCTAGAGTATGTAGAAGGACACCTAGTGGAAAACCGATATTTCCTATTAAAAGGGGGAGGAAATCACCTGGATCTCAGTATGAGTCCAGCAGCCGTGGTGTACAGACCTCTTCACGCTTGGTATTGCTCTTCCACATCATCCATTGTTCTCCACCATGGATCATGACACAATCCGTATGGTAGCTGCGATCATACATCACCAGAACCAAACCCTGTTCAGACTGTTTCACCTTTTATACACAAGGAGAAGAAGGAGACGTCCAAGAGCTGTGTGGGTCCAAGGATGGATCATGAGAAGAATGGAGTTTGGACTGTATGACCAGTTGATGGTGGAGCTGAGGAATGAAGACCCTCCTGCATTCCATCACTTCATGAGATTGCCACCAGCCATGTTTGACGAACTTATACAGCGTCTGAGACCCAGGTTGACCAAGCCGAGCACCAACTTCCATCCCAGCCTGGACCCTGGATTGAAGGTTTTGAAGGCACTGACTCTGCGCCACCTGGCCTCTGGAACCACATACAAAAACATGCAGTGCCATACTAGGTGTGCATGTGCTTCCACCATCTCAGGAGTACATCTGCAGTGTAGCCCAGGCTCTCTGCCTTGTCTCTCCAAGTTGCCTGCTTCTTTTTGGTGTCCCGATACAGTCTGTGGCCCTTTCTCCACAGTTATTCGTTCTCCCTCTGCCATTCCAGCACCTCCTCCTCATGCTCCTCCGAAACGGTGTACTGTTTCCTCTCTCCCTTCTCCTTCCCTTGCCTCTTCCTCCCTCTGGTGGGGCCTTCAGCAGCAGGACCTTCAGGGGCTTGAGCAGCAGGGCCTTCAGGGGCTTGAGCAGCAGGGCTCTGAGGGCCTTGGGGCTGGTCCACCACGGCAGCAGCAGTAGCACTAGCAGTAGCAGTAGCAGAAGCAGAAGCAGAAGCAGAAGCAGAAGCAGAAGCAGAAGCAGAAGCAGTAGCAGCAGTACCAGCAGTACCAGCAGCACCAGCAGCAGCACCAGCAGCACCAGCAGCACCAGCACCAGCAGGAGAAGCAGGAGAAGCACCAGCAGCAGCAACACTAGCAGCACCAGCAGCACCAGCAGCACCAGCAGCACCAGCAGCACCAGCAGCA
>BLBF01000002.1:87539339-87552383 GCA_015471245.1 Laticauda colubrina | reverse complement strand
CACCAGCAGCACCAGCAGCACCAGCAGCACCAGCAGCACCAGCAGCAGGAGAAGCAGCAGCAGCTTCAGAGTCAGTGCCAGGGGGTGGGATGGTGGTTCTGTCCTTCTTGCCAGGGCTGGCATGAGTAGGCACCGGCTTTCTCTTCTTCCCTGACTGAAGAACCATGGTGTTCTTTTAAGATGTATGTGGCAGCACGTCTTTCCTCTGAATGCTGACTGCGTGCGAGCTGTATCCTTTTATATCTGCGGAGCTGACACAATTCATATTCCCCGCATGTGCAGTGAACGCTTTGCATCCATTATACATCCGCTATGCATCCGCTTTGCTTCCTATAGGTGTCCGTGATGCATCCGCGTCATCCGCTATGCATCCGCCCCTTCCACTATGTGTCTGCTTCACTATTCTCCCCCAGAACCCTTGCGGATGTGTCATCCACTTCCATCCGCTGTCATCCGCTAGGCTTCCTACGAACATCCGTTTAATATCCCCGCTACATCCTACCCACGTCTGTTCTTTTCCGTTCTTTTACGTTGTTTTATGTTTTGTTTATGCAAATTTTTGTCACTTTTTGGAGCAGATGACAACGGATGGAGCCACCCCCAAAATTTTGCTCATCCGCTGTGTCCTTTATGCATACGTTTTGCGTCCGTCAGCTATCTTCTTAATGCTATCTTCTGATAGGGAGATTTAATACCACGCTCAACAAGGATGTTTATACATGTGCATATATATTTCTGAAGTGCTCTATCTATCATCCTTGGGGAATGGAGCTAATATTCCCTCTAACCAAAAATGTATTTCAACTGGTTCTTACCCAATGAACAGGTCTAGAAAATCTCCTAAAAGTGATCACTTTCTATGCCAGAGCAACAGCTGTAAGAAATTGGAAACCAGAACATAGAACATAGAAGCTAGCTATGCTTAGCTTCTGCTTGGAACAGGACTTTAAGCTGAATGCTTTGCATTTTGGTTCATGACTTGTACATAAATTAAGAAATCAAAAATAAGAGCAATGAACGGGTTGAGGTTAGCGTAGTTACAAAACTGATTGGCAGGAAAGATGCACACAATCCCTGCTAGATTTGAGAAGTATAACTCCTTTGGAGCCCCTCTGAAACATTTGTGAAAAAAATTAATATCTAGGCAGAGAGCTACACTTCCTTCTAACACTGGGCTCCTGGACAAATTTGATTAATGAAACCCTCTCCCCTCTTGAGTGTTTTCTGTGTGAAATATAACTCCACCGCAAGTGACTTTTCTTAAAGAACTGTGGCATCTTCTGTTAAGCAAATTTGTCAGTTTGTAATGAGTAAAGGATCCTTAACTGAAAACAGACAGCTTGGCTCTTTAAAAGGAAACACTTGGCTTTTTAAACCTCTCAAGTGCCAAGATGAGCACACTGAAAATAGAAAGAAAGCTGCTTGTTGGGAGACAATTATTCATGCTCATGGCAGCATTAGAATTTTATAACTGCACTGCTCCTCTAAAATTTAGTGAGAAGTATGTATATTTTTGGAGCCTAAAACATTCCTATTTCCACTGATTCTTGTCTTGGACTATGTTGCATGTTAAGCCCATGTCACACTGCACCAACGGATGCAAACAGGATGTAAAACGGAGAAAAACGCTTGCCATCCATTGGAAAACTCGATGCATCCGTAGTGTACTCATTGCATACGTCTTTCATGCGCTCTATCCGTCGAGCATCCGTCTACTGCTATTTCATCTGCTCAAAAAGTTTTGAGCTGCACAAAACCTTTTGAGCGGATGAACTTTCTGCCACTTTCTACATCCGCGACACATACGGGCAACAAATGTTCTATATCCGTTGTCATCCGTTACACGTCCACTGTATCCTCTGGGCATCCTCTGGGCATCTGTGCAACTCACATCCACTCCAGTGGAAAGTGGAAAGAGGGACGAAATGAAAGGTACGCGGAACGTCCACACAGCGTTAGAAGCACGGACATAGAAAGGATGACAGCAGATGCAGCTCGGATATAAAGCATTAAAACGGACAAAATGTTCGTATATGGGACATATCTCGGATATTTAGGATGTCTGGAGGATGTCTTGAGAATGTGGAAGGACACCTAGCGGAAAACTGACATTTCCTATAAAAAGGGGGAGGAAATCACCTGGATCTCACTATCAGTCCAGCAGGCGTGGTGTGCAGATCTCTTCAGCCTTGCTCTTGCTCTTCCACATCATCCATTGATGTCCACCATGGATCATCGCACACTCCTTTTGGTAGCCGTCATCATTCAACACCAGAACCAAGCCCTGTTCAGACTGTTTCACCTTTTCTACGCAAGAAGAAGAAGGAGACGTCCAAGAGCTGTCTGGGTCCAAAGATGGATCGGGAGAAGAGTGGAGTTTGGGCTCTATGACAAGCTGATGGTGGAGCTGAGGAATGAAGACCCTCGTGCATTCCAACACTTCATGAGGATGCCACCAGTCATGTTTGATGAAGTTGTGTAGCATCTGAGACCCAGGTTGACCAAGGCAAACACCAACTTCTGCCCTAGCCTGGATCCTGGACTGAAGGTGGCGCTGACTCTGCACCACCTGGCCTCTGGGACCACGTACAGAAACATGCAGTATGCTGGAGGGTGCCACACAACACCGTCAGCATTGTGGTCAGAGAAGTGGTGCAGGCCATCATCAAAGAATACGTGGAGGAGCTCCTCCAATGTCCCACCACTGAAGAAGGCTGGAGGAAAGTTGCAGAGCAGTGGTATCAGAGCTGGAACTTTCCCCACACCATTGGAGCCATAGATGGGAAGCACGTGGCCTGCAAAGCTCCAGCCAACTCAGGGTCAACTTATTTCAACTACAAGGGCTTCTTCAGCATCATCCTCTTTGCCATGGTTGATGCTGACTACAAGTTCATGTACATCGATGCTTCAGGTAACGGGTCAGCTTCAGATGCCCAGGTATACAATGCCAGTGACCTCAAGGAGGGGCTGAAACGCAACCTCATCATGGGTTTCCCAGATCCAGACCCCCTGCCCAATGACACACAAGATGTGCCCTACTTCATCGTGGGGGATGACGCCTTCTCCCTCAGAACCTACCTCATGAAGCCATACAGTTCAAGATACCTCACCCGTGAAGAGAGGATCTTCAACTACAGGCTGTCCAGGGCAAGGCGGGTTGTGCAGAATGACTTTGGCATCCTGGCCAACAGGTTCCAGGTACTTCTCACCACCATGCAGCATCACCCACAGACTGTGAGGAGCATCGTGAAAGCTTGCACAATCTCATGCGCACTCGCTACCCAGTGTTGCAGAACAGGCTTGTGGACCGTCAACAAGGGAATGGGGACATGGAGCCTGGTGAATGGAGGCAAGGACTAAACCTGATAGACACTAAGGATGTGTAAGGCCCCAACAGAGTTTCATGTGAAGGGAAGAAGCAGCACAACCTCCTGAAACACTGGTGCAACTCCTCAGCTGGAGCAGTGGAGTGGCAAGACAGGATGGTAGATGCTTAATGGATGCTTCCTTGAGCCTGTCTCATAACACTGATGAGATTGTGCCATGTATGTTGAGTGGTCCTACAATGAATAGGGCATTAATAAAGAGTTTTGTTTATCTTGAAATGTGTTGATCAATGAATAAATTGTTATTCGTAATAAAGGGCCATAGGTGTGGCAGCTGGGAGGGTGGACCATACAGTCCCACTATGCTTGCACTGGAGGTTTATCTATCCCACAACTATCCTTACCCATCCCACAGCTATCCATCCCACAACCAATCTTACCCATTCCACAGCTATCCTTACCAATCCCACAGCTATCCTTACCCATCCCAGAAGCATACAAAGGCTTAACTCTTTTTTCAAAGTTTTCACCAACACTTTATTAAGTAAAAAAAATGAACCAAGTGTGTGAAGCAAAGATAACCTTTATTAATAACAAACTGTATGACTTTATTAAAAAGTAAAATGACCCAAGTAAAGTGTCTTAAGGAAAGATAAAGTTAACAGGTAACAACTCGGTCTCTGGCACTCTTCTCAGTCACTCTGAGGCATGCCCATGGTCTCAGATGTAAAGAGGCCAGGGACTGTGGTGGTGGCTGTGGCTGGAGTGCTGGTCTGAGGCACCATTGGGGTGCCTGGCCCCGAGAGTACAACAGGAGATGGTGTGTGCAGGAAGCTCTCAGAAAGCTGACTCAGTCCCGTGAGGTTGAGAGGCCCTTCACCAAGTACCTGGGAAGTATGGCCCAAGACTGATGACAGATGTTCTGACGAAGGGCTTGGCTGTGGGGTGGAGGAAGGAGGAGTGTAGTGGGGCTGTCTGGTCTGCAGCTGGGTCAGGTGAGGCATCTGTGCCGTCTGTGGTATCCGATGAACCTGGGCCTGGACTGGGAAGGGACTCTGTTGTGGGAAGTCCTGGTAATGGTAGGCTTGGTCGGTGAGGGTCTGTTGAAATCCATGGAAGGGCTGTGACATCGCCTGGGGTGGAGGAGCAGACCTGGAGTGGGTAGGAGCAGGTTCAGCTGGGCCTGGAGGGTGGTGCAGCAGACCTGTGATCCTCTCCTTCATCACCTGGTACTGGGACTCGGGCATGTCCATGAGGGTCTGGCTCACATACGTGTTGAAGGGCTTGCGGTTCGTGGATGGTATGTCGAAGTGGACCAGCTGGGAGAGAAGATCTGTGCTGGCTTTGATTGTGTCCCTGATCTCCAAGAGGACAGTGTGGCTCTGTCCCTCTGGTCTGCCTCTCTGCCTGCTTTCTTTGGAGGTGGAGCTGGGTGTGGGTGTGGGTTGGTCTCTGGTGGCTGCTTCTTCTTGCTCCATCTGAGACAGGGGATCCTCCACGTCCTCCAGCACAGGGAGTGCGGCTGTCAGGGGGGTCTCTGTCATGTGGCCCTCCAAAGACACCTGCCTCGACATGGTAGCTGTCTCCTGGCTGGAAGAGGAGTGGCTCTCTGAGGGCTGTCTGAGGGAGAGGGTTGACAGAGGAGCTGCTCCTCGGTGGCGGATCTCACCCTCCAGGAAGCTGCACCTGGCCATGACATAGGTCTCCCGGTCAGTGAGCTTGACAGCGGCCTTCCCGGATTATTTCAGGTGCAACTTGCCATACCAGGTGTGCATGTGCTTCCACCATCCCAGGAGGACATCTGAAGTGTAGCCCAGGCTCTCCGCCTTCTCTCTCCAAGCTGCCTGTTTCTTCTTGGTGTCGCGATAGAGCCTGTGGCCCTTTCTCCACAGGTACTCATTCTCCTTCAGCCATTCCAGCACCTCCTCCTCATGGTCTTCAGAAATGGAGTACTGTTTCCTCTCTCCCTTCTCCTTGCCTTGCCTCTTCTTCCCTCTGGCAGGGGCTTCAGGGCCTTCAGCAGCAGGGCTTTGAGGACCTTGCGGCTGGTCCACCACAGCAGCACCAGCAGGAGAAGCACCAGCAGCACCAGCAGGAGCACCAGCAGCAGCAACACCAGGAGCAGCAGCAGCAGCAGCAGCTTCAGAGTCAGTCCCAGGGGGTGGGATGGTGGTTCAGTCCCAGGGGGTGGGATGGTGGTTCTGTCCTTCTTGCCAGGGCTTGCAGGAGTAGGCACAGGCTTCCTCTTCTTCCCCATGGTGTTCTCTCAAGATGTCTCTGGCAGCACGTCTTTCCTCTGAATGCTGACTGCTTGCGAGCTACATCCTTTTATATCCGCGGAGCTGACACAATTCATACTCCCCACATGTGCAGTGAAAGCTTTGCATCCACTACGCATCCGCTACGCATCCACTAGGCATCCTCTATGCATCCTATAGGCGTCCATGATGCATCTGCATCATCGTCCATCGTCCATGATGCATCCGCTCCTTCTGCAACGCGTCCACTTTGCTATTCTCCCCTGGAACCCCTGTGGATGTATCATCTGCTTCCATCCGCTTTCATCTGCTAGGCTTCCTACGAACATCCGCTTTACATCCCCGCTACATCCTCCCCACGTCCGTTCCTTTCCATTGTTTTCTGTTCTGTTTATGCAAATTTGGGGCTCTTTTGAGAGCAGATAACAACGGATGGAGCCACCCCTGAAATTTTGCTTGTCCAGTGTGTCCTTTTTGCATATGTTTTGCATCCATTGGCCAGTGTGACCTAGCCTTTACAGAGGTGTATTCAGCAGGTTCTAACCAGTTTTGGAGAACCAGTAGTGGAAATTTTGAGTAGTTTGGAGAACAGGCAAATACCACCTCTGACTGGTGATTTTACATTATCCTTCTCCTGACATGCCCACCAAGCAACGCCCACAGAACCAGTAGTAAAAAAAATTGAATCCCAGCACTGGCTATGTACAACATTGGAAGGACTGAGTGGAGTTCATTAAAGTCTTATCCCAGAAAGTATTTGGCAGCACCTCAGAGACATCCATGAACATGACCCTAGTCTCTATCAAGAGAAATATTAAATCTTATACATATCTGCTAGGAAGTGAATTTATCTTCGCCTATGCGAAGTGAGTTCAGTTTATTTCAATAAAGTGATTCAGGTCATGGAGGCAACATATTATTTCTTATATTTAGAGTTTCTGCACCCCATGGAGACTTTCTTTGCTAAAAAAAAAAAAGCCATTTGACTCATTTGAACAAATTTGTAGTACTGTCTAAAGCCCAAAGTGGCAGTAGTTATATGACCTTCATCTTCTTCCAATTGTGATTTGGAAGAGCCTGGCAGTTCCTCCTCCAATGTGCTTGCCAGAGCCTTTGGGTGAGAAATTATACCTACAGTACTTTTTATTTAACCTTTATGTAATATATTTGCATACTTACCTATGATAGGTTGGTCCGTGGTGGCGGGAGATTTGAAGAGCCATCATTGACCACGAGCCATGAGCAGCCGGCTATAAAAAGGCTGCTGCGGTTTCACCGGGCGCAATTTACTGGAGAGAAAATAAAAAGGAAAAAGGTCAACTGGATCTCGAGTCTCTTTTTCCCACAACGCAACACTGGCGACGAAGGTGGGATTGTGAGACAAAGTTGTGCACCTGGCAATGAGGTTGTGCACCTGGCAACGAGGATCATTCCCAGTTGTGCACCTGGCAACGAGGACCGAGCAAGATGAAATGGCCGGGAACAACTCACCACCCACACCATTCATCCCAGCAACTGAAGACTGGGAATCCTACATCGACTGATTCCTTGTGTTTCTAGAAGGGAGCGATCTCCAGGGAATATCTGAAAATAGGAAGAGAGTTGTCTTCCTCGCCCACTGTGGTCCCACAGTATTCAAAATGGCAAAGGCATTGGCAGCACCCAATGATGTAAAGACAATGGCATAAGTGGACCTAGAAAAACTACTGTGAGCCCACTATGCACCAACCATTTCATGCCTCATCAAAAGACACAAATTTTATTGGTGTGACCAAAAGGAAGACGAGAGCATCGGAGATTTTGTTGCAGCACTAAGAGACATTGGCGGAGCATGCAAATTTCTAAACATGGATGAGGCCATGAGGGACTGCGTGTCCTTGGATTAAAGGAACTTACACTGCAGGGTTGACTACTAACAAGACCTAAGATAACATTGAAGTAGGCAATAGAAGAAGCCACCGCAGCAGAAGCAACACAGAAATTGACAGACACCATGAGACAAATGAATAAATTAACAAAGGAAACCCAAAAAGACACTAGTCAAATACACAATAAGACACCAGAGGAAACTCAAGAACTCACCACCACAACATACCATGAGGACATCGAATCCCTATAAGAAGACGAAGAGGAAGAGGAAGAGGTAAATCAACTCTGGTCAGAAAAAGGTAGACGGGAGTGAATTGAAAGGAAGTCAGAATTCCGTTGTGCCGGGTGGGGAGGAAACCATCCACGTTCTGAATGCCGTTTCTTCGATGCTATTTGCAGGTATTGTGAATGGCGGGGACACATAGCGAGAGCATGCCAAACTAAAAAATAACTATGGCCCTAGACAAAGATGGAATACCCCCCCCCCCCCCCCCAGAGAGAGGGAAAAGCAAATAGGGAGCCATTGGAGCCAAAAAAAACAGAAACAAGCGATGGAAAGAAGCAAACAGAAAAGAGGAAACACATCAAACAATAACTATTGGGCACTCAAACTCAATCAATGTAAAAAAGGTACATGTACAAGTCACCATAGAAGGCCAACCATGCGAGATGGAGGTGGACTCAGGCTTGTATTTATCAATGATATTGTGGAATACCCTAAAAAGACTAAACAAGGAAGAGCTCAAAATACAAAAACTCAGATTAAAGGACTACCAGGGAAACAGAATTCCTGTAGTAGGTACCGGACATTTCAAAGTTGAATTCAAAAATCACACTAAAGTCCTTCCATTAACCATAGTCGACCGGGATCGCCCCAGCCTACTGGGACTCGAATGGTTTGCACCATTAGGAATCGGAGTAACCAGAATAAACAACATTACTGAGACAGACTGGGAAGAGAACCCGATTAAAGAATTCCAGGACGTTTTCAATGGAGAACTGGGCAAGTACCAAGGGTCCCCTATCTCATTTAATTTAAATCCAAATATAGCCCCTATAAGACTAAAGGTGAGGTGAGTTCCTTTCGCATTAAAACCAAAAATTGATGAACAATTAGATAAACTTATCGCGCAGGGGGTATTAGAACCAATAGACCATGCAAGGTGGGAAACCCCAATTGTTACCCCTATTAAACCAGATGGGTCAATACGTATCTGCGGAGACTTCAAAGCAACCCTTAACCATGTGCTACAGCAAAGTGCATACCCAGTTCCGGTGGTACAGCACCTATTACACTCTTTGGGGGGAGGTAAAATTTTCCCGAAATTGGATCTTGCACAAGCCTACCAACAATTACCAGTTGAACCAGAAACAGCGGAAGCACAAACAATTCTGACACAGTGGGGAGTATTCAAATGCAACAGACTGCAATTCGGAGTTAGTGTGGTTCCAGGGGTGTTCCAGAGTTTAATGGAATGCCTATTGCAAGGAATAAAAGGGGTGGTACCATACTTTGATGATGTATTAGCATCAGCCAAGGACAAAGAACAACTGAAAGACCACCTAAGCGAAGTCTTTAAAAAATTTAAAGAGGCGGGACTTAAAGTTAAAAAAGACAAGTGCCTATTAGCCACCGACAAAGTCGAATTCCTGGGATACCTCATAGACAAAGAAGGGATCCACCCCACTTGAAAACAAAATCAGAGCAATAAAGGAAGTTCCCAGACCCAAAAATAAAACAGACTTGCAAGCCTTCTTGGGACTTATTAATTTTTACAATGTATTCTTGCCACAGAAAGCAACGATAGTGGAACCACTGCACAGGTTGCTTAATAAGAAAGCCACCTGGACCTGGAGGCGACAAGAAGAAACAGCATTCCAGGAAATCAAAAACTTACTTACATCAGACTGTGTGCTAATACAATACAGCGAAACCCTTCCACTAACATTAACATGCAATGCATCACCATTCGGCATTAGTATTACCCGATGGAAGAAAAGCACCTATCGCATTCTATTCATAAACTCTATCTAAAATGGAGTGGAATTACAGCCAACTAGACAGAGAGGCATTGGCCGCAATAACAGGAATAAAATGTTACCATGAGTATAGCTATGGCAGAACCTTTTCACTTGTCACAGACCATAAACCTCTTCTAGGAATTCTCGCAAGAAACAAAGCTACACCTAACATACTGTCACCATGGATGATGAGGTGGTCGGAATTCCTAGCTGCCTATAACTACAACTTGATCTACTGACCAGGAAAGAACATAACACATGCTGATGCCCTGAACCGTTCCTCCCTACCTGATTTAGACGATGATCCTGCACCAACCACATCAACCCTTCAAATCGAGACATTGGCAAACCTACCCATAACAGCAACAGACATTGCTATGGAAACTGCGAGAGACAGAAACCTGGCGCAGATTTTAAATTGGGTCGGTAAAGGGTGGCCAGAGACTGCAAGTGATGAGACTGTTAAACCGTTTCAGAATAGACAAATGGAACTATCAATCTTAAAGGGATGTATATTATGGGGGGATAGGGTGATCATACCAGACATATTGAGGAAACAAATACTTGAGTTATTGCATGAGGGTCACTTGGGTATCATCAGAATGAAGTCTCTGGCTAGGAGTTATGTATGGTGGCCAGGGATTGATAAGGACATTGGGGAATGGGTAGCAATGTGCAAACGATGCCAAGAATCTAGACCTGCACCCCCTTCTGCACCTGTACACGAATGGGAAACACCTAGGGGACATGGTCTGGAATACACACTGATTTTGCAGGACCAACTAAAGGACACACATTCTTAATAGTGGCAGATGCTTACTCAGATTGGCTCGAGGTAAGCATCATGCACTCAACCACAACAGAAGCTGTTATTAGACAACTAAGGAAACTTTTTATGACACATGGGTTGCCAGATTTAGTTGTATCTGACAATGGACCACAATTCACGGCAATAACATCTGAAAGGTTCCTAGCAGAACAAGGGATAAGGCATGCACTAACAGCACTGGGACATCTGGCTACGAATGGATGGGCGGAACGCATGGTCCGTTATACTAAGGAAACACTATACAAATTGAGACCTGGAGAAAAGGAAAGGATAGACAAACTACTAAGTATACAACACATTACACCAAGCACCACAACAAATAAAAGCCCAGCAGAACTATTAATGGGAAGAAAACTAAGATCAAACCTAGACAGACTACACCCCACATATAGCCCAGAAAAGCCAACAGATTCCTCCAGTTAGTGCCACACATTCAAAACAGGGGACCTAGTCTATGCAAAAAACCACACGGGGGAACCATTGTGGATACTGGCAACAATAACCCAAATAACAGGACGCTGGTCATACAGGGTAGACACAGAGGATGGAAAGAGCTGGAGGAGACAAATAGACCAAATCAGATCGAGGACCACAGTGAGAAACACAATCAGGATGAGGAGGGGGAGAACTTACACAAATAAAGGAATTGCCACAAACATTAAACAAAAATAGCCAAACCAGAGAGGGGGGAGACCCCTCAAACACAAACGAGAGAAGAGGGGGAGACCCTCCACAAGTAAAAGAAATGACAAAACAAACCCTAACAATGACACAACAACCAATACTAACATTAGTCCCAATCTGAAATCGCAAACACGTACCTGAAACTATAGAAGAAGAAAACAACTTGGCGGCACTGGAACAGACTTCGGAGAACCATCAAGAAGCCACTCCTGGTGGGAGCAGCTGAGTCAACTCACCCAGCCAGGAAAGGCCTGGTGGGAGCAGCATGGCTGACTCTACCTTTCAGGAGGCTCCACGGAAAAGAACGGGAGAAACAGCAACTCCATCCGAACAGTCCAGAGACAAACTCACAATTGAATTGTGCAGGTTGTCGGAACCATAAGAGCCCCACCTATTTATGTGACTACATAAGATAGGAGAGGCCCTGATTGGTTGGACTGGATCACATGGGGAGGGGTGTTATATTTTTGCATACTTACCTATGATAGGTTGGTCCGTGGTGGCGGGAGATTTGAAGAGCAGTCATTGGCCATGAGTCGCAAGCAGCTGGCTATAAAAAGGCTGCCGCGGTTTCTCTGGGTGTGATTTAGTGGAGAGAAAATAAAAAGGAAAAAGGTCAACTGGGTCTCGAGTCTCTTTTTCCCACAACACAACACTTTATAAGAGAACTTCTGTACAATAAATATCAAAAGACGTCAATCAGGGAGAACTTTAAGAAGATTTTGCTTTCTCCTAAATACATCTATAAACTGTAGCTTCTTAGTCTCAGATATTAATTTTATGGTATAAATTTGAGTCATTTAAAAATTCCCAGAGCATAAAAGGAAATTTTGCTAAGTGCTACTTGCTATTTAGACATTGCTAAGTAGTATTGTTGAAAGGCTGTCAAAGTGCCTTTCTTCTGAGGATTTGAATTTTCCCACTGGGAGAGCTCCTTGAAAGCTGCATCTTTTTATTTTTCAGGAAAGCGAGAGACAGCAAGGCTGCGTTCCTAGGGCTAGCTAGTTAACTTCGATGGTAAGTCCCTGGTTTTTAATACCTTTTTCTTCCTTTTGTGTATGAATGTTCATTTAGTGTTTAATGTTTAATGTTTAGATATTAAAATCCCGTCAGAGTTTATTTTTCAACAGAAGGCAAACTTAGCGAAGTGCGGAAAATAAACTCTGCAGGGAGACTTGATTGTATTATTGTTTTTTTCTAATCTCTTTTAGCTTTATAATGGTTTTTCTATTTTTATTTTCCGGCAATATTCTGTTTGTTTCCTTTGTAATTTATTTTGTATCTTTTGTCTGTTTGTTTTGCTGATTTGTCATGTCCTGTGTTTGTAAGGGTTTTCTTTTCCTTGTTTTCCTAGCTTTCTTAATTACTTGGCTTTTGTCTAGGGGGCTTCTTTCAATACCTTTTAGTTCTGTGTTGCTAAGACTGGTGCATTCTGTGAACCTAGGTGAGCTGCACCCAGTGACATTAAAGCATCTCTCAGAGGTGGTTATTACAGCAATGTGTAGGGAGTACATGGTGTGGTCCTTGGTTTTTGTAGAGTGGCCCCAGCTAAAAATAGGAGTCAAAAATAGGAGTTTTTGTAGGAGTCAGGAAGGTTTATAAATGTGGTGTAGTTAATGATGTTATGTGGCCTTGTTGCTACTCCCATTAGGCATGTGCTTATGATGTCCTTGAATGATTTCCCTCCTGCTAAGCAAGAGTTAATGGTGTTGAGTATTTCTCTTGCTGGATATTTCCCTATGTTTCCTTTCTCTGGGATAAGCTTTGGTTCTGGGAATGCAGTTGCTTGTGTTACAAGTATTACAATTGTTACAGAAAATAATAATACACAGTATATATTGCATTTCATGTTTCCCATTGCTAGATTTCTTTTCTTCCCTTCCCCCCCTCCTTTTTTTTTATTTGTACAATGTGAAATTTTTTTTAAAAAAGTATAGGTCAATATCAAAAATTATTAAAGTCTCTTGTTTGTTAAAAAAATACAAAGAAAAGGAAAAAATGGAGAAGGTAAATATATATATATATATATATGTGTGCTGTTCAGCTTCCTTCGGGT
>BLBF01000002.1:87504338-87539239 GCA_015471245.1 Laticauda colubrina | reverse complement strand
CACGTCATTGTAGTTCTGTAAAAGTTGTAGCAACGTTTCAGCAGAATCCCATCTGCCATCTTCAGGCTTCTGTATGGATATGGGTCTTACAGCTCCTGGTTTTAAATTTGAGGCTGGTCCATTCTGATTGGTTGGGAGACTGGACGTGTTTCATTGGACTTGGAGTTTGATTGATTGGTGTTCCTGGTTTCTTCTGTCTGTTTTGTGGCTTTGATTGGCTGGCAACAGTCTGTTCTTGTGTTGGAGGCTTTTAGTGCAGCTTGGCTCCGTGTGAAGGGACGGCTGCTCTTCATTAGCAAGCTGGGTTTCACCTGGGTGCCTGGTGGGGGGGGGGTGAGGATGGAGCTATCAGAGGGAGTCTGTTTTTGCCCAGGTGTTTGCCTGGCTTGTGGCATGGAGATCTTTCTATTTGAGAATGCAGGCTTCCAAATGATTGACAGTCTGGTGGAATCATCTCTTCTATTTATGCTGTCAGGTCTTTTTTCAATCTCTATGGCTTCTCTGATGATTCTGTGGCTGGGGTTTTCTATAGTGGCCAGGGTTTTAGTGCCATTGAAGTTGATGTTGTGACCTGTGGTTTTCATGTGTTGGACTAGTGAGGAGGTGTGTTCCAGCTTTTTTACTGCATTTTTGTGTTCCTCTAGGCGGGTACTTACATGTGTGCTGTTTAGCTTCCTTCGGGTATTATCCCACGTCATTGTAGTGCTGTTAAAGTTGTAGAAACGTTTCAGCAGAATCTCATCTGCCATCATCAGGCTTCTGTATTGAGTTTGTATGTGGGTCAGGGTCTCACAGCCATTGGTTTTAAATTTGAGGTTAGCCTATTATTGTGCCAGAATGGTTTTTTTCTTCATCCTGATTGGTTGGGAGTCTTGGTCTGTGTTTATTGGACTTGGAGTTTGTTTGATTGGTGTTTCTGGTTTCTTCTGTCTGTTTTGTGGCTTTGATTGGCTGGCAAAACTCTGTTCCTGTATTGGAGGCTTTCAGTGCAGCTTGGCTTCGTGTGAAAGGACATTATCGTGTGAAAGGCTATTATCTATTAGGAAGCCAGGTTTCACCTGGGTGCCTGGTGGGGGGGTGAGGTTGGAGCTATCAGAGGGAGTCTGTTTTTGCCCAGGTGTTTGCCTGGCTTGTGGCATGGAGATCTTTCTATTTGAGAGTGCAGGCTTCCAAATGATTGACAGTCTGGTGGAATCATCTCTTCTATTTATGCTGTCAGGTCTTTTTTCAATCTCTATGGCTTCTCTGATGATTCTGTGGCTGGGGTTTTCTATAGTGGCCAGGGTTTTAGTGCCATTGAAGTTGATGTTGTGACCTGTGGCTTTCATGTGTTGGACTAGTGAGGAGGTGTGTTCCAGCTTTTTTACTGCATTTTTGTGTTCATCCAGGCGTGTACTTATTCTTCTATTGGTCTGTCCAATGTATGTGGCCGGGCATGATGTACAGGGAACTTCGTATATGCCTTGGTTTTCCAGGTCAATTTTGTCTTTGGGGTTTTTAAGGATGGCTGCTATTTTTTTCTCTGTTTTGAAGGCGGTCTTGATGTGATGCCTGTGTAGTATCTTACTGATTTTATCTGTAGTACCTCTTATGTAGGGCAGGACAGCTGTTCCATAGGTCTGTTGATCTTCTAGGTCTCTGTTATGTCTTGGTGTGTTTTTGTGGATCAAGCTGGTGATTTTGTTTTTGTGGAAGCCATTGGCTGTCAATACTTTACTCAGGGTGCATAGTTCAGTCTTTATATGTGTTTGTCTGCCAGGCGTTTGGTTCTGATAATTAGTGTTTTAGCCACGGAATTTATCTGTGCTGGGTGGTGGTGGGATTGGGCATTGAGGTAGCGGTTGGTGTGTGTTTTCTTCTGGTATATGGTGTGTCCCAGTGTGCCATCTGTTCTTTTGTAGATTAGTACACCTAGGAATGGTAGTTGTTTGTTTATTTCCGTTTCCATGGTTAACTTGATTTTGGGGTGTGTGCTGTTTAGGTGAGTTAGGAAATTGTTTAGGTTTTCTTTTCCATGGGGCCAAATCACAAATGTGTCATCGATGTATCTTAGCCATAGTTTGGGTTTGTGGGTGGCATTAGCCAGGGCTCTGGATTCGAATTCTTCCATGAACAGGTTTGCAATGACGGGTGACAGTGGTGATCCCATAGGGGCTCCTTCAATTTGCTTGTATCTTTGTCCTTTGTATATGAAATATATGTTGGTTAGGCAGTGTTCTGTTAGTTCCATGAGGTGTTTAGCTGGTTGGTATTTATTTTTGATGATTTCAAGAGTTTCTTTTATCGGGACTTGAGTGAATAGTGAAACCACATCGAAACTTACAAGCAGATCTTCTTGTTCCACGTGTAGATCTTTGATCATTTCTAAGAAGTGATATGAGTTTTGTACATATGAATATCTGTTTTTTCCAAATAGTTTTAAAAGTTCATCTTTCATTAGAAAGACTTGTAGCAGCTGGGTCATGTCATCCCAGGATGGATTATGGCTGTCTGTGATAGATTTCAGAGTTTGAATTACTGTTTGAGGATCAGCCCTGAAAGCTGGGGTATCCTTTTTCCAGATGACCAAGTCAGAGGCAGAGAAGGGAGTGTGGGTTAAAATGTTTTCTAATTGTTCCCTATTTCTGCCTGGCACTGGTTTGCTTAAAAGGGGAGCCATAATCCGTGCCTCAGTCTTTCCTTCCAGGGAATGGGTTTCAGGTTTTTCCTGATCTTTTCCCTTGGTCAGGTCTTTGGTCCTAGCCATTTCAGCCCAGCAATACCAATTGGGTATTTGGCTGGGTTTAATGCGTGTTCTAAGTGCTTTCAGGGTTTTATAATCTAAAGTACCGCTATTAGGCCAAATTTCTCTTTCCGTGTCATTTCGCAATAAAGCCCACTTTTTGCAAATTCTTTTTGCGTCTTTTTTATTCATTCCAGGCAGGACAGGCACTTGCCTTTCATCCCAAGCCTCAAGTAATTTATCCAAGAGTGTCTCTTCTATTGCTCTCGAGCTTCAACTTCCCATACTCCCTACCTGATGTGGGGATTATTTTGGTTTAGCCAGGCTACCGCCGTCAGTTTTCAGACAACAAAGGTCTGGAAAGGACTCCGGTTTCCCTACACATGGAGTACGAGCCCCTTTCTCTTAGGGAAACTCCGCCATCAGTTTTAAGACCTCCCCTAAAAAACAGGGATCTTGGAGGACCGTCTGCTCCCTAGCAGCACTGGTACAGGCCCCTCCCCACACTCTGCCATCAGTTTTCAGATCTCCCTTAAAGGTGGGGATCTGGAAGGACCTGCTCTGCTTTTTAGGCAAACTATTTCCAATTCTGTTTGCCAGCAGCTGGTATGGACCCCTTCTAAATGCACAGGGCTTTGCTTGCGGGATGCACCGGGACTATTTTTCCTGCTTTTTATTTATTTCCATAATTCCAGTTTCTTTTGTAGCCTGCTCGGTTTTTCTTACGTCCTTCAGAAGGACTCACACTCCGTGATCACCCCTTGCGTGTGGCTGGCAATCACGGAGGAGGTGAGGTCCCGCTGTTTCCACAGAGAAAACCCACAATCACACACCTGGTCCACTCTTGCTTCCACTCCCCTCCCTAGTGAGATTATAAATTTGAAGCGGTACTCACCTGCTTTCAAGAAGCTGTTGAGAGGAAAAGCCCAAGGACTCCCTTTACTACCCTTATGCCTTCTGGGCTGGGTCTGTGGATGTAATCCCTGGACAAAGAAGGTCCATGCCGGCTGGGAATGGATCCGCGGGCCCAGTCCAGTGGCAGGGTTGGCTGGAAAATCTTCGTGGTCACTAATTGTTGAAAGGCTGTCAAAGTGCCTTTCTTCCAAGGATTCAAATTTTCCCGCTGGGAGAACTCTGGCACAAGGATACGGACAACTGCTTGAAAACTGGATCTTTTTATTTTTCAGGAAGGTGAGAGACAGCGAGGCTGTGTTCCTGGGGCTAGCTAGCTAACTTCGAATGGTAAGTCCCCAGTTTTTATACCTTTTTCCTCCTTTTGTGTATGAATGTTCGTTTAGTGCTTAATATTTAGATATTAAAATCCCGTAAGAGTTTATTTTTCGCCGGAAGGCAAACTTAGTGAGGTGCAGAAAATAAACTCTGCGGGGAGGCTTGATTGTATTATCATTTTTTTCTAATCTCTTTTAGCTTTATAGTGGTTTTTCTATTTGTTTTTTTCCGGCAATCTTCTGTTTGTTTTCTTTGTAATTTATTTTGTATCTTTTGTCTGTTTGTTTTGCTGATTTGGCAAACATGTTTGTAAGTTGTGTTTGTAAGGGTTTTCTTTTCCTTGTTACCCTAGCTTTCTTAATTACTTGGCTTTTGTCTAGGGGGCTTCTTTCAATACCTTTTATTTGATTTCTTTTCCTATGCAAGTTTGTTTTATGGCTGGCCTGATGTTCCCTTCGGGCTTTTTCTGCTTGGGTGACACCACTGTCCTCGTGAAGTTCCCTTTCCACAGTATAGACAGAATTGTAAACTGTCCTTTGGAAAAGGAAATGGGCACAATTTAAGGCAGTGACGTTTCTTGGATTATAGTGATGACTATAACACAACAAAAGAAAGTTCAAGTAATAAAAGACTTTGTGAAACACTTATTTTTTATATAGCAATTTCTGCTATGGCAAAATTTCCTCTTGCTTATTTTCAAGACCAGTGGAATAAAGCTTAGTAAAATCCACACTTCCACTGTGTTACATGAATTTTCAGATAAGGACAAGAAAGAAGTGGTAGGCAGAAACTGAAAAATACATTACTATAATCAGTCATCGTGTTAGATTTTAGACTATAACACGAAATAAAACTCCCTTTACTTGCCTCCTTGGGTATATTAGTGTACTTCCACTGCAGCTCAACTTATAATTGCTTTCACCTTCTGATTTTTGCATATTATCTTTTCTTTTTATTTGATGAGTTTCTTACCTAACTACCTACCTGTCTTATAGATTTATGCTGGTGATGCCTGGAAGTGCTGGCATAGGTATATAGTTATGTACCAACTGAATGTGTTTGCTTATATAAAGAACAGATGTTCACTCTGGAATTTCTCTGCTCTAAATAAAATATGGATGACTAAGAGTAAGAATTGCCTGTTCCTTTTGGATGGCCTTATGTGCAAACTAGTTAGTAGTAGTTGACAGTACACACCCAAGTCCTACATAAACATAATCTGTCTTGTTTGTACAAGATTTGAGTGACAGTGGTTTTCTTTGCTGCTTCTATAAGAGCTGTACACCAAGGTGTTCCTCTGAATGAATGCTGAAGCCTGTTTCTTATCTAAGAAATATGTCTTTCATCCAGTCATCTTTCAATAAAACATTCTGAAAGATAGTTAAGATTATATATCTGTCATAAAAAATTTTTTAAGATGACAATTTTATACAGTACATATTTGCTAGTGAGGAATTCCCATTGAACTAAGTTTTCTCTATTGCCAGGAAAACATAAATAACATTAAACTGTAAAAATATTTTATGGCCATGTATAAATATTCTGGATGTCTCTGAGTTCTGGATATCCACAAACCCATCATGACATATCCTTTCATGGCAAACAATATTTTCCAATGCATAAAAAGCTTAAGAAATGGTAAACTAAAAAAAATTAAAGGTAAAAGATATGAAAGAGAATGCAGCTAATTCTTATTTGTATATTAATATCATTGTCTATCTCTCTTTGCAGCTGTTCAACCTTGCAAACCATCCTTACTTTTTCTGTGTCTATATACTACTTTATCCCAAGCCCTTTGTTCTACTATTTCTAGATTTATCTTAATATATCTAATGTGCATTTCCATATCAGAAAAGGAACAGAAACTCAGCTGTTATATACCTCCATTTTCATTTTCTTTCAAGAAATATTCATTCATCGCAACAAACTATAGATTATTTAATAACTATCTATCCACATTTACATGATTTAAAAATTCTCCACACATTTTCTTTAAGTAAACAATCTACTGAGATACACAAAATGATATATTTGCTTTGGAATATAACCTGCAATCAATCACTCCATTGCCTGTTAAAGCTCAACTATCTTGGTCTCATGTATTAATTTTCATACCTGTACTATTTGCTCATTAAACAGCCTATCAAACATTTTTTTGCAAATGATATGGATAATCAGCCAATAACACATAATCATCTCACAAAAATGCATGTACATTCACATGCCAGCAAACATATACAGTATATGATGCTCACATTTTTCCTTATAGATTTATTTATACATTTCATAAATGTCTTAAATAACTATGCAGACAATCTTTGATTCTATGTTTGTTCAAAATATGTCCTAATTCAAATCTGTCAAACATTTTCTCTAAATCAACAGGTGAACAAGAAAGGTTTTTTCCCCCATTCATATATTTCTGAATTTGCCTAAAAGCAAAACTGTGCTTTGCACACCTCTGTCAAGTACAAAGCTAAACTGATAACAAATTTTACTTGTCACTTCTTATACCCTTTTGATCAGGATTCTGCCCAATGCCTTCCTAGGCAGACTCAACAAATTAATCCACTCTATAGCAAATTTATAAGCAAATCACATTTTAATATTTCTTTAGTTACATCTTGAAAGAAAGCATGTATTTATGAAACAATCACTATTCTTATTGAACTTGAAGTCCAGTTACTTTTTCTGTTCTGACAGTCCTTTGTCAGAGGCCAAGTCAGGAAACAGACAACACAAGGTTTTCTGAAACTCTTATCATTATAGAGTATAACAATATGATCTGGAAAGCCTGCCAGGATGTCCTCCTGACACTAATTTTACGATACAGAAGATGTGGTTATTTTAAGCTATTTCTCATGTTTCCACCTTTCCCAGGACTCAGATGTGATTTACTTTCTTTTATTAATTAATGGTTGTTGCATTACTTCACCAATGTTATCTCTCCTTTCCCTTTACAAGAACTTTATCATCTCATCCCCATCCATCTATTCATTTTATCTAATACCGGTAGAATAGTTCCCCTCAACTCCTTCCAAATTAGATTCATTCAAAATTTTGCTCATATTCCACCCCCCCCTTGCCTTCTTCCATTATCTCATTCCCCTGTCCTCTTTTTTTGTGTTGATTGAATTACCAAGCAAGAGAGATACAATGCAAGTTTAGATATCAGACTCCATCTCTCTCTTAAGCCCCAATAATCATGTCTAATACTCAAGAAGCTGAGAAATTGTAATCCAAAATGTAGTTGCTTATCCATCATAATGGGTACCAGCTACTTCCATAATAAGGACAAGTTCCTCAGCAGTCTCAATAAGCTTGAAGGTGTGTAATTACTTTCTGAAGGGTGTGTTGTACTCCTGCAAGATCCAAAATCATGTGAGTAGTGACAGTGTACATAAATCTTGCCAGGATAGTTACATGATTGTCATAGTAAATTCCCTGTGTTTAATGGGGCTTACCCTTAAGTAACTGTTGAAGATTTGCCTCTCAGAGGCTATATATCTGTTCATCATCAGCCTCTTTCTTTGGAAATAAGCTTCACTGATTGCAATGAAACTACTTAAGGAATTGCCAGAACTTCCAATTAGATCAACATTAAATATGCTAAAGAAATATTTTAAATATCTTTTGCTAAACTAAACTAAATAGAGGAAGAACTCTTTGTATCAGATCAAGAATGCATTATTACTTTTGAGCTTTCGTTTTTTGATTTGGATGCTAGCTTTGAACTCCCAAAAGTTGTGACTGCAGCCAGTACTAAAAAAAATCCATTTCTTTTGGTTTTGCATGCAACTAACATACAACATTGTTACCATTGTGGAAATAATCTGGATGCTTTCCTCCAAAATAAAGGACCATGATTCACAATATATATATAAAAAACCCATCTAGATGTTTTCCAGATCTTTTTGTAAGTTCTTTTTTCCACCACGCTACGATTTCTCCTCCATCATATATTTAATATGTAAATATGAATAAATAATTTTCCCATTTGGTGACATTCAAGATTATACTCTAAGAACAACTTTATAGGGTTTGGGGGTCACACCCAGATTCAAAAAAGTTTAAAGTGTGTATCTCTGTAATAAAACAACCCACCACCTCTAGTCAACTTCTATACTCGGGGACCATGGAAGGTAGCACAGGTATCAAATTGAACTCTGTAGGAGAATTTTACTAAGACTTCAAAATAACTGCAAACTCACAACCAAGAAATGCTATGAAATTGCTTTAGTTGTGTAGCCAGCCAAGGGTGTTGTCTCATAGAAAGAAGCAAAGGTTTGCAAGCATTGTTATCAAGTTGGTCCCAAACATTGTCTTCCTGTATACCTTACAAGGAATAAACAGTGGTTGATTGGAAAAGTAACAATCTTGCCTTGATAACACATAGGCACCTCCAATTTGCTTCTTTTTGGGAGAATCACACAAAGATAGCTTGTTACTCTCATGTAGTGTCTCTTATCACATATTCTCCTCCCTGACAGTACATTGTTTTATGCACCTTATCTGCTTGCATAGCTTCTGTTTTTCTAGTCCAAATGCTTTTTAAGATGTGTGTATTTACATTCCCTGATGTCTACTGATTTTGGGTTCCTGCAATCCTCAATGCACCACAAAACATCACTGCAGGCTTAGAGGAATTCTAAGACTTGTACAATCTTTCTGGAATCCTTCAGGATAAAAAAAAAAATCCCTAATATTACAAAAAGATTTTAATGCAGAAGATTTAGGGAACTTGTTGGGAGTAAAAGCAGATGATTGGAGTTAGGAAAGGAAAATCAGGACACAAATGTGAAAGGAATGGAATAATTGAAACAGAAACAGAATAATGAAGTTGGAAGATACCGTGGAGATCTTCTAGTCCAAACTCCTGCACAAACAGGAGACCCGGCCTATACCATTCCAGGCAAAAATGAGGCTAGGTGTTTTCCACCAGTGGTGGATTAAGGCTCACTGGTGCCCTAAGCACTGACAAATCTTGGGACCCCACTCCTTTGTACATACTGTACAAAGAAGCCATATTCTCAATTTTGTGGTGCCCCCTTTGGGCCTGGTGCCCTAAGCATGTGCTTAGTCTGCCTAATGGTTGATATACCACTGTTCTCCACTGTGCTGAGCCTGCTTATAATTGTTTATTCTATTACCATTAATACATTACCATAGCATTTTGCAGTGGGAATTCCCCCAAGTAATGTTGTAGATCCATTTTATTCAAACTATGTCTGTGACTTGGAGGAACAAGAGAGGTTTTCAGGTTGGGATGGATGGAAGGTGGAGCAGGGGGGACAGGTAGAATATGAATCCATTAAATTGTGCAACGTGTTGCAGGGTAAATGCGTGGGCCTAAAAATGCAGAGCTTTTGACAGGTAAATACTCGAATCCTGGATGCAAGCCGAAACAGGTTTTTACCTGCCTTTCAGCCAAAGTTACTTCTCAAGTACTCAACACCCACCTAAGAAAGCACTGCATTTACCGATGCCTATTGCAGTCAAATCTGCACAAATAGAGAATACATGTGTGTGTGTTTGTGTGTGTGTGTACATGTGTCTGCAAGAAAATAATTGAGAGAAGACTGGCAGTAGGACAATCCACTTTTGATTGCTTATGAGTTCTCACACATATGTGTGTATGTGTGCCAATGACTGGCATTGTAAACTAATTTGAGGTTGTAAAAAAAAATAAGACATCCTTCATCATCTTGACATTTGCTTTCAACATAGTTTAGACATTTCTTGGCACCACCCTTTTTCATTGCAGAAAGAGTATATACCTATAACAGTTCCATAGTTTGCTATAATTCTGAGATACTACCAACAGAACCAATAGCACACCAGATAAACAAACATTTTAAGACAAATTCTTCCAACAGGGATTCTGTCCACAGTGCAACAAAATCAACATGCACATTTGATTTAGCATATTTTAATTTTGTCAGAATTGGAGAAATAGCTTTTTTTTAAATAGCACAGCCCCACATTTCAGGTATAATTAGCCTATTTGTCTCATACTTCATTGTCATCATTACAAACATTAGTTTTGTCTAGCAGGCTATCAAGTGATAGCTGATTATAAGCAAATTAAGACTACAAATGCCTGAGAATAACTAATATTGAGGTTAGAAGAAATAGCAGTATTTGTAGAGAAGTTGACTTAATCTACATTTCTGTTTTTCTGTTTTAGTGGGAAGTGAATGACCCTTATTAAAATGTAGTTTCTGCTTTCTACTTCTGCCTCTGCCCTCCAAATCTTTCTGTCAAATGGAGAATATTCTTTTTTGATTCAAAGTCTGAAATAATCTTCATATTGTTTTCCAGCTTCTGTATCATAATAAGGTTTGTTAACAAACCTCATCTGTTGGTTTGCAGATAATAAATTTCCCCTTTCCACTCTACCCAGTTTGTGGAAGAAGTCAAGTGCAAAGATTTCATTGTGAGTTGTAATGTAAGAAAGCATTCCTGGAAGTTTGTTTCCATACTTTCATTTAGACCAAGCTTTCTTTTACATATCTCTATGTTTAGAGATAGCCTTTATATACAGTGGAATCCTTCCTTTGGAATTCCTCACTTAAGAAATCTTGAGAAAACCCTTCATTTTTGGATTTTAGAAGGTTGCTTACATTTCTTATAATGCAAATTTGTACATGTACACACAGAGTTAAGCCCATCTGACATCAATGGAATTTACTGTATTTGTATGTACTTACAACAAGAAAGTATAGAATTATGATTATTTCAGTTTCTCTGAAAACAAGATAATTGAGTTGTTATCCAAACTTTCTAATAATATTGTTTGTTATTTTAAGAAAGTGGAGGGGGAGTAGTGGAATGTTCCTTTAGGGAGCATGTTTTGAAAAAAAAGAAATTCAAGAAACGAATTCACATGCAGACTAGTTGCATGTGCATGATACGATTAACTGAGTCATAGGGGTAATTGTGTCAGGAGAACTCTCTAAGTTACTGTATGCAAACAAGCCACTAACTAACTCATAATAGTCTAAATTTAATCTCAAATCAACCTGATTTGGTGTGGTGCTAAGTTGATTCTCTCATCTCATCATGCCATGAAAATTAATTTGACCTCCTTATTTCTGATATGCAACTGATGACCCATCTTTGTCCTCTTAGAAATTTTTCACATACCTTTCCCACAACCACCCAAAACCTCCAAACTATCTGTAGTGATGCTACTCCCAGTTGCCCAAACTCCAATCCAAAGAGGTGAAACAAAAATTAAAAATAGGCATGTAAATTGAATTATCCTCACCAAAAATATATGACTAAGCTGAAATTAAAAATAAAATGTCATCACTTGAGTTTAGATGGTGATAACTTTATTAGTAATGGGCGTGTGGTATATAATAAAGTTTATATAATAAAGTTAATAAAGTAAATAATAAAGTTACCAAGGCCTACTCAGTTCCTTGGGCCTTTCTGCATTTATAACACACTTGTGCAAACAACATGTCCATGCCCTTTTAATGTTCGAAGTCCTAAATCATCCATGAATTTCATTAACAAGCGCAGCAATGTTATTTATTAGAAAAGAATGTAAGAATGTAACCAGGGATAAAAATTGGCCAAAGAGAGGGAACTCTAGCTGTCAGTGGCTGAAAATAGTTCTGGTGCCCATTAAGTGCCAGGACATAGAAGTGATGATATGCTGTCAATTTCAGATCTGTCAAGAGCAAGCAATGGGAAAACAAAAAACAAAACCCCAAGGCTTTCTGCACAATCCCTTAAGGGCGACAGCCCTGATTCCAATTTCATCTGGCTGTCTAAAAGGAGCTTGAAAAGGTGAAGTGTCTGTTGGATCGCGGGAAAAGAAACTCGAGACCAGTGTGACTTTTCAGCTCTTTATTTAGTTGCTTGAATCTGCTCTGGCTGCGGAGCCGCGGCAGCCTCTTTTTTGTAGTGGCTGCTAGCAGCTCATGGCCAATGACGGCTCTTTGAATCCCCCACTGATCCGGTTGGCCAATCACAAGGTGGTAATGCGAACCAATCAGGTTTGCGTTTCTGGACCAATCAGCAAGTAGTATTTCTGGTCCAATCAGAAGAGGGTATTTCAAGTATGTTAATATAGAACAGTGTCCATGCATCTAGTTCAATGCCAGCATGCTTTGTCTCTTCACAAAGTCCAAAAATATTAATCATCCTGGTCTTTGTATCCTGGCCTGATGGTATTTCTTCAATACCATCAATAAGGAGGATTCAATAAATCCTCTCATGGATTTAATTGGGGGTGGGAGAACAACTTCCAGAAAAGTAGACTTAGAAGCTAGGGTCAGACTCAGAACACAGGGCAACCCAACATGTACAAAAAGAATGTTGTATTATTGTACTTATACCTAGGAGAAAAACTAATCTGCAGAACTGATGTCTCTATAATTGTTGACATGGTGGAACCACCTGATCTGGGTTTTGTCTGGTGTTTTTTCTAGTTCATTTTTTTAAAAAAAGATAAATATTGTCATTGAGCTTTTATCGAGTAGAACTACCCTAAAATATGTCACGGGTTTTTTGTTTCATTATCTTTACACCTTCCTGGTTTGGTTTGAGTTTTTTTCTTAAATGCCATCCAGCTTGTTTACTTATAAAATCTCTCCCTGGGTCACATTCGTGCAGACTAAAACTTAAAAAAGAAAAAAGAAAAAAAAAACCTCAGCAGAAATCCCCTGAGGTGAAATACATCTTGATAGCATCACAATTACTACATAACCTGCTCTAAGATATTTTTAAACACTGGCAGCTGCAATTGTGAGAGAAGAAAAACTGTGGAAAAAATTAAACAGACAACAGGGAAGGACAGAGCCGTCTGTCTCTGGGTGGAGTTGGGCTTTGTGTATGTACAGTCATAAATTCAAGCCATTCCATTTTTGTAAATTAAACCATAACAAGATTCATATTCAGACTATAAATAGTTTCTCCTAGAACAACTTCTTTCATCTTCTTCCTCAAAATATACATTTTTTTTTGCTGAGTTCAGCACCAAAATCCAGAAAAATTCATAAATGAATTGTTTTCAATCCTAGAATCCACCTGCAGTGTGTAAATTAAACCATTTCATTTCAAACACAAATTGAAAAGCTTTCTCCTTCATTCCTATGTATCAATCCTCCAGATTTAGATTTTTAATGTCTGTTTCCATATGCAAAATTAATTCTTTGGCTCAACTTAAAATCAGCAATAATTCTGAATGAATTTGGGACTTATTCTGATAGAAACCAAACTTCAGGGAGGATTGTCTTGATCAAAAAAATTTCAGCAGAGGAGGCGTGAGATATGCCATTTCTTTCTTTAGATCTGATGTATGTTCTTTCCTCTGTGGACATCTGCAAGAGGAAAGTAACAAAAAAGTCAAGAGATAAATCATGGCTGCCATCTTGATTTTCTGAGCCCTTCTGTGAACACCCATGGGCTCCCCATTTCCTTGCTCCAAATATAGTTTGAGTTTATATTTGAAACACCAAGGAAATAATTTTTTAAAAAAGAGCCACTTTCCTCCAGAAGTGCGCATATGTTTTGAAAAGCTGTGAGGCATTTATCATATTTCATTCTTAATTTTGTTGGAAGGAAACATGTACCTTATCACAGGAACAAGGATTTTTCTTCATTTTGCTTCCAAAAACTGGAAGAGTATGGCAAAGATACATGATTGTAAAAAGAGACGGGGTTAAAATATTCAGAATTATTTTTATTTCAGAGTCAAAATAGTTTAAGGGCAAAAAAGAATAGATATTTTGGGATGGGGGGAGAGGAAGCAAATGCCATTTCTCAATACTCTGGGACAGAAAAGAAAACTGTATTGGATAGGAGTTACCCTTTTAACTCTGCCTTACTTCTTCCAGTTTGCCACCTCTATCATCTACTTTTTTTTTTACACAATCACAATGAGATACAAGTGGCAAATAAATGTTGCCCATTTAAGATGACTTTGTACATGGAAAAATTCATTAATAATGAGCCACAGACATTAACACTTTCTGTAAGGCTGGTATTTGTGTGTAAATGACTTTTAGTTTCTAGTCATGTGTTTTTGTTTTGGATAGATTTTGTTCTGTGCTCATTATGGTTAGCTAGATTTCAAAGTATTGTTTGGAGATGATACACATCCAAGAAAAAAAAAAACCTGCCATATGTTTTTTAGTCTCTTCTGCAACTGTGTCTTTATCATACTGTTTACTTATTTTTCAGTGTGTGTGTGTGTGTGTATGTGTGTTATTATCTGGAATGTACAGAATATGGCAAGTAGTGATAGAGCTAATCATGTCACCTCTCATCAGATGGCTTAGGTGTGGCTGACTTCTTTAATTAATTCAGCTATATAAACAGAAATGGCTGATGAACAGATTTGCAAAGAAAATAAACCACAGGAGCTATGTTGAAATACTTCTAAACACTTGACCTCAGCTCTCTCAAACCCAATAAATCCAGAACTAAGCTTGTAATTCTATCTGAGTCACCTTTACTTTAAGATGTACACATTGGTTAATAAGGATAAGGCACTCCCTTGTTTAAAAGTCTGAGGCAGGGCCCAGCCAAATTTATAAGGAATCCAAAATATTCCCAGATGTAATCTCAGTTTTTCATTAGTGAAGAGAGAGAGAGAGAGATCATTATTATATCTAGTGGAAAATGTGAGTAAAGGGTTAACTTGACATTCCCTAATAAGAAACAAGGCAACTGTAAAACTAAGAGAACTTGAGGTGAATGTTGTCAGAATATAGAGATATTGTTGTTACTTTTACAGAGACTCTTAAAAGAAAACAGAAACTCTGCTAACTCTTTGCAACAAGACAAATGTTCATTCTGTAATTATGGATGGAGTTTTGTTAAGGTATTTTTCAGAGTTGTAACTCATCATGTAGAATATCATATGTTAAAGTTTTGTAGAATTTTCCTTGTTCGTGACCAATTTGCCCCTTGAGTCATGATTTACAATACTAACTGCTTACCAGAAAAAGAACAGACAAAAAATTGTGGCAACTTCAATATAAGAACAAACATGAATATAAATCCATGTTATGATATTGACAATGGAAGTAACCAAATCCTAAGAATATTTATCTATCTCCAAAATAAATTTGAAATGAATTGCAATTTCTAATCAGATAACTCTTGATTGTACTGTACATATACAGGGAGTGTGTAATTCTACCTGCATGTAGAATTACTAGACCTAACTCTTTTTCATCCATCTGCAAAGAAATTATGAATAGCCTTATTCATAGTCCCTAAATTCCATAATGGGCTGGATTAGAGCAACAAAATAGAACTGAATCTACAAGATATGGTGATGATGCATTAAATCAAGCTTTGGGTCTGGAACTGGGATTGTGTTGGGAAATGTCCTATGTACTTGTTCTGAAAAGTTGGTTTTGGCATGCTCTCAGTTCCTGACATTTCCTTGGATGGAGATAACTTGAAAAGGAATGTATTTGCATAATTACATTTGTGTCCATTGTGAACCAGTTGGATTTGAAATCCAAACCATTGCAATGTTTCCAAAGTAGAGTGTCTGGAATTTCACAGTGAAGCAAAATTCAAACATTTGACAAAGTTCCTCTGCATAATACCGACTACTGGAAAAACAGATACGATGACCAATTGCTTTTCAGGGTCATTCAAGATGTTAGATTTAAGGTTTCTAACCTTAAATGTCTTAGGACATGAATATATGAGGAACTTCTTCAATCCCTATCAATCTGCTCAGAAGTTAAAGGCTGTGTCACAATGCCCAATGGATGCAAAAAGGACACAACGGAAGAGAAAAATGTTACATCCGTTGTATCCGCGCTCAAAAGGGGTGAAAATTTGCATAATTGGAGCGGATAACACGGACGCGGGGAGGACGCAGGGCGGATGCAAAGCGGATGTGGAACGGAAGCCCAGTGGATGGAAGCGGATGGCGCATCCGCTAGGCTTCCGGGGGGCCTCAGCAAAGCGGACGCGGAACGGAAACAACAGATGCAGAACGGATGCACAGCGGATGAAGCGGATGCACAGCAGAAGCCTAGCGGATGCACAGCGGAAGCCTAACGGATGCCTGGCGTTAATTGCGCATGCGGGGAGGTTTGCATTGCGCAAGCCCCGCGGATATAAAGGGAAGCAGCTCGCACGTGGTCAGCATTTGGAGGAAAGACCTGCTGCTGGATACCTCTAGTTCTTGCCTGCATGTCTGCCTGCAAGCCTTGCTGCCAGCCTGCCTCCAAGCCTGCCTCCCAGCCTCCTGGGCAGCCTCCCTGCCAGCCTTGCTGGCAGCCTGCCTTCCAGCCTCCCTTCCAGCCTTGCTGGCAGCCTGCCTTCCAGCCTCCTTTCCAGCCTTGCTGGCAGCCTGCCTTCCAGCCTCCCTGCCAGCCTTGCTGCCAGCCTACCTTCCAGCCTCCCTGCCAGCCTGCCTTCCAGCCTCCCTGCCAGCCAGTCTGTCTGCCAGCCTTGGTGCCTGCCTTCCTGCCAGCCTTCCTGCCAGCCTTCCTAACAGGCTTCCTAACAGGCTTCCTGCCAGCCAGCAACCCCACAACCATGGGGAAGAAGCGAAAGTCTCAGCAACCTGCCGCCATCCCTGGCAAGAGGGACAGGGCCACCCTCCTGCCCCATGTCCCTGACTCATCTTCTGCTGGGGCTTCTGCTGCTTGGGCTCGCTCTTCTGTTGCTGGAGCTTCTGCTGTAGCTGCTCCTGGCAGTGGTGCTTCTGCTGCGTACTCTGCTAAAGCTGCTCCTGGTGGTGGTGCTTCTGTTGCTGCGTACTCTGCTGAAGCTGCTCCTGGTCCTGCTGGTCCTGCTGGTCCTGCTTGTTCTGCTCGTGCTCCTGGTCTTGCTGACCCTGCTGCTGGTGCTTACTCTGCTGCTGCTGATCCTGATCTTGCTGCTGCTGCTGCTGCTGCTGCTGCTGCTGATCCTGCTGCTGCTGCTGATTATGATCCTGCTGGTGATTATGCTGATGATGATGATGCTGATTATGATCCTGCTGGTGATGATGATGATGATGATGATGATGTTGGTGTGGAGGAGCAGCCCCTACAACCTGGAAGCCCCTCTGATGAGGGCCCATCTGGTCCAGCCAAAGGGAGGAAGAGGCGTATGCAACAACGGGAGAGGAGGCAGTACTACATTGAGGAAGCGCATGAGGATGAGGTGCTGGAGTGGCTGAGAGAGAACGTCTATCTGTGGCGAAGGGACACCGGCTGTACAGGGACACCAAGCGGAAGCAGGCTGCTTGGAGAGAGTGGGCGGAGAGTCTGAGCTACACATCGGATGTGCTCCTCGGCTGGTGGAAGCACATGCACACCTGGTACGGGAAGCTGCACCGCAAAAAATCTGGCCAGGCCAGGGTTAAGCTGACAGATAGAGAGAACTATGTCATGGCCAAGTGCAGCTTCCTGGAGGGTGAGGTCCGCCACCGAGGAGCACCAGGAGCCCAAATCTCTACCCTCTCTCTCCGGCAGCCTGCTGGGAGCCAGTCCTCTGGCGGCCGAGAGTCAGTCCCTGTCTCCATGCAGGTATCTGTGGAGCGTGCCACGGCGGAGAACCCCCGGGCAGATGTTGAAAGCATGGTGGAGAGCGAGGAGGACTCCCTGGTGCGGTGGGAGAAAGGAGACATCGAGTCCACCGCTGCCGAAGCCGCATCTACCCACACCTCCGCCTCCACAGTAAGGCAGAGAGCCAGACCGCAGGAGGGGCAGAGCCACACTGTCCTGCTGGAGATCAGGGACACCATCTGCACCAGCATAGGTCTCCTCTCTCAGCTGGTCCCCAATGACTCCTCCTCCTCCAACCGCAAGCCCTTCCTCAATTATGTCAACCAGACCCTCAAGGAGATGGCGGATCCCCAGTACCAGGTGGTGAAGGAGAGGATCACCACGCTGCTTAACAACCCTTCAGACCCAGAGGAACCTGCTCCCACCCAGTCCAGGTCTGCTCCTCCACCCCAGGTGATGTCCCTCCCATACCAAGGCTTCCCACAGCCCCTCACCTACCAGGGCTACAGCTACCCGGAGGTCCAGCAGCACAGACAGCAGCCCTTACAAATGCAGGCACAGAGTCATCGGGCGACACCGTTGCCACCGGTTCCAATGATGCCACCGATGCCAACCACGACAATAATGCTACCCACGACAGCGTTGCCAGCCAGGCCAATGATGCCACCCACGCCAGTCCTCACCCCGCTGCAGACCAGGCAGCCCCACTACACTGCTCCTTCCTCCATCCCACAGCCAAGCCCGGCCTCAGTACATCTGTCCTCAGTACTAGGGCTGACACCCCATGGCATGGAGGAAGGACCTCTCAGCATCACGGGGCTGAGCCAGCTGTCCAACACCTTCCTCAACACACCATCCCCTGTTGTCCTCTCGGGGCCAGGCACTCCAACAACACCTCAGACAAGCACTACAGCAGCATCCACCTCCACAGCACCTGCACCCTAACATCTTAGACTGGGCACACACCTCCGAGTGACCAAGAGGAGTGCCAGAGACTAGCTGCCTGGATATTTGTGGACTTTATTTGGACACTTGACTTGGGTCATGTTTATTTTACAGCTTGTTATTAATAAAGTTTATCTTTGTTTCACACACTTGCTTCATTAATTTTTTTCTATAAAGTCTGGGTGGAAACTTTTAGAAATGGTTTAGCCTTTGCATGCTTGTGGGATGGGTTAAGATAGCAGTGGGATGGGCAGTGATACCTTTGGGATGGGTTAAGATAGATGTGGGATGGAAAGGGATACCTGTGGGATGGGAAGGGATACCTGTGGGATGGGCAGGGATACCTATGGGATGGGTAATAGATGTGGGATAGATAAACCTCCAGTGCAAGCATAGTGGGACTGTATGGTCCACCCTCCCAGGTGCCACCCCTATGGCCCTTCATTATCAGTTACAATGTAAGCATTGATCCACACATGTCAACATAAACACAACTCTTTATTAAATGCCCTGTTCATTGTAGGCACACCCAACATACATGGCCCAATCTCATCAGTGTGATGAGACAGGCTGAAGGAACCATCCATTAAGCATCTACCATCCTGTCTTGTCACTCCACCACTCCAGCTGGGGAGTTGCACCAGTATTTCAGGAGGTTGCGCTGCTTCTTCGCCTCATGTGAGGCTCTGTTGGGCCCTTGCACATCCTCAGTGTTGATCAGGTTTTGCCCTTGCCTCCATTCCCCAGGCTCCATGTCCCCATTGCCTTGCTGGAGGTCCACGAGCCTGTTCTGCAAGACTGGGTAGCGGGTGCGCATGAGATTGTGCAGGATGCAGCAAGCTTTCACGATCCTCCTCATGGTCTCTGGGTGATGCTGCATGTTGGTGAGAAGTACCTGGAACCTGTTGACCAGGGTGCCAAAGGCGTTCTCCACCACCCGCCTTGGCCTGGACAGCCTGAAGTTGAAGATCCTCTCTTCACGGGTGAGGTATTTGGAAGTGTAGGGCTTCATGAGGTAGGTTGTGAGGGAGAAGGCGTCATCCCCCACAATGAAGTAGGGTACATCTTGCGTGTTGTTGGGCAGCGGGTTCTGGATCTGGGAAGCCTACCATGAGGTTGCTTTCCAGCCCCTCCTTGAGGTCACTGGCGTTGTATACCTGGGCATCTGAAGATGAGCCGTTGCCTGAAACATCGATGTACATGAACTTGTAGTCAGCATCGACCATGGCGAAGAGGATGATGTTGAAGAAGCCCTTGTAGTTGTGATAAGTTGACCCAAAATTGGCTGGAGCTTTGCAGGCCACGTGCTTGCCATCGATGGCTCCAACGGTGTGGGGGAAGTTCCACCTATGATACCACTGCTCTGCAACTTTCTTCCATCCTTCTTCAGTGGAGGGGCACTGGAGGAGCTCCTCCTTGTATTCTTTGATGATGGCCTGTACCACTTCTCTGACAACAAAGCTGATGGTGCTGGGTGGCACCCTCCAGCCGTACTGCATGCTCCTGTAGGTGGTCCCTGAGGCCAGGTGGCGCAGAGTGAGTGGCACCTTGAGCCCAGGTTCCAGGCTGGGTGGGAAGTTGGTGTTTGTCTTTGTCAACCTGGGTGTCAGCCGCTGCACAACTTCGTCAAACATGGCTGGAGGCATCCTCATGAAGTTCTGGAATGCCCGAGTGTCTTCGCTCCTGCGCTCCACCATCAGCTTGTTGTAAAGTACGTACTGTGCTCTTCTGGCGAATCATCTTCAGAGCCGGACTTTTTTTGGGTGCCTCCTTTTCTTCCCGTAGTAATGTTCACAGAGACTGTAGATGGTTTCGCAGTGTTGCAGAAGGATGTTGGCTGCCGAAAGGATTTTGTCGCAATCCACGGTGGACATGACTGGATGCTGTGGAAGAGGAAGAGGCAGATGAAGGCTGCAGAGGACTGCACAGCTGGTCTGCTGGTCTGAAAGTGAGATGCAGACGAGTTGCTCCCCCTTTTTATAGGCAGTATAGGTGTCCCTTTGCATCCTCTAGGTATCCTCTAGGCATCCTCTAGGCATCCTCTAGACATCCTTAATATCCGAGATAGGTCCCCTCTGCGGTCGTTTTTTCCATTTTAAATGCTTTGTTTCCGCTACGCATCCATTCTGCATCCGTTCCGCATCCGTTCCGCTTTCTCCCTGCATCCGGGTGGATGGAGTTGCGCATATGCACAGCGGATGCCTAGCAGATATAGCGGATGCGTAACGGATGCGTAACGGATGCCTAGCGGATGCCTAGCGGATGCAGAACGGACGAATTGGATACCTTTTCCGCACAAAAGTTTTAGGCAGCCCAAAACTTTTGGAGCGGATGAAACGTCAATAAACGGATGCTGGACGGATAGAGAGGAAGCAAAACGGAGGCAGTGAGTACATCGCGTTTTCCAACGGATGGCAAGGTTTTTTGTCTGTTTTACATCCTCTTTGCATCCGTTGGTGCAGTGTGACATGGGCTTAATAGAGCAGGAATTGCTTCTGTTTGCAGAGGTCTGTTTGGAGGGCATAAGGGTCATTATTCCTACACTAGAACACTGTCTGTTTGGAGTTATAAGTAATTTCCACTTTCTGTGAAGTCAGAAAATTAGTCTTTTGAAAGAAATATAAATATTTCTAACATGATTATTGCCCTTGTATGCTTTGCTATCATTGGACATATTTTCAATTGCGTTTCAGTTGATTTGCATGTTTTTCAACAGGTGTTAATAACATGTAAATATTCAATTAATAATTGATTTCCCTGATCTGAGTTTTTAAATTTGATAATTGCAATAGCCTGCGTGTACACTGCATTCTGAACTTGTGATGTATAGGACTGCTGGTTTCTCCTATATGACACAAATCTCTAAAAGAGATTTGGAAGAGTTTTCTTCTCCTTTAATTGGGCTTATATTCAAATATGGAAGCTTGGAAATGTTTCTGTTGAGAGTAATTGTATTACCTTCCTGAAATGTATATTTTTGTTTTTGTCAAATACTGGCCAAAATTAATGATTGCCTTGTTATTTCATGAACAATCATTCAATTTCTTAAATTCATAAAAGCCAGGACCTTTAAGGGAATCCTTACTAGGACTGATTTCTCAGAACTTATCCAAGACCTGGTTAGAACAGGTGCTTTAGCAGATAAGGACTCGCCCAGATCAGCTGTAATAAACAGATACCAATCTCTATGTGCTTGACTGACAAGTCCCAAATTCCTGCTTAGTTCCTCATGTCCTTGGCTTCTGTGGCCTGGAGGATGAAGAAACCAACTTTGAGCGCCAAACCAAACAATGAAGTAGAAATCCCTGGTTCTGAAAATTCTTGTTTGTTTAAAGTTCTTTTCCAGTTCTTACAAGCGTGTTCTAGGTTTAATAAAGATTAAATATGATTATAACCACATGGTTTCAACATAGGAACTTTGGCACTTGGCTCCTACAGTTTTACTCATGCTGCTAATAGAACCAGAAGTGAGAACCATTAGGCCTGCCTCTCTTAAGTGCCATCCATAAACTGATTAAAATGAGGCATTATTGCTTGTCATCTGATGTTAATAAGCAAAACATTGATAGAGGAGCTTGTAAGGCAAACACTGTTCTTTCATCTGCATCTTTTTAGGTCAATGTGCAGAATTCTCAGTTGGTTTCAAAGAACATGAAGTAATTTTAACCAACTTTTCCAATTAAATTTCCTGGGAAGTTGCTCATTGTTTTTATTTTCTTCTATCGACTCATATTGCTTTCATTTTATTATTTTCTTGAAAAAAAATCCAAATCATTTTTCTATTGAATGAGAATTTTTATACTTAAATTTTCCCTGTCAACATTCTGGAAAAGATCTTCATGACATCTTTTACATCCCTGACACATTTACAACATATTAGAGTAACTTCTTTAATGTCAGAAAGAAAAATATGAGTGTTTAGAAAGCTGAACGTTTCCTATGTTATACTTATTAAGAAAATGAGATGTCCAAGCAAATAGTCCTAAACTAGGCAGACTATCTTGACATACAACCCTAAAATATAACAGATGGAGACATTTTTATTATGTATTTAATGTGCCAAATGTTTAATTGCTAGTTGGTTTTGTAAGATTTTTTCTTCAGCCAAGGACTATGTTTGTTTGCTTTTAGTATGACAACTAGTCTAAGAATGCATGGGTGGTTAACCAAAGGGGTGTGGGTAGTCCTGAAACATGCCTAACTCCTTAAAGACGATTGTTGAAAACTTTAAATAACTGTATTTGCCCATATCGCTAGTGAGCCAAAACAATAAGTAAAGGCAACTCTGCTTCTGTTCTGATTTTTTAAAAAAAAACAAACTTTATTGATTATAGAACTAAAATATCAAACAAACACATACACAACACCCAGAAAAAAAGAAAGAAAAAAGGAAAAAATAAAATGATTAAAAACTAGCAATTCTACTAATGACAGTCTATGGTTCCTTGTTTGTTATCAATATTGGTGATATATTTAAAAATACATCTTATTACGAATATATAATTACAAACTCTTTTACATTTTACGTTGTTTACTAATATATTTTCTATTTTTGTTCTATCCAGTCATACCAGCTTCTATAATATTCTTCTGATGTTTCTTTTTCCTTAAGTGCTAAAGTTAATTTATCCATCTCTGCACAGGCTGTTATCTTCTGAATAACCATTTCCAGTAAGAATGTGCAGTATTATATATTTAACTTTTTTAGAAATGTGTTTATTAAATATCCCCAATAAGAAGAATTCTGGTTTTAATTCAACTTGCTCCGCTGTTATTTCTTCTAACCATTTTTTTTCTTCTATGCCAGTATCTTTGGGCTTCAGTGCAGGACCACCACATGTGAAAGAATGTTCCCTATTTCGTTTTACATTTCCAGCAATTTGGATTCATGTTAGGAGACATTTTCGCTATTCTTGAGGGCAAGAGATGCCATCTATAAAACATTTTATAGGCATTTTCTTTATAAGTTGCTGATTTTGTAATTTTATTATTCCTTGTCCAGACTTTTTCCCATTCTAATTATGTAATGCTGCATCCTATGTTTCTGCTCCAAGCTATCATGTTGCCTTTGACTACTTCTTCTTCTAATTCCATCTCTAATAAGTAATTATAAAATTTAGTTATTTTTTTTTATCTGGATCTAATAGGATTTTATCTAATCATCGTGCCTTCGTATAAATTCAAAAATTTTTCTTGTCCTGGCTATATCTATTTTAAATTTGCAAATAAGCCCACCGGTCTACTTGTAGCCCTTGTTCTTGGAGATCTTACCATGATTTTAAAGTTCCTTGCGCATCAAGAAGGTCTTTGTATTTTATCATTTTATTAAGATCTAGATTATTTGGATGTATCATCGCCTCCATCATTGAGATCCAGATTGGGATTTTAATATATATATACCCTGTTTCTCCAACAATACAGCCTTCCCCAATAGGAAGTCCCAGCATGTTTTATAGGCATGAAATGAAATTAAGCCCCTCCCCCCAAATTAAGGCCTATATTAAAACATGCGAAATGGGGGGAATGGTGGGGGGGCTTGCCATTAGGAAGTACTTTTGTTGAACACCCGGATATGGTGCTGCCTGCGTTGACCCCAATACGAAGTGCCCCACCAACGCCGAGGTCAACATCCAAGCCATCACCGCCCTCCTGAAGATGCAAGGGGGGAGAATTAAGTCACCCCCGAAAAGACATCCTAGCAATTTTTGTGGGGCTCAAAAAAAAAATAAGACCCGGCCTTATTATATGAGAAACACGGTTTTTATTTATTTTGTTCCAATTAGCCAATAAGTAATCTCTAATGATATGTCTATGGAAATACTTCTGCTTAATTTTTCCAGTGTCCCATAAAAATGTGTGTCATTCCCTCTGCAAATCATGGCCTTCTAAAATAAGATCCTTTTATTCAACAGATTTACCCAGTCTTTCAACCAAAGTAAGAAGGCTGCACTATAGTATAATTCCCAATTTGGGAGTGCCATACCTCCCCTGCTCTTCATATCCTGTATTGCCTTTAGGTTTATCCTCGGTTTTTTCCCTTGCCAAATAAATTTAGTAATTATCTTGTTAAGTTCCAGGAAGTAATTTTTATGTATTTTATTGGTATTGTTTGGAATTAGTAAATAAATTTGGGCAGAATGTTCATTTTTATAGTGGCAATCCACCCTAATAAGAAGATTTGCAATTTAATCCATATCTCAAATTCTTTTTTGACTTGCTGTAATAATTTATTATAATTACTTTCCATTAGAGTTTTTCATTGAGCCATCAACCAAATTCCTAAGTATTTAACATTTTTGTACTATTTGTAATCCCATTATCCTTTCCAATTTTAGTTTTTGTTTTTCTGTTAAATTTTTAGTGATTAATTTTGTTTTTTCTCTATTAATTTTAAGTCCTGCAACTTCCCCAAATTGATCTAACTCTTTCAATAGTTCTTGACCTGTTTCAATTGGTTCCTCTATGAAAAATACCATATCATCCGCAAATGACTGGAGTTTATATTCTTCTTTTTAAATTTTAATTCCTTTTATTCCTGGGTTCTGTCTAATTCGTTTAAGCAATGTTTCCAAAGGTAATATGAAGAGCAGGAGAGATAATGGACATCCCTTTCTCGATTTTTATTGAGCGTGTGTACTCTCCATTAATTATAATATTCGCCTTTTGTGAATCATAAATTGTGGTCACAAAATGTTTTCAAATTTAGTGCCTAAATTCATATGTAAATTTGTTGGATTAGGAATCCAAATTTACATTGTCAAAGGCCTTCTGTGCATCCAAGAATACAAGGGCTATTTGTTTTTCCAGATGGGCTTTGTATTCCAAAACATTTAATACTATTCTTAAATTGTTCCTAATTTGTCTTTTAGGAAGAAATCCATTTTGAACTTTATGTATATATTCATTCAATATTTTTTTTCAATCTATTTGCTATAATTGTGGTAAATATTTTATAATCAGTATTTAACAGGGAAGTTGGTCTATAATTTTGTATAAGCTGTAAATCTGAATCTTCTTTCGGAATCAATGATATCAGTGTCTCCTTCCATGAATCTGGCATTCTTGCTGCTAGTAGGACCTCATTATATACTTCCACCATAAGAGGTCCTATTTGTTCTATTTTCTTATAAAGTTCCCTTGATATCCCATCGGGTCCTGAGGTTTTATTGTTCTTTTGGTTTTCTATTGCTGCTTTTAACTCGGGCCACGGAATGTCTCTAGTTAACATTTCCTTCATCTCCTCCTTGATTATTTTATCTTTAGTGATACTCAAATAGTTTCCTATGTCCTCATTTACCTCCTTTTTATAAAGATCTTCAAAAAATTTACATGCAATTTCTTTTTTCTGTTCTATCCCTTATTGGGCATTCCTATTCTCATCTCTTAATTGGTAGATCAATCTTTTTTGTTTTTCTTTTTTAAGTTTATAGGCCAACCACCTTCCTGGTTTATTGGCCTGTTCAAAAAATATCTGTCTGGCTGTATTCAACTTTGAAACCATTCCTTCTTGTTCGATTAAATTTAATTTATGTTTAGTTATTATTATCTGTTTTTTCAATTTAAAATCTTTTGGAATGTTGTGCAGCTGAATTTCTATTTCTTTGATTCTTTGTTCTAATTTATTTTGTTGGGCATATTTTGCTTTATTTCTTTTAGCTATCATTGTGCCTCTTATTACTGCCTTCATTGTATCCCAAATATTCTTTTTCATAGTTGCCTCATTATTATTTTCTTTAAAAAATAGTCTAATTCCTCGTCAAGTTTCTTCATAAATTCTTTCTCTTTAATTAGCTGTGTATTTAGGGTCCACCTTTTCCTTGGTTTCTTCCTCCCTTTCCACACTGTCTGAATCGGGTTGTGATCTGCCCATTGGTTTGGTAAAATTTCAATCTCTTTTAATTCATTTATTAACTCACCATTTATCCACACCATATCGATTCGTGTCCATGACTGGTGAGGGTTGGAGTAAAATGTAAATTGCTTTTTCTCGGGGTTTAATTTCCTCCACATGTCTATCAAATTTAGTTCAATCATCATTTCTTTCCCCCCCCCCCACTACTGTGATCTTTCTGGTGGTCCACAATAGCATTGAAATCCCCCAAGATACAAATATTCCTTTTATCTAATTCCACTATTTTCCCATATAATTGTTTTTAAAATTCATTTTGGTTATCATTAGGGGCATATATTACCACTAGTAGAATTGGAATTGATTTAATCCAAATTGGTAACACCAGAATTCTTCCATTGGGGTCTATCCAAATTGGCTCTGCTTTCATATTGTCTTTCACATATACTGCTATCTGTTTCTTTTTCTTAAATCTGCTGCCGACGTATACAAATTCCCTAGCTTGGGGCATTCTAGATAGTTTTCTTCTTCCTTCTTTATATGAGTTTCCTATAAACATATTATTTCTGCATTTTGTTTTATTAATTTGGTTAATATTCTTTTCCTTTTTTTCCTAGAGTTTAGGCCATTTATGTTAATTGATAGTATTTTCTTTTCTTCATCCATCACCTAATTGACTCTTGTTCTTTGTCTTGTAGTTACTCCTGTCTCTCTTTGTTGCTGTTTGTGCATCTTCGGTTCTTCTCTCTCTTGATGTTGTTTGTTTTTCGAATTCCTATGATTCCCATCTCTATTTTTTTGATAGTCTTTGTCGTCTTGTGAAATCATTTCTAATTTGTCTCTACTACTCGATTCTTCATGGCCTATCAATCGTTCATAGAATTCTTGGGCTTTTTCCACAGAGTCTATTTTAATTTTTCTTTCTTCCCAACTGATTAGCATTCCCTCTGGGATTAGCCATCTGAATATGATACCTTTTTGGTTTAATTGGTTCACCAAGAATTTATAATCTCTCCTCTGCTCTCTCACTCTTCTTGGGATTTGTTTAAGCACCAAGATTTCTTTTCCTTTGTAGTAATTGTTTCTTCTCGAGAAATTTTGTACATAATATCTCAAACTTTCCTTCTGGCAAATCTCACATGGACCTCTTTTGGATATTTATGTCATCTTGCATAATTTGTGCTCACTCTATATACTTCGTCTAACTCTTTCAAAATATCGTCCTTATCTTTTTCCAATAGGTCTGCGAATATTCCTGCCATCACTTGTTCTAAGTCCTGTTCTTTAGATTCCATTATATTTTGGAATCTCAGATATGCTGCAGCCTTGTCCATTTTCAGATATACCAAGGAGTCGTCCATTTCTTTACTCACATTTCTTAATTGATCACCAACCATTTCCAGCTTCTTTTCCATTTGTTCCATTCTTTTCTCAACCTCCTTTATTCTTGATTCATTTCTTTCTAATGCTTGCTGTATTGTTTCCATGTTTTGATCCAACTTTAAGATGTCTAATTTCATTTCTGCCTTTAAGTTTCCCATCTCTTCTTTTAGTTCATTTGTGTTTCAGTATGATTTTTCACCATTATTTCCTGAAGCTTCAGCATGGACTCTTGTAAAGTAAGAAGGGTCAAATGAATATTGGCATTCATGATGGTAGGTTGTTTTTCTCCAGGTAGAAAATTTCTTCAATTGTCTTTTGTGCCATCACTGAGGTTGATGGCATTGGAGTTGTTTGTATTGAAGAAGTCTTCTTTCCAGTTTTAAGTGTTGTGTTAGTGACAGAGGTCATTTCTTGTAAAATTTGTTTTTGTTTTTGTGTTATATTAAATATATTGTCCCAAATTAACATTCACTATTGAGAAGTATCAACTATAAATGGTCACTACACTAATTAATATGATATATTATAGGATTAGCCTCTCTTATCAATATATTCTCCAGAACACTTTTACAACTAATTTCTAAATCAGATATCTGGATTTGTAGATCTTAATAATATATCAAAGAAAAGGTGATAAGTCTCTGAAGAAGAGAGTTATAACAAGAGCCTTGGATAATTAAACAAAGTGCAGTGTGTTCTTTTTATTTTTTCTGAGCTGCGCTACCCCTCCTCATCAGTTTACTTTTTGTAATAGCTATTTGGATTTCTGGCCCTTTGGAACTTGTCTTTGTTTTTTTTTTTTCTTGTCTTTGGAAGTTAAATTTTTACGCTTGCTCTTTATTTTAAAGGAAAAGCTTTAGTATTAATGATTTTCTTCTTCTTTTTAAGGGAGTAGTTTTTTTTTTCCCTCCCCCTCCCTGATATTTTTGTTTTTCCATCTACCTTCCATATTGGCTTTTTTTCTTTTGTTTATTTTTCTGGCCTTCCTTTTTTTCTCTTATGCATCCTTTTATATTTGAGACCTGTTAATTGGATTAAGGTGTTGAAGAACCTGAAGAATTTTCCACCATCTGGAGGACAATGTTCAATACAGACAATGTTACAGCAAGAAAAAGAACAAGAAAAAGTGACCCTGCAGATGATTATGCAAGGAATTCAAAATATTCAAACAAGAACAGAGAATATTGAAAAGAGAACAGAGAATATTGATCAAAGAACAGGGAAAACCAATGAAGAGATGGAGAACATCCAACAAATGATGAAGTATAATGAGAGATTCCAAAAAATTGAAGAAGATAAACAAAGAGACAAGAAGATTGGAGATATTGACAACAGATTAACTGTGGTTGAACAAGATAAAAGTGGGATGTTGAGATGGGAGAAGGACAGATCAGAATTTTATCTTAGATTCCAAAACATAGAGGAAGAAAAGGGACAAAACCTAGCTGAGATAATGATAGAAATATTGGCTGAAGCTTTGGAAATAACTGAAGAGAAGATGATGGATGGAATAGATGAGGTCTATTGAGTCTTCACAAGATATGCAATGAGAAATAGCTTACCAAGAGAAGTTCATATCAGATTTACAAAGAAAGCCATTAAAACACAAATATTGCAAGTGGCAAGAGAGAAAACATTGAAATATAAAGACAAGGATGTTGTGGTCTTGAAACAATTACCTAGAAGAGTGAGAGAGATGAGAAGAGAAGAGAATAATGATTTCTGACCAAATTCTACTTTAAAAAGAGGTGAATTGTAGATGGCTGATTCCAGAAGTTTTAATGTTCACATGGCAAGAACAGAGACATAGAATTGACTCAATTGAGAAAGCTGAATTATTTTATACAGAATATTTTGGAGGAAAAGAGGAGGAGGAGGCAGAAAAGGTAATTTCACAAATTGACTTCCAAGAGGACTGTCAAATGACGACTGAAAAAGAAGAAGGTGCAGTAGGTGGAAAGGAGGAAGCCAAAGAACAACATGAACCAAGATCTACGAGAGCTGTTAAACCTAACTACAAAATATAATCATGGAAGAGAAAAAATTGATTACAATGAATATAAATGGACTTAACTCAGCTGTTAAAGAAGGAAAATCTTCCATAAATTAGAGAAATTACAATTTGATATAATCTGCCTACATATTAAAAAGCAATATGAACAATTGTTGATACAGCCAAAATTAGGGAAAATATTTACTTCTTTGACACAATGCAAGAAAAAAGGAGTGGTTTTATACATTAAAGATATTATCCCAGAGAAATTGATTTATACTGATGATGACAGAAGACTAATGGTGGCAATAATTGACAATAATACAAAACACTCCTGATTGCAATCTTTGCTCCGAATGACAATCAAGAAAAAATTTATAAAAAATATATATGAAAATAATTGAACTGGTCTATGATAATATAGTTATGATAGGAGATTTTAATGGAATTGTAGACAATAAACTGAACTATGCAGCAAAGAAAACAATAAAGCAAAACAGAAAGACCCTCCCTAAATCTTTTTTTAAAATGGTAGATGAAATAAACTTAAAAGATACATGGAGAGAAAGAAATGCTGAAACCAAACAATACACCTTCTACTTAAATAGACATTTATCATGGTCCAGAATAGATATGATATGGATGTCAACAGAATTGTTAACTAAAATTCAAGAAATAAATATTGAAACAAGTACATTGGATCACAATCCAATGACAATTAAATGGAAAGGACAAAGAAGATCTAGATGGACATTAAATAATATTATATTAAAAAAAACTTCATACAGTGGATGGAGAAAGAACTGGCTTTCTTCTTTAGAGAAAACAAAAAAGAAGATATATCAATCCAGAACGTATGGGATACAATGAAGGCATATGCCGGAGGCTTGATAATAGACTATACAAGGAGAAGAAATACCATGAAAAGATTAGCCTCTAAGGCATTAGAGGATGAGTATAAAGGACTTGAAAAAGAGTTACAGAAAATGCCACAGAAAAAGGACATTAAGTTAAAAATGGATACAACCAAACATAAAATGGGTCTAATAGGAAAAGAAGAGCTAGCACAAAAAATTAGAGGTGCTAAACAGAACAATTTTGAAGATACAAATAAACCAGGTAGATGGTTAGCATATAAATTGAGAAAGGAGAAAGAATCAAGGAAAATATTGCAATTAATAGATGAACAAGGCCAAGTTTGCTATGGTAGTAAAGAGAAGAAGGAAATTATATGAGACTATTATGGAAAACTATACACACAAGAGAATATTGATGAGGAAAGAGTTAAACAGTATTTACAGAATGCTAATCTACTCCAAAGAGCCAAAGGCTAGGTCCCACTGGCTGATTGACGCAAAATGTATGCAGAAAGGACACAGCGGACGAGCAAAATTTTGGGGGTGGCTCCATCCATTTTCATCCACTCCAAAAAGTGGTGAAAATTTGCATAAACAGAATGGAAAAGAACGGACGTGGGTAGTATGTAGCGGGGATGTTAAACGGATGTTCATCGGAAGCCTAGCAGATGAAAGCGGATGGAAGCGGATGACACCTCTGAAGGGGATCCGGGGAGAATTTTGAAATGGACGCATGGAGGAAGGGGCGGATGCATAGCGGATGAAGCGGATGCATCACGGCCGCCTATAGGAAACAAAGTGGATGCTGCGCAGATGTATATCGGATGCAAAGCGTTCACTGTGCATACGGGGATTATGAATTGCATCAGCTCCACGGATATAAAAGGATGCAGCACACACGCAGTCAGCATACAGGGGAAAGACATGCTGGCGGCTACATCTTGCAGGAACACCATGGTTCGTCAGTCAGGCAAAAAGAGGAAGTCCGTGCTTACTTGTTCAAGCCCTGGCAAGGTGAAGAAGGGTAGAACCAGCATCTCACCCGCTGGCACTGACTCTTAAGCTGCTGCTGCTGCTGCTGTTGTGGTGGACCAGCGCCAAGGCCTCCAAGCCCCTCAAAGCCCTGCTGCTGAAGGCCCTGCTGCTCAAGCCCCTGAAGGCCCTGAACAATCTCCAGAAGGCCCTGATGCTGAAGCCCCTGAAGGCCCTGCTGAAGCCCCTGCCAAAGGGAGGAAGAGGCAAGGGAAGGAGAAGGGAGAGAGGAAACAGTACACCATTTCCGAGGAGCATGAGGATGAGGTTCTGGAATGGCTGAGGGAGAACGAGTACCTCTGGAGAAAGGGCCACAGGCTGTATCGGGACACCAAGAAGAAGCAGGCAGCTTGGAGAGACAAGGCAGAGAGCCTGGGGTACACTGCAGAAGTACTCCTTGGATGGTGGAAGCACATGCACACCTGGTATGGCAAGCTACACCTCAAGAAATCTGGGCAGGCCGCTTCAAGCTCACTGACCGGGAGATGTACATCATGGCCTAGTGCAGTTTCCTGGAGGGTGAGATCCACCACCGAGGAGCAGCCCCTCTGAGACCCCTCTCCCTCAGACAGCCCACAGACAGCCAGTCCTCTTCCAGCCAGGAGCCAACTACCCTGTCCAGATAGGTGTTTTCAGAGGGCCCCACAGCAGAGACCGCCCCGACAGCGGCACTCCCCATGCTGGCGGACTTGGAGGATCCCGTGGCGGATGATGCCCTGCTGTCACAAATGGAGGAAGAAGCAGCAGCCACCAGAGGCCAACCCACCCCCACCCCCACCCCCAGCTCCACAGGACGCAGGCAGAGAGGCAGATGGGAGGGCCAGGACCACAGTGTGCTGTTGGAGATCAGGGACACAATGAAGACCAGCACAGAACTTCTCTCTCAGCTGGTCCACTTGGACAGAGCAACCTCGGGCTGGAAGCCTTTCATTACCTACGTGAGCCAGACCCTGAGGGACCTGCCCCAGGCCGAGTACCAGGTGATGAAGCAGAAGATCGCAGCACTTCTGCACAACCCTCAAGGCCCAGCTGAAGCTTCTCCTAATCAGTCCAGGTCTGCTCCTCCACCCCAGGTGATGTCACAGCCCTTTCACGGCTTTCAACAGCCCCTCACCTGCCAAGGCTACAACTACCAGGACTTCCCACAGCAGAAGCAGAACTTCCCAGTCCAGGCCCAGGTTCATCGGACGCCACAGATGCCAGTCCTCACCCAGATGCAGACCAGACAGCCCCACTACACTCCTCCCAACCCTTCCTCTACCTCACAGCCAAGCCCATCAATGGACAATCAAGTCATCAGTATTGGGCCTGACATCTCAAGTCCTTGAGGAAGGGCCTCTCAACCTCATGGGACTGAGTAAGCTCTTGGATAGCTTCCTGAACATACCACCCCAATGGCGCCTCAGACCAGCACCCAAGCCACAGCCACATCCACAGTCACTGCCCGCTTCACAGTTGAGACCATGGACATGACTCAGAGTGACTCAGAATAGTCTCAGAGACTGAGTTGTTTACTTGTTTTATAAAGTTTATCTTTGCTTAGGACACTTAATACAGTTTACTTGGTTCATTTTGGTTATTTAATAAAGTCATAAAGTTTAACTAAGAAAGTTAATAAAGTTTATCTTTGCTTAAGACACTTAGTTCATTTTTTTTACTTCATAAAGTGTTGGTGAAAACTTTGAAAAAATGGCTCAGCCTTTGCATGCTTGTGGGATAGATAAGGATAGTTATGGGATAGATAAACCTCCAGTGCAACCATAGTAGGACTGTATGGTCCACCATCCCAACAATCCAGATGATTTTCTCCCCCTTTTTATAGAAAATATCAGTTGTCCACTAGGTGTCCTTCTACATACTCTAGACATACTGCAGACATCCTAAATATACGAGATACATCCCAGATACAAACGTTTTGTCTGTCTATTTCCGTGCTACTAACGCTGTGTAGACGTTCCATGTACCTTTTGTTTCCTCCTTCTTTCCATTTTCAGCTGCAGTGCATGTGAGTTGAGGGGATGGCCAGAGGATGCAGAGAGGATACAGCGGACGTTTAACGGATAACGGACATAGAACGTTTGTTGCCCGTATATGTCGCAGATGTACATCGTATGCGGCAGAAAGTTCATCCGTTCACAAAGTTTTGTGCAGCTCAAAACTTCTTGCGCAGATGAAATCACAGTGGATGGATGCTCGACGAATAGAGCATATGAAACACATATGCAGTGAGTACACAACGGATGCATCGTGTTTTCCAATGGATGGCAAGCTTTTTTTAATGTTTTACATCCTCTTTGCATCCGTAAGTGCAGTGGGACCGGGCCTTAAAGAGATTGAAACAATGTTAGAAAGCAATATAAAGCCCCTCTCACACTGCACCAACGGATGGAAAGAGGATTTAAAACGGAGAACAACACTTGCCATGCATTGGTTAACGCGATGCTTCCGTTCTGTACTCACTGCCTCCGTTTTGCTTCCTCTCTATCCATCCAGCATCCGTCTATTGACATTTCATCCGCTCAAAAAGTTTTGAGCTGCTCAAAACTTTCTGAGCGGAAAATGTATCCAACGCATCCATTCTGCATCCGCTAGGCATACAGGGGACATCCGTTCTGCATCTGTCGTCATCCGTTACGCATCCACAATATCCGCAAGGCATCCGCTGCACATCCACTCAATTCGCATCCGCTCGAGCGGAAAATGGACACAGGAGGAAGTGGAAGGGACCCGGAACGGACGCGCAGCGTTAGTAGCACAGACGGAGAAAGGATGAAAGCGGATGCAGTCATACAAAGCCTTTAAAACAGAAAAAACGTTCACAGAGAGGCCTTTCTCTGATGTTAAGGATGGCTAGAGGATGCAAAAGGACACATAGGGGAAAACCTATACTGCCTATAAAAAGGGGAAGCAACTCACCTGGATCTCACTTTCAGCCCAGCAGCCCAGCTGTGCAGACCACTGCAGCCTTCATCTGCCTCTTGCTCTTCCACACCATCCAGTCATGTCCACCATGGATCGTAACAAACTCCTTTGGTAGCCACCATCCTTCCGCAACAGTGAGAAGCCATCTACAGGCTCTGTGAACTCTACTACGGGAAGAAAAGGAGGCGGCCAAGAAGCGACTGGGTCCAAAGATGGATCAGGAGAAGAGCAGAGTATGGACTGTACAACAAGCTGATGGTGGAGCTGAGGAACGAAGACCCTTGTACATTCCAGAACTTCATGAGGATGCTTCCAGCCATGTTTGACAAAGTTGTGTAGCGGCTGACACCCAGGTTGACCAAGCAGAGCACCAACTTCCAACCCAGCCTGGACCCTGGGCTCAAGGTGGCACTGACTCTGCGCCACCTGACCTCAGGGACCACCTACAGGAGCATGCAGTACAGCTGGAGGGTGCCACACAACACCA
>BLBF01000002.1:87427728-87499876 GCA_015471245.1 Laticauda colubrina | reverse complement strand
TTATATAATGTGTATTGATTTTCAAGGTAAAGTTATTGGGTCCATTTGACCCTATCCTTGACTCGTATTGAGTGGCTTGAATAAATGTAAGCATGTGGAAATGTTGAAGGATTTGACATTATTTAATAAAAAGAAAAACAAAATGATTTTTTTTTCTTTAAAAAAGTCATTTAAATATCCACTGCAACAGTAATGTTTAGTTTCTATTTCAGTTAAAGGCAGCAAAAAAAGTTCAAAATTAAATTTATTTTTACATGAAAGGGTATTAGGGAGAATTTATCATGTTTTGTTTTGCATAATGGGTAAGCTTTATCAGATACCAGCAGATCGCAGCTCTCAAATAGAAAGGTATGAGAACTACGCAGTCACTTTTGTAAAAGGAAGCTTCAAGCATTGAATTTGTGTGGAGGAGGAAAACAAATAAGGCAGATAGGAACTCCCAGGCAGGGGCTGAACTCACATTGAAGAAATTACTTTCCCTTTTCCCTCCTGTTCAGAGAAAATAAAAAATAAAAACAAAAGAAGTGCAAAACCAAACATTTCCTTTGTGTGGGAGAGGTGATGCTTTAGGACTGTCTTTTTAGAAAGAAGCCTAGGAGTACATGGCAATGCAGAGTCCCTCAAGTAATATTTCCTGCCAAAGAAAATGATGCATGGAAATCCATTTTTATAATTGTAGACCCCAACATTAGGGGAAATATACAAAGATTTCTTGAAAACTTTCTGGATCAGGAGAAAATAGGAGATTGTCCATATGTGTGCAGGACAGCTGAGCCTCGTGAGGAGACTTCAGGACAACAATTTTATGAGTGTTTGGGTGCTAGAAGATAACAAGATCAGCCACCTTTCTTGCAACCACAGCAGAACCTTTTTAAGGACACTGCTCACAAGCCGTACTTTCTAAACCCTTTTAAAAATCACCTCTTAACCTTCTTAAATCATATTGTCAGTTAATCATCATAGTGATTAGTTTGAAAGGTGAGTTTTGTCTTCAACTCTGAACAAAAGAAAAACAATTTTATAAGTTTAAAGAATTTGATCAGCAAAAAGTTAAATACAGTGTTGATCTCAAAAAGTTATAAACAGATTAAGGGTCTAGAAACATTTGGAAAATTGTTTTGTATTAGAAAATTTTGGAAAGAACAATAAAAATAGATAGCTTCTATCCATTGATTTTGGCTCCCCTGGTTATTGCAAGTTGTAACAGCACACACACACACACACACACACACACATATAAACACACACAAAGGAAATAAGAGGGAATTAAAAGTTTCTAAGCAGAAACTTTAGATTCTTGATCTCAATTAATATTAGGACTTAGAATATTAGGACTTAAAATATCAGAAATATTAAAAAAGAGCTTTGAAGAATGGAACCAAAAATTATCAACCACAATATCAACACTTTAATGATGTTTGCTTCTATGGATAAACTATATCTAAAGTATGTTAATGAAGGAATGACAGTTATGGAATAAATTTTATTTGATAAGACACAAATAAATTGGAAGTGAAGAGAAATGTACAAAATAAACTCCCTGAAGTTTTGAAAATTAAAAGGGAAATACAAATGATAAATCAAGAAAATAGCCTGAAAAATGTTTTCTTATTGTACCTACAAAAAAGACTTGTTAAAACCTGGAAGAAATCTGTGCAATGGGATAAAGAAGAACTGAAGAGAAACTAAATCCTACAACAAAATTTAATTGAATTAAAGATTAAGAAGTTAGAAGTTAAAGTTAAAAGTGTTAGAAGTAAAATAAAGGAATATAAAGTTGGTTTATCTGATTAAAATTAAAAAAAGACATTTGGTTGCAAAGTTCTGGCAACTTTTTATGGATTTTTTTGCTGACACCAGGATTGAACACTGTGTTTTATTGGATATACTTACTGTATAAAACTTGTAGTATGGGATAAAGAGATGTCTGTTTGAAAACTTATAGAAAGTGAAAACTTGGGAAATTTGTTTATATTTGTTGTGATGAAGGTTGGAAGTAACTTCATGTTTATTTTTCTTCCTCATTTTTATATTCTTTCTTTTCTTGCTCCTACATTTTTTTTATTCTCTTTCTCTTAGTTCAGTTTGCACAGGTAATCTTCAAGAAAATGATTCTGCTTTGGAAAATCTCTCAGAAGGTAGGACAGACCAAGTATTCAAACTTTTCAACAATGTTCAGCCCAATCTACCAATAGAATTTTCCTTTTGACCATATATATTGTTTCCCTTCTTATGTTGATGTTCTTATCATTATTTCAAAATGTGATCAATCTGAAACACTTGAAAGGAATGGTACCCAAATGAATTTATATCCAACTACATGCAATGGCAGCCTTGGTGACCTTTCTAACTTGGTTGTTAAATGCCATTGGCAGAAATGAAAATGAATCATGTCAGAGGGCATGGTGAAGGTGGTTGAGTTTGGCTTTCATTCCTCGAAATCAGATTACAACCTCCTCCTTTACAGAGTTCAAAACTTGTTTTTCCTGGTAGAATTAACTTCAAGGTTGCAATTAACTAGATTTGAGATTACTGCTCTGCTGATTACATTCTATAGGGAAACAAGAGAAACATGTCTTGTCACCATAATTGTCTTGATTTTAAACTTGGTATTCTTTCATTTTTCAATTTGTAGTCAAGGCAAACAGAAAAACCTAACTATATCAAGTCATATAAACTCATAAATAAAAGAGGTATTAAAGCACAAATAGGGGTGGGTGGAGATTCATTTTATAAAGTAACAAAACAAACAATACCCACTATGGATCTTTTGCCTTATGAAATCAAAGAAAAAAAACATACCTTTTTGCATCCCTCAAAATAAATCTGTATCATTTCTGAGGTAATTTCTGATGATTTCTGTATCATTTTTACACATTAAAAACTTTTTTGAAGGATTCAAAATATAGATTTCAATGGTTAAACTTTTAGAAGATTATGATAATTTTTTTAAAAAAGAATTCTTACCTGGCACATATATACTAGAATTTGAAGGCATGGAAAACAACAACTTTGAAATTAGTAAAGCCCATGTCACACAGCACCAATGGATGGAAAGAGGATGTAAAACGGAGAGAAACACTTGCCATCCATTGGTTAACGTGATTCATCCGTTCTTTACTCACTGCCTCCGTTTTTCATCCTCTCTATCCATCCAGCATCCGTCGACTGAGGTTTCATCCGCTCAAAAAGTTTTGAGCTGCTCAAAACTTTTTGAGCAGAAAATGTAACCAATGTGTCCATTCTGCATCCGCAACGCATACAGGGAACATCCGTTCTACATCTGTTGTCATCCGTTATGCATCCGCTATATCCGCTAGGCATCCGCTGCACATCCACGCAACTCAAATCTGCTCCAGCGGAAAACGGACACAGGGAGGAAGCGAAACGGACATGGAATGGATGCGCAGCGTTAGTAGCACGGACGGAGAAAGGATGAAAGCGGATGCAGCTCGCATACAAAACATTTAAAACAGAAAAAACGTTCGCAGAGGGGACCTATCTCAGATATTTAGGATGTCTGCAGGATGCCTAGAGGATGCAAAAGGACACATAGTGGAAAACCTATATTGCCCATAAAAAGGGGGAGGAACTCACCTGGATCTCACTTTCAGACCAGCAGCCCTGCTGTGCAGACCTCTGCAGCCTTCATCTAGCTCTTGCTCTTCCACAGCATCCATTGATGTCCACCATGGATCGTAACACAGTCCTTTTGGTAGCCACCATCGTTCTGCAACAGTGCGAAGTAATCTACAGGCTCTTTCAACTGTTCTACGGGAAGAAAAGGAGGCAGCCAAGAAGTGTCTGGGTCCGAAGATGGATCGAGACAAGAGCAGAGTACGGACTGTACAACAAGCTGATGGTGGAGCTGAGGAACGAAGACCCTTGTGCATTCCAGAACTTCATGAGGATGCCTCCAGCCATGTTTGACAAAGTTGTGGAGCGGCTGACACCCAGGTTGACCAAGGCAAACACCAACTTCCAGCCCAGCCTGGAAGAGTCAGTGCCACCTGGCCTGAGGGACCACCTACAGGAGCATGCAGTATGGCTGGAGGGTGCCACACAACACCATCAGCATTGTGGTCAGAGAAGTGGTGCAGGCCATCATCGAAGAATACCTGGAGGAGCTCCTCCAGTGCCCCTCCACTGATGAAGGATGGAAGAAAGTTGCAGAGCAGTGGTATCAGAAGTGGAACTTCCCCCACACCGTTGGAGCCATAGATGGGAAGCACGTGGCCTGCAAAGCTCCAGCCAAGTCGGGGTCCACTTATTTCAACTACAAGGGCTTCTTCAACATCATCCTCTTCACCATGGTCGATGCTGACTACAAGTTCATGTACATCGATGCTTCAGGCAATGGGTCAGCTTCAGATGCCCAGGTATACAACATCAGTGACCTCAAGGAGGGGCTGAAACGCAACCTCATCATGGGCTTCCCAGATCCAGACCCCCTGCCCAACGACACACAAGATGTGCCCTACTTCATCATGGGGGATGATGCTTTCTCCCTCAGAACCTACCTCATGAAGCCCTACACTTCCAGATGCCTCACCCATGAAGAGAGGATCTTCAACTACAGGATGTCCAGGGCAAGGCGAGTTGTGGAGAATGCCTTTGGCATCCTGGCGAACAGGTTCCAGGTACTTCTCACCACCATGCAGCATCACCCAGAGACCGTGAGGAGGATCGAGGAAGCTTGTTGCATCCTGCACAATCTCATGCGCACCCGCTACCCAGTGTTGCAGAACAGGCTTTTGGACCTCCAACAAGGCAATGGGGACATGGAGCCTGGGGAATGGAGGCAAGGGCGAAACCTGATAGACACTAAGGATGTGCAAGGCCCCAACAGAGCTTCACATGAAGGGAAGAAGCAGCGCAACCTCCTGAGACACTGGTGCAACTCCCCAGCTGGAGCAGTGGAGTGGCAAGACAGGATGATAGATGATTAATGGATGCTTCCTTCAGCCTGTCTCATCACACTGATGAGATTGGGCCATGTATGTTGAGTGGGCCTACAATCAACAGGGCATTTAATAAAGAGTTGTGTTTATGTTGACATGTGTGGATGATTGATTACATTAGTATTGACAATAAAGGGCCATAGGTGTAGCACCTGGGAGGGTGGACCATACAGTCCCACTATGCTTGCCCTGGAGGTTTATCTATCCCACAGCTATTACCCATACCAAAGGTATCCCTGCCCATTCCACAGGTATCCCTGCCCATCCCACAGCTATTACCCATTCCACAGGTATCCCTGCCCATCTCAATGCTATCCTTACCCATCCCACAAGCATACAAAGGCTTAAATCATTTCTAAAAGTTTCCACCAAGACTTTATTGAAAAAAATAAATGAAGCAAGTGTGTGAAGCAAAGATAATCTTTATTAATAACAAGCTGTAAAAGAAAAATGACCCAAGTCAAGTGTCCAAAGCCACCCAATCTCTGGCACTCTTCTTGGTCACTCTGAGGCGTGCCCAGTCTCAGGGGTGAAGGGTCCAGGTGCTGTGGAGGTGGCTGCTGCTGGAGTGCTGGTCTGAGGCACCACTGGGGTGCCTGGCCTCGAGAGGACAACAGGGGACGGTGTGTTAAGGAAGCTCTCAGACAGTGGGGCTGTCTGGTCTGCAGCTGAGTGAGGACTGGCATCAGTGGCATCGGTGGCGTGGCTGGTATCAGTGGTGTGGGTGGCACCGGTGGCGTCCGATGTACCTGTGCCTGGACTGGGAAGGGCTGCCTGTGCTGCTGGACCTCCTGATAGCCGTAGCCTTGGTAGGGGAGGGCCTGTGGAAAGCCTTGGAAGGGCAGTGACATCACCTGGGGTGGAGGAGCAGGCCTGGACTGGGTGGGAGCAGGTTCATCTTGGTCTGGAGGGTTGTGAAGAAGATCGGTGATCCCGTCCTTCACCACCTGGTACTGGGGTTCTGACATGTTCATAAGGGTCTGGTTGACGTAGGTGAGGAAGGGCTTGCGGTTGGAGGATGGGGCGTCAGTGTGTACCAGCTGAGAGAGGAGATCTACACTGCTCCTGATGGTGTCCCTGATCTCCAGCAGGACAGTGTGGCTCTGCCCCTCCGGTCTGCCTCTCTGCCTTTCTGTGGAGGTGGAGCTGGGGGTGGATGCGGGTTGGGCTGTGGTGGAAGTGCTGTCTCCTTCTCCCACTGCGTCAGGGGGTCCTCCACGCTCTCTGCCATGGGTACCACAACTGTCGGGGGCGTCTCTGTCATGGCACACTCCACAGATACCTGCCTGGACACAGGAGCTGACTCTTTGCCAGAAGAGGACTGGCTCTCAGCAGGCTGCCTGAGAGAGAGGGTTGTCAGAGGGGCTGCTCCTCGGTGGCGGATCTCACCCTCCAAGAAGCTGCACTTGGCCATCACGTAGGTCTCCCGGTCCATCAGCTTGACCGCTGCCTGGCCAGATTTCTTGAGGTGCAGCTTCCTGTACCAGGTGTGCATCTGCTTCCACCAGCCGAGGAGCATCTCCGAAGTGTAGCCCAGGCTCTCTGCCTTCTCTCTCCAAGCAGCCTGCTTCCTCTTGGTGTCTCGATAGAGCCTGTGTCCCTTCCGCCAAAGATATTCATTCTCCCTCAGCCACTCCAGCACCTCCTCCTCAGGTTCCTCTTTGATTGTGTATTGCCTCCTCTCCCATTCATGCGTCTGCCTCTTCCTCCCTTTTTCAGGGCCATATGGGCCCTCATCAGAAGGGCTTCAAGGTTTTAGGGGCTGCTCCTCCACACCACCACCACCAGCAGCAGCAGCAACAACATTAGCAGCAAAATCAGGACCAGCAGCACCAGCAGCACCAGCAGCACCAGGAGCACTAGCAGCACCAGCAGCACCAGCAGCACCAGGAGCAGGACCAGGAGCACCAGCAGGACCAGCAGGACCAGGAGCACCAGCAGGACCAGCAGGACCAAGAGCAGTGCCAGCAGAGTAAGCCCCAGCAGAAGCCCCAGCACCAGGAGCAGTGCCAGCAGAGTAAGCCCCAGCAGAAGCACCAGCACCAGGAGCAGTGCCAGCAGAGTAAGCCCCAGCAGAAGCACCAGCACCAGGAGCAGTGCAAGCAGAGTAAGCACCAGCAGAAGCACCACCACCAGAAGCAGCATCAGCAGAAGCACCACCATCAGAAGCAGCATCAGCAGAAGCACCACCTCCAGAAGCAGCATCAGCAGAAGCCCCAGCAGCAGAAGAGTGAGCCGGGGCAGCAGAAGCCTCAGCAGAAGCAGAGTCAGGGCCAGTGGGTGGGAGGGTGGCCCTGTCCCTCTTGCCAGGGCTGGCAGCAGATGGCAGAGGCTTCCGTTTCTTCCCCATGGTTGTTGGGTTGCTGGCTGGCTGGCTGGCTGGCTGGCTGGCTGGCAAGCTGTGTCTGGAAGCAGGTCTTTCCTCTGAATGGTGACCTGCTTGCGAGCTGCTTCCCTTTATATCCGCGGGGCTGACACAATGCATCCTCCCTGCATGCGCAGTGAACGCTAGGCATCCGCTAGGCATCCGCGAGGCTTCCGCTCTGCATCCACTTCATTTGCTCGGCATCCGCTCGGCATCCACTCTTTCCGTTCCACGTCCGCTTTGCTGTGCTCCCCCGGAAGCATTGCGGATGTGCCATCTGCTTCCCTCTGCTTCCATCTGCTAGGCTTCCGTGGAGCATCCGCTTTCCATCCGCCCTACGTCCTCCCCCCATCCATTCCTTTCCATGTTGTGCGCTCTGGTTATGCAAATTCGAGGCACTTTTGAGAGTGGATAACAACAGATGGAACATTTTTCTCATCCGCTGTGTCCTTTTTACAAACGTTTTGCATCCGTCGGCCAGTGTGACAGGGCCTTAAAATAGGAATACAAAAGACAAATCAAGAAAAGGTTTTGAACATGGAATAGCTGTGACAGGAAACTTTGGAGGATGTGTTTTCATGGTATTGACAAAGTAGACTGGTGAAAGTTTTCAAATCTCTTTTTGAATGCCAAACATGGATGAAAGATCAAATTCTGTGATGCCATTGGAATGATTTAAAGATCAGTGTTGTGAAGAAATAATCCACAAGTGTGACAATGATGCTTCCCATAACCAGGCCTGAAACCTGACTGAGAGGGGTCTAGATAATTTCCTCCAGGACATCCTGAAGCTGCCAAGCAACCACCTTCTCTGCTAGCTTCCTTAAAAAGCCAAGGTGAGAGATTGGACAGAAATTGTCATCAGACAGGTGGTTTATTTTTTAAGGAGGGAGAGAACTAAGGTCTCCTGAAAAAAAGAATGTAAGAAAGAAAGAAGAATGTGTTACTGCCTGAACCTACCTTGTTGTCACCAACCTGAAGACAGGGATCTATCTGACAGGTGGTTGTGCTGACAGCATCGAAGACTCTGTCCACTTCATCAGTCCAACAGGACAAACTGATTCTAGAAAACCAGGTGGGATCTTTTCCCAGACATTGCACATGGACCTGCATCATGCATGGCTTGCAACTGGGAATGAATCTGAATAACTTTGTCCATGAGGGGTTCAGCAAATCCCTCTGCAGAACCCTGAAGATGATCACCCAAACTTTCTTGTCCCAGGAGGGTCCAGGTGATCATGAACAGGGCCTCTTGAGACAACACTCTGCAGACTTAATAAGGGTGGAGAAATAATGGTGTTTCTCTTCTCTTGCCTCCTTTGGGTAGGCCTTAATAGCAGCTCTATTCGTCTGATCAGATTCATCCATCATTTGAAAGAGTTTCAAAACAACTGAGAAATCATTTACAAAAATTATTATAACTGTCTAACCTGCTGCAATTCCATGCAGCAACACTCTCTTGCTTTCCAACATTCTCTTGCTTCCCACTCATACTAGTCTTTTTAATATATATAACACAATAGTACCTACTAATGCAATTGTCAAATTTCTCCATATTTTGTCTTCCAAAAAAATGGATTTTCTCTTATATGTCCTGAAAAGCCTTTCTTATATAATACTTTTTTTTTCAATGGCACATTGTAAAATAAATCAGTCAGCACTTTGATCTTTTAATCACAGCATCCTTCAACTTCATCTTCAGTTATAATCCATGCATTAAATAATTTTCTAATAATTGGCTGAACCATGAGTTCAGAGATGAAATGCTTGCTTGATCTTACAAATCAACAGTTTTACTCCCAAAGCTGGATTTCAATTTTTCTCTAAATTTCATAAAACCATGAAAAGTGTGCTCAGAACAACAAAATGAAAAAGTAAATAGGACCGCCTAACAATATATTAGTAGAAGGTCAAGATAATGCGCCTCCCCCAAATTGTCTTGCAATGATCTCTAAACATGTCCTGAAATGTAAGACTTTATTCAGGATAATAGTGACTAGCCATAGTCAGTAAGGCTGTCTATACTGAGTTGATATCTGGTGTGATAGTTTTGTACCCTTGTTTTCCCTGCATTCGTTTTTCTTTCAGTACGCTTTTTTTAACATATGGAGGTTGAAGTTTATTGGTTTAAAAGTATATTTTCCCATCTTTTGGACCATGCAAAACTGCATGGCTGCACAGCTACCCCTTGTGTTTCAGAACTGCAATAATTGTATATTGTTAGCTTTTAGCAAGAACATACAAAGTTGCCTTATATAACTTTAAGATTAACTCACCTGTGATAAATCACAGTGTACCCTGATAGATTCTCCAAATTGAAAATCAATTTGTTACTATCAGCTTTGGAAGAAAAGGAAAGAAGGAGCCTGCAATTTTCTACATGGTTCTTCTCTATTTAAAAGACATCCCTATTTACTATAGTTAGAGTGGGAGTTGTTAAATTGTTAAGTTAGCATAATAAGCTTAAGCATAGGAACTAGGAGGGATGAACGAAGTAGAAATTGTCTTTTAACACAATTTTTGTTGAACATATTTCCAGTTGAGACATAATTCCATAAAAATAAGTCTCATGCCAATAATAAATACTCAAGTTTATTCAGGCACACGATAGATGTTCTATTACTTGAGATTAGTAATTTCTCATTTATTCTTTTTTAAATTACAAGATAATTCCATGATTTGTTTAATTATTATTATTACAGGTAGTCCTCTATTTATGACCACAATTGAGCCCAGAGGTGGTATTCAGCAGGTTCTGACTAGTAGCAGAAATTTTGAGTAGTTCAGAGAACTGGCAAAAACCACCTCTGACTGGAGATTTTACAGTATCCTTCCCCTGCCACACCCACCAAGCCACGCTCTCAGAATTGGTAGTAAAAAAATTTGAATCCCACCACTGATTGAGCCCCAAATTTTGATTGTTAAATGAGGCATTTGTTAAGTGAGTTTCACCCCATTTTACTATCCTTCTTGCCACAGTTGTTAAGTGAATCACTGCAGTTAGTAAGTTAGTAACCTGATTGTTAAATGAAGCTGGCTTCCCCATTGACTTTGCTTGTTAGAAGGTCGCAAGAGGGGATCACATAGCAAAGGTCATAAATATGAATCAGTTACCAAGCATCTGAATTATAATCACATGATCATGGGGAAAAAGGTCATAAGTCACATTTTTTAGTACTCATGTAACTTTGAACGTCTCTAAATAAATGGTTGTAAGTCAAGAGCTACCTGTATTAATTTGATTATTATAATGCAATTATTATTCATAATCTTCCAAATTTGGATTTATTGATTGAGACATTAGTCTTTTTGAAGAATTATCAAATACAAATGGAATTTGGAAGAATCTATTAATTCCAAAAGCTGCTTTGAAATTGTTGGCCATGCTGTAGGGTAAAAAAGGGTCTTGCATAATCTCTGATAATGAATTAGCCTCCAGTGTTAGTCAAAGAAGGTGAACATCAATTCAGGCAGTTCCTGCCCAGGTGCAGAGAGCTCTATCATAGTGATAGTGACTATTTAGTGGGAGGAATTTTGGAGAGGATTGATTGTGGAATGTTAAAAAGGTGTCCTTTTCATATTTAGCGGTGGATTTCCCTGATGAGACTGTGTATAAAACCATGCTGGGTTTTTTTTAGTGATTTATTTTTAAGTGCTTCTCAATATTGGCAATGTAAACTTGGAAAGTTCTCCATGGTAAGAAATGTGTGGAAAAAAATTGGGGATTCTGGAGGTGTGTAAGGAGAACATGACAAGTTCCTCAGTCTTCATTGAGTTTTCAGCATATCAACTGAAGCTTGCTTACATAGCAATGCTTCCTCCACTGTTTGCAGGTCTGTAGTTTGAAATGAGTTTAAATGTCCAGAATATGATTCCCTAGTTTTGCCAGGATTTCAACAATTGTGTCCCATTTTTAAAAGCCAAGAATTAAGGCAATGCTGATTTGAAATATATATTGTGGGAAGACATGAAACTTGACTTTTTAGCCAAATTTTTGATTTAGCTTACAAATCAAATCAGATAATATTTGTACCACTCCAAGAAGATTCAATTGCTTTCCCTTTTGCTAAATTAGAATCTGGAATTATTTTAATCAAATATTGAGTCTTAAAAAATTTCAAATATGGCCAAGAAAGTAATGATCTTGGCATAAAGTAAGTGTTTGCATGAGAAATTGGTTTAGAATCAACACAAATCCTAAATTTGGAAAAAATTAAGTGTTAACTCAGTTCAGCTCCTTGTTGATAGAAATCCTGGATTAGAGCATTAGCTATTTAAAATACAGCATATTTTGTTTTAAAACCAGTATTGTTTATTTTACCTTGATATATTAGTTATAACACAACTGTGAACTTTGGGTTGCAATTTAACAATCTCCTGTAAATGCATCCTATAGTTTGTTGAAAGATGTAATTGAAACTACTCTTGTGTGCTATATAGTTAATGTAAGAGGTCATGGTGAATAAGCTCTGATCACTTATATATTGCTGCATTGAATTGCTTTTAAAAGACCCCATTGTTTCTCATAGTTAATTGATATCATTTGAAGATGGTATCCTTCTCCATAATGCTGTAAGTTATTCTCCTCATAAAAAGAGTTTTCAGTAGCTGAACTGTAATAACATATAAATCATAAGCCTAATAAGTAAATTAAACCATTCAGCTTTTTTCTAAGTCAACTTTCTCATCAGTGCCAAAATACCTCCTGGTGTCTCTATGATTTTTCAGTATTCTCTATGAACAATTTCACAAGCAAGATACCAATTCCAAGAGATTCCAACTTTGCTGTAGATGTGGCTGTGTTTTCTCTGAAAGAGCAAAAGTGTTTTGTTTCTTGGATTCATGGCTTCTGTTTTAAGAGCAGGTGGAAACCATGGCTTGGAAGACCATAGTCCAACTATGATTAGTGCACCAGTTTTGGTCCTTCCTGGAAGAGGAGGCACACTGGCTACTCACATTTTTGTCATCTTTTCTCAGCCCTTCAAAGGTTGATCCAGAAACAAAAGCAGCAGCAATTACACAAATGTTTCTGACTTTAGTAGGGTAGAATAACAGAATCTGAGTTTCTTTATTTAGAATTATATGGCTATCCCTCTTGCCAAAATGACTCTGGACAGCAAACAAAGTTTAAATATAAAAGCAACAATATAAATAATTGCAAAGACCACCCAACATACAAGCCATAAAAGTGAAACTGAGAATAAAAACCCATGGAATAATGTCAAATCATTTAGGCTTCACTGACACCCATGCCTGTTCAAACAGCCAAATCTTATTATATTCAAATTTGCCATGCCAATTAGCAAAACCTGTTACATATTCATGGCTCTCCTCCATTCAGATCAAATTGTAATCTCCTCATAAATCCAATTTAGTGAAAATGTGTGCCTTCTGAATATGATTCAGGAGGTCCAAAATAAGAGGTACTGGGTAGTTATTCATAATGGTTACAGAACTCAGAAATCTGTAATCTTGCATAATTCTAAAGAATTATATTTCCTTTTTATAAAAACATTGGCACAGATGTGGGAGATTAAGAAGACAATATAGTATAAATCAATTGTAGATACTGTTGCCTGGAAAATATTTTAAAGATTTCTGGCAATGCAAAAGATTACAATACAGCAGTCCTTATTTAGCAATTGCCTCATCGAGCAACCATTCACAATTACAACGACAATGAAAAAATAATTTCATGACCAATCCATACATTTACAGGTCTGTAAAGCCAAGGAAAGCTGAACTAAGATTGTAAGGAAAACATTCATAGTTTTCCCTAGTGAAGTCTTTGCTTAAGACAGAGTTGCCAGTCTCAGTTGTATTCACTAAATGAGAACACAACGGAATGATCCTAATACAGAATGGAAGGAGAAAAGAGGAAGAGCTTGGCACCTTCAAATGTTGCAGTTGGCACCTTTGAGAAGGAAAAGAAATTGTTCCTTGCTGCCAGCCTATACCTAATATTAAGATGGCAAGTAAGGTAGCTGGGATATGGATATCAAGAATTCTTTAAGATCAGTTCAACTGCAGAGGAGTTGTACTTTGGAAAATGGGTTTGGAATAACAGAGTTGGAAGGATCCTTGGAGGATTTCTAGTCCAACCACCTGCTCAAGCAGGAAACCCTATACCATTTCAGACAAACGGTTATCCAATCTCTCCTTTAAAATTTCCAGTGTTGGAACATTTACAACTCCTGGAGGTAAGTTGTTCCACTGATTAATTGTTCTAACTGTCAGGAAATTTCTCCTTAGTTCTAGGTTGCTTCTCTCTTTGATTTGTTTCAAACCATTGTTCTTGCTCTGCCTTCAGGTGCTTTGAAGAACAAGTTGACACCCTTTTCTTTGTGGCAGCCCCTTAGATATTGGAAGGCTGCTATCATGTCATCCCTAGTCTTTCTTTTAATTAAACTAGACATACCCAATTCTTGCCCCTGCTCTTTGTATGTTTTAGCCTCCAGTCCACTAATTTAGTTGCTCTTCTCTGCACTCTTTCTAAAATCTTAACATTTTTATATTGTGGCTACCAAAACTGGATCAATATTCCAAGTCTTATCAAGGTATTATAAAGTGGTATTAACACTTCATATGATCTTGATTCTAATCCCTCTGTTAAAGCATTGTACAAAATAACAAACCTGTGGAGAATATTTCTTTTTTGCTGGGAGTTTTTTTTTCTGGGGGAGGGGGCTGGTACCAAAGTCCCTCCTAGATATCTGTCCTTTGAAAAGCAGTTTATTGGCCAAAGTGTCCCTATTATTTGATTTAAATGTTAATTGATTAAACTATCAGATAAATGATTAGAAGTCCTAAAAGAAAATGAGACTAAAGAAAGGCAAGTTTCCAATCTTGGATAAATAATATTAGTAATTGGATAAATACTATTATCCACATCCACATTTACATTGGGTGTTTAGCTAGATATTTGTATAATTGCTAACTGCCATGTGACTTTTCCCCCTTATCTGCTGACCTCTCCCAGTTTCCATACCCATTAATTTAAAATTTCTCATGAAAAGATTCATGTACAGAAACTTTTCTCTTTCTTGAATCCATGCCAAGTTGTTACCTCACCACAATATGGTTTTCCTGATTGGTGCATTTTGATTGCTACTGAATAAATATTCAGAAATTCTTTATGAGTGAGAATAATATGAAGTGCTCCTATCTATGGAGATATTCTGATGTTAATTTCTTTCCTCAAACAGTTGTGAGCACATCCATTTAAAAGTAAGACCCTTAAACATGGAATGGTTGCAGTTTGTTTCCTGATGTATTGGTGTAAATATGTCATTTGTTTTTCCTTCATTTTCCTTCTTTTCCTCCTGAGTTTAAAATAGCTGTTCCCTTGAAATGCAGTTCTTATTTATTGATTCACTTTATTTTTTTCAAACATTTGTAACCAGACTGCTTCAGAGTCTGTTGAAAATTCTTAAGCTGCTCTTTTGTAACAATGTTTTCTCAGGTCAGTTTACAACATTCTCCATCCCCTTTGTATTACTCATTGTAAAGATTCTGGTAAACCTGACAGGTAAGCTATTGTTTAAGTTCTGATTCAAATCTGCAGGTTGCAGTATTAAGAAAGTAAACCATACTGACATTCCATGATAGAGCTTGGAGAAAAGGAACCCACACTCAAAGAACAAAAGAATAGTGAGGGGAAGGTTAAGAATGTTAAATCTAAAAGTTTAGTTTAATTATAGTGTGAATTATTGTCTGTAGTTTATTTGATACCTGTTCCTTAGCTGACCTTCTAAAAGAGTCATTTCTTAATTGACAATGGAATTGTGAACTTAATGGCATTTTTTTCAGTGCTTAGTCACATCTAAATTAATTGTTTTTTAACAAAACCCAAAGAATTCTTCTTCAAAACCCCACCCTTTTCCATCCCAATTTCAGTTTGCTCACATTAATATACCCAATTGTTTAAGTCATGCAATATATCAGAAATGAGAATAATTTTTTTATCAAGGATTTGGCTATAATATATGATGCCCAGGTTCCATGGATTAAAGTGTTTGTCATGCTTCCAAAGATGTCTCTGCTGTATTTGGATTACGAAAGGAATTTATATCCATACTGAAGAAACTAATGGAACAGTTTAACCTTGAGTCTTCACACTACACTGCATGTAGCACCCATCCTAATATTAAATACATATATGTTCAGGAGGTGATATTTACAGCTATGAAACCAGAACACTGCATATTTACTAGTTTAAAAACTTACTGCAAGAAAAAAGTATATATTGGCCTTGTATCTTACCACAATGTGCACTGGTTACGATAGGAGCTTCCCCAGAGGTCCCTCTATATCAGGGTTGTCAAACTCACGGTCCGTGGGCTGGATGCATCATGTGCTGGCCATGCCCACATCTGGTTCAGCGAAGGGAAAAAAGCCACGATATGTCACATGATGACACCATGATGACATGAGTTTGACACCCCTGCTCTATACTTTAGACATGAAATTATATAGTTCATTTTAGGAATTTTACTTCCATTCTGAATTTAAAATGACATTTTCTTTTAGATAATGATTTGTCATGACCTTTAAAATGCCAATAAAGCTTAAATCAAATATACTTCTATGCCTACTTTGATCTCTCTTTTTTTGTATTTTATGTATCAAACTGGGCTCATGGTCTTTTAGAGCTTAGCTCTTAGTCTGCTGCTGAGAAAGATGGTAAGGCCATCAAAGTGACTAAGAGTGTACAGCCATACTTTACAATATAATCCAAACCAGGCAACTTGGAATAATTAATTGGTTAGGAGGAAAAGAAAGAGAAAAAAGAATGTTTTGCAAAGTTCGTCAATAGGAATCTCTCTTGTCCCCTGCAAATTTCTATTTGTGGTTATTTTTATTTTTTTTTAAAAGGAGGGGATTGTAAATCTTTGGTTATAATATATAATTTTTTATTTTCAATATTATTCTTGTCCTAATGTTGATTTGTGTGCAGTTTGTGTGTGTTTCGCCTTAATATTTGTTCTCAAGCACTTTCTATTAGATAAGGATTCTATGGAAACAACTTTTTCCAAAATATACATGATGTAACATTTTGAAATCTAATACAGATGTATTTGCTTTTTAAAGAAAGAAATGCCTTACTCCAAAGCACACATTTATAAGGTTGCAGCTCTAGCATTTTTCCATAATTGGGCTGAACTGCAAAACTCCAGCTGACCAAGTGATGGCAGGAAAGAGATGCAAAAAACTCTGTTTCTCTCCAGTAGTTGACCATATTTGCAAGGACTTGAAAAACAGTCTCAGTTTTGGAATGAATATTATAACCATTTTAAGCCTCAGTAGCAATCTGTGGTAAAACACTAAATGTAATCAGTCTCATTCATTGCCTGTTTGGCCAACAGAAAGTGGTTATCCTGTTTTACTTCTGAAAGATTTATCCAAGTAACAAATAAATATATGGTTAGGAGAAGAAAAATTATTTGAAATGTGGCTAGAGAGGAAATGGGATTGGGGGAAGGATATTCTTAATGTGATGACTATTCCACTTGTGTTCCTTTGTACAGGCAGAATTGGTAGGAATGTTGTGGCAACAACTATTCATTGAAGGCAATGAAGTCAACTTTAATTGAGCAAATCTATGTTGGTTCATTCAGGTGTGGCTGATAATCAATACTAAGAGGCAATTCTTTCTTAGAATGAAAGGAGCAACAAAGCCTTTGTGCAGGTGATGGCTGTCTTGATGGGCAGGTGTTTTCATATAGTTCTCTGATAAGTGTAAGCTTCCTGGCTTCTACAGGAAGTTTACATAAGCCTTGCACAAACAAAAATTCTTTTTCATTTGTCCTTATCTGTCAGCAGAAAATGCACCCTAGTAAGAAAAGTGCCAAAGGGGCTGCACAAGTGGGTGCCCTATTGTAGAATCTAACCTCAAAATTCCATTTCCCCCCCCCTTCCTATTTTGGTTTCTCTTGTTGAAAGTGCTGATTTGCCAATATTACATTTGCTTCCAGGATTCAGTTATCATATGGACTTCTCTAAAGCTATGTCACAAAGAATGCCGGGTTGGTTGAGGGATTTTCCAGTGAACTTTTTTTTTTTTTTTGGTATATGTTATAATAAGAATATGTTAGGACTTTAGTCTTGGCTTTCTTCTGTTTCAACATCAAAAGGATGTTAATAATGATTTTTTGAATTGTTGAGATAGAGCAATTTTCCAAATAAGGTGTCCAAGAATGGAATAAAACCTGGTCTCCTAGCCAGAAATGTTTCCAAGAACTGCTAAAAAAGTTCTGGCCAGTGGTGGGATTCAAATTTTTTTACTATCAGTTCTGTGGGCGTGGCTTGATGGGCGTGGCAGGGGAAGGATACTGTAAAATCTCCAGTCAGAGGTTGTATTTGCCGCTTCTCCAAACTACTCAAAATTTCCACTACCGGTTCTCCAGAACTGGTCAGAACCTGCTGAATAACACCTCTGATTCTGGCCTGGGATTGTGTGGTTGCCACTCCCTCAAACATACAATGATAACTTAAAGTTTTATCAGTGACTATTGCAAAAATAACTTTCCCTTCTCTGTGAAGAAATTGGCTTTCAAAGGAGCCAGAAGTTTGTAGATACATCATCACTGGAGATTTCTAACAAGAGAATGGACAGTCACTTGTCTGAAATGGTATAGGGCAAGGCTGTCAAACTCTAGGCCTACAGGCCGGATGCATCATGCCTGGTTTAATAAAGGGGGGGAAAAGTTCTGATAAGTCACGTGACACTGTCGTGAAAACATGATATAGGGACAACATGGTATAGACCCATGGTATAGGGTCTCCTGCTTCAGCAGACGGTTAGACTAGAAGACCTCCAAGGTTCCTTCCAGTTCTAGTCTGATTAGATTAGAAAAACACTGCAAGTTTAATCCTGTACATACTGTTGTGTATAAGAACTAGAATACTCCAAATACTTTAATCTGATTGGTCGAGCAGGCCGCAATAGGATTGGTTAATAAAGTACCGTTACAATTGGCTCAGTTGCTGCGTGGTCTTCAGATGGTTCGGATGGGATCTTTGTCGCTCCTGCTTTTCTCTATGGAACTGCCTGGAAGGCCTTTCGTTGCAACTCCCACCTGGTCTACTGGGCTCGGTTGAGTTGTTGGCTTCTCTGTTCCCAGCCAATCTTTCCAGTCTGGTTGAATTGGCTTGGTTGTTCCTTCTGGGAGAAGTTTCGAGTTGGTCATCTTCCATTGATACCATTCTGCTGCCTTCGCTTTCTGGTAAGTATTGTTGGTTTCTTCTTTTATTTATTGGTGTATGGATTGACTGCTCGGTTTGTGTTGGTTGGGCATGTTCGGTTTGCCGTTGTGTCATAGGAGGGTTTTCTCCTTTTTGATAATTGTTTGGGGTTTCTCCCCCTCCCAGTTTTTTTATTAAAGTCTTTTTGTGAATTTTGCGTGTTTTCGGCGTTGTTTGAATTTATTCATGATCTTAGTTGATCGATATGTCGTTTCCACTGTCTTCCATCCTCCGTTTCCAGCTGGTATGACCGGGGGCCTGTCACTTGGGTTATTGTTGAAGGTACCCACAGTGGGTCCCCTGAAAAGTTTTTGGCATAGACAGTGTCTCCCAGATTAATGTATGGTACCGGCTGGATGAGTCTGGTGGTTTTTCAGGGTTGTATGTCAGGTGCAGTCTGTCAAGATGGGATCAAAGTTTTCTTCCCATCAGGAGCTCTGCTGGGCTTTTATTGCTTTTCGCACTTGGTGTTATGTGTTGTATTGTTAATAGTTTATTTATTTTCTCATGTATGCTCCCTGTGTCCATTTTTTCTAAAGCGTTTTTGGTGTATCTGACCATTCGTTCTGCCCACCCATTCGCCGCCAGATGAACGGGCGCTGTCAATGCGTGTCGTATGCCCCTCTTGGCGAGAAATTGTTCGAATGCCAATGACATGAATTGTGGCCCATTGTCAGATACTATCAAGTCAGGTAGGCCATGGGTGGCAAAAAGTCTGTTTAGTTGCTTTATAACCGCTTCCGTCGTGGTGGATTGCATTAGGCTTACCTCCAGCCAGTTGGAGTAAGCATCGACTGTGATGAAAAAGGTGTGCCCTTTTGTGGGTCCCACAAAGTCTATGTGGACCCTTGACCACGGGCCCCTTGGTATTTCCCACTCGAGGGTTGGTGCTGCGGGAGGGCTTGGTCTGGATTTTTGACATTTGTCATATGTTGCCACCCAGGTTTCAATGGTTTTGTCTGTCCCTGGCCACCACATGTAGCTTCTGGCTAGGGATTTCATCTTTACGATGCCCGGTGTCCTTCATGCAACATGTGCAATATTCTTGTTTGTAAGGTGTCTGGAACCACTACTCTATCGCCCCATAGTATACACCCTTTTGGGGAGAATAGTTCAGTCTGCCGGTTTCGGAAGGGTTTAAACTGGTCACTGCTCTCTGTTTCCGGCCACCCAGCTCAAAACCTGCACCAGTTTGCTGTCTTTGGTTGTCTCTCTAGCAATGTCTGATGCAGTTGTTGGCAGGGTGGATGTGGTGGGTGCTGGGTCATCCTCTGGATCTGGCAGGGGGCAACGGTTTAATGCATTGGCGTGCAAGATGCTTTTCCCTGGGCGATGTATTAGCTGGTAATTGTAGGCGGCAAGGAACTCGGACCACCTTGTCATCTGGGGTGACAGGATGTTGGGAGTGGCCTTGTTCCCTGGCAGTATCCCCAGGAGTGGTTTGTGATCGGTGATAAGGGTGAAGTCCCTACCATACAAATATTCGTGAAATCGCTTCACGATGGTAACCGCTGCTAGTGCCTCCTTGTTGAGATGGCTATAATTTCTTTCTGCCTTTGATAGTGTCTTAGAGAAGTATGCAATCAGTGCTTCTCTCCCATCTGGCAGAGTATGGCTCAGTATGGCTCCGATGCCGAATGGAGAGGCATCGCAGGTCACTGTTAGTTGGTAGGGTTTCGCTGTACTGGATGAGAACTGATTCTGATGTGAGGAGATCTTTTACCTTCCGGAAGGCGGCCTCTTCCCGCTTGCCCCAGGACCAGGTGGACGTCTTGCTGAGTAATCTATGCAGAGGTTCCGCTGTCATTGCCTTTTGTGGCAAAAACATATTGTAGAAATTGATTAGTCCCTGAAAGGCTTGAAATTCTGCCTTATTTTGAGGTCTTGAGGCTTCTTTATCGCTTTAATTTTTTTGTGGGTGGGGTGGATTCTGTCTTTACCCACGAAGTATCCCAAGAACTCAACTTTTTCAGTGCATAACTGGCACTTTTCTTTTTTAACTTTTAGTCCTGCGTTTTTAAATTTCTGCAGGACTTCCCTGAGTAAGCTTCTCAATTGTCTCTTGTCTTTGGCTGCTACTAAGACATCATCAAAATATGGCACGACTCCTTTAATGCCTTGCAGTAACTGTTTCATTAAGCTTTGGTGCCTGGTGCCACACTGACTCCTAATTGGAGTCTTTTGCACAGGAAGGCCCCCCCTGTGGGTCACGATGGTTTGCGCTTCCGCAGTCTCGGCATCGACTGGCAGCTGTTGGTATGCCTGTGCCAGGTCAAACTTCGCAAAGACTTTTCCTCCCCCGAGTGAGTGTAGGAGGTGCTGTACCACTGGAACTGGGTATGCACTCTGTTGCAGTGCATTATTAAGGGTCGCTTTATAGTTCCCACAAATTCTTATGGACCCGTCTGGTTTTATTGGGGTGACTATTGGGGTCTCCCAGCATGCATGATCTATTGGTTCCAGGACCCTTGCGCGATGAGCTTATCTAGTTGCTCATCTATTTTTGGCTTGAGGGCAAATGGAACTCGTCTTGGTGTGAGACGGATTGGGGCAATATTGGGGTTCACATTAAATGATATTGGGGACCCCCGGTACTTGCCTAATTGTCCGTCGAAAACTTCTTGGAATTCCTTCATCAGCTCCTCCTCCCAGTCTGTTTTCTTGACATGGTTGATGCCCGTCACCTCGATTCCCAATGGCACGAACCATTCCAGACCCAGCAGGCTTGGGCGGTCTCTGTCCACAATAGTGAATGGGAGTACTGTTCCATGCTTTTTGAAAGTAACATGGAAGTGTCCAATTCCTATTACAGGGATTCTGTTCCCCTGATGGTCTTTAATGGTTAGTTTCTGGTTCTCCAGCTCTTGTTTTTGTAAGCTAGGCACTAACCTCTTTATCATGTCCCAGGATACCATGGAGAGGTAGGATCTGGAGTCCACTTCCATTCTGCATGGCCTGCCTTTGATGCTAACCTGCACGTGCACTTTTCTTGCGTCAGAGTTGTCTGAGTGGCCGATGGTGACCGTTTGGTGGGATTCTTCACATCGTCGGGTTTTGCTGAGCCACTTGCTTCGATTTTCACAGCTCCATCAGTTCTCTGTGAATCTGTCTCGGTTTCTGGGGGGCATGTTGTCACGTCACCTTGGGCTGGAGTTCCATTTGTTTTGCCAGACCTTGGCGATGTGCCCCTGTTTCTCACAGTACCAGCAAATGGCGTCTAAGAACCGGCACTCAGAACGGGGGTGCCGCATCCGGTGCACTGGAAACCTGACTTACGACTTTTCCGATGGTCTCACTCTGCCTGCAATCTGTGGGTCTCCTCCTCCTCATTGTCGGCATTGGGTGAGAGTTCGACGTCCTCGTAGTGTGCTGCTGTGGCTTTGTGACCAGCCTCGATTTGTTTCTCGGGAGATGTGTTGGTCTCTGATGTCATTGGCCGGTCCCTTGTGTTCATTTGCCACATCTTGGCCACTGATTTCTTCGTGGCCTCAGCTGCTGTGGCTTCAGCAATGGCTTCAGTAACTGTAATGTCCACCCGAGCCATTAGTCTGCTCTTGAGTACGGGGTCTCTGAGACTGAGGACCACACGGTCTCTCAGAGCCTCATCCATGTTTGAGAAGCCACAAGCACCTCCGATGTTCCTCAATGCTGCCACGAAATCCCCGATGCTCTCTCCGTCCTTCTGATCCCGATGGTAGAATTTGTGTCTCCGGATCAGATTTGGAACGGCCGGAGCGTAGTGGTTTCGAAGTAGCCAGTCTAGGTCTGGCCAAGCCATCTCCTTCACATCTTCTGGCTTGGCCAACGCTTTGGCCATCTTGAATATGGCTGGCCCGCAATGGGTCAGGAACACAGCTCTTTTTCGGTGGTCGTTTGCAACCTTCAAGTTGTTGCTCTCAAGGAACATGAGGAATCGATCAATGTTTGATTCTCAGTCCTCGGTTGCCTGGTTGAATGGTGCGGGTGGCGAGTTGCTGCCGGCCATCTCGTCGGTTGTTCAGCTCGGTTGCCACATGCCTGACTGGTCTCAGTATCCTATCCTCGTCGCCAGTGTAGAGGCACAGGAAAAAAGAGACTCGAGACCAGTGTAACTTCAGCTCTTTATTAAATTGTATAGATCTATGCTGGACCTGCGAGCCGCAGCAGCTCTTCTTATAGAGCTTGCCGGTAGTTCTTACCCAATGACAGCCTTCTGAATCTCCCGCGATCGGCTCAGCCAATCTCGCAGGAGATTCTTTACTGACCAATCACCGTTGTTCTTCTGTCCAATCACAGTGCAGTCCGTCTTAGCCAATCAGGTTAGAGTATTTCAAGAATGTTAATATGGAACAGCGGGAAACCTTAAAGAGCTGTCATTGGCCACAAGCCACGAGCAGCCGCTATGAAAAGGGCTGCCACGGCTCCAGCAGTGTTCTGATACGAAGTCACTGAGTTGGTTTATAATAAAGAGCTGTTTGATGAACACCGGTCTCGAGTACTTCTATTCCCAGGACAGAACACATACTACCTCTAGTTCCAATTAAAAGCTGAAACCTCACAGAATGGGATTTTAGAAAACACCAAAACTCCAGGCTTGGAATAGGCATTTTTTTTCACTTGTTTTTTGTTTTTGCATGGGGAGAAAGGAGGAGAGAATCAGGACCAAAATGGATAGGGCAGTTCTGGAGAGTGGAAAACCTATAATAGGAGTAAGGTCAGGAAATTCCTGGGTTTTATTCTCTTCTGCTTAGGGGCATTATTCCAGTCACATGAGATATGGTTCCAATATCTCAGTTACCAAACTTCATCAAACTTCATCAAACTCACCATTCCAAATTATACTGGTGTTCAGTATAAGTTTTTTGAAGCACAGGGAAGACAAACAGAAGAAATTGCAATTAGGATTAGAGATATCTGAACAGGCTAAGGACATGGACAACTGGAAAAGAAACCTTAGAAGAGGAAAAAGATTGTTTATTGTTAAACTTTCTTGGCATCTGCAACAAAACTTAAAGTCAAAAATGGCAAAATAAAATACCCAGGCCTACCTGTATATGAAGATTTCTTTCAGCTTCAGAAAGTCTGGTTTTTCAATCACAATGTTTTTCTGATAAATCTTAATTTTCAAGGTACATATACTAGTGATAACATAGAATGGATAACAGGTTTTTCAAATTTCACTATAGAAATATATGACAAATAATTTGATCTACAGGCTAAAGTGATCATAGATTTGAAGGGGCTAGATTGAAGCCAATTGCTGAAATCAGAAACTAAATTAAATAACATAAATCTAGGCTGCTGAGCCTGTAGATAGATGAAAAGAAAGAAGCAAACAATCTGCAAGGTCACAATGTATAGTTTGAATGAATTCCGTTGTGAAAATAGCCCATTTTCTTTTAGAAAAAGATATCCAAAAAGTCAGGCCACATTTGATTTTAAAATTACACTGCCAAATCAAGGACATGAGGACAAAAAAGAGGGCATGTCATCCTTTTGCCAGATGTCTGGTAACTCTAGTTGTGATTCACAATAATTGCTGGTTGCTTCAGATATAAGGAGATGATTAAATGGCATGAAGTAATGCAGTCAAAAGTTGTGGCTTAACAGGTGTAGATTGTGCCTGGAAAACACATTTTAATAATGGAGGTTCTCAGGATAGTTACTCTTTTTTGGTATTTCCTATTATCAAGCTGCATCCAATGCTTAGCTAATTGTCAGAGGATTTTAGGAATTAAATGATTGTAAAGTAAATGGTTTCAACCATTAATATGAATAATCAATCATATCAGCCATGGAGATTAGATTAAAAGGTCTGCAGTGACCTGCAGAATAAAAATCAGACATGAATTGAACAAACAAGAGATTGATATAGTTTGGTATACATAACTACAAATACAGTCTAGATATGAAAAAGATGCTCAACTATATGGTTTTTATGTACAATTGACAGAATAGGATCATAATAGGAACAGAAGAGAGGTTGATAAAAAAAAAACTGTATGACTACTTAGTGGGTATCAAATTAGAAGAAGAACAAGTGATGAGAATTTTTTGCATGGGCAAAAATTTTTGGCTGTACAATAGAGTTAAAAATACGGCAGCAACTATGGGATAGAAACTACAAATTAACAATGTCAACAGCATATAAAGAAAACTGTATATATATAAAGTATAAGATGTTTTATAGATAGCATTTTGTGCCGGCAAGATCGGCAAGAATGTTTAAAGACAAATCAACTAAATGTTGGAAATGCCACCAGACACCTGGGTCATATTACCATATATGGTGGACATGTGTAGAAGTTAAAAAATATTGGACAAAAATACATACATGGTTGGGGAAAATGATACAATAGCATTTCAAATAAATTTGAAACCTGCAATATTTTTGCTGGGGATTTTACCAGAAACTTATCGTAAATAAAAAGTATATTTGATTATCCATGTATTAATTGCAGCTAGAATTGTATTTGCACAGATTTGGAAGAGCTAAGAGATTCCTACGGATGAAAACGTGATTAGGAAAATATTAGAATGTGCAGAAATGAATAGGTTAAGACTTGCAATTAAAGAGAAGAAACAAATTGAATATTATATGGGAACTATTCTACATAAATATTCCATTCTAAATAAATATGAAAGTCAGAAATGAAAGTAGAATAGTGAAATATAGAATATATTCATAGAATTAAATAAGATGAGAATTGTTACAGTATTAGATATATTATGTATACCAGCATTAAGAGTAAACAATGAACATGGCTATAAATTTTAGTTGTTATTGCACAAGACATTTGTACCCAGATGACACACTGTTTAATGGAAGATGGATTGTTTGTATTAAAATAAAATAAATTTTAAAAAAAGAATAAAAATCAGACACAGGAGGAGTTTGGATATTTTTCTTTGATTCCAGTTATATCAAGTCCATTTCAGGACTTAAAGTTTCAGTTTTATATATGTCTTCTGCTCCAGGAAATTATTCTGATGTTTTGATGCCCACATGAAGCTCACTAGAGAGGAGGACAGAGTTCATTTCACCTCAGTAGGTGAGACTCAAGGAAAGAATTGCTGGAAAAGAGTTAAAAATTCTCTCTCTGTGTAGTATGAAAACAATGATTATGATCAGGATTAGTGAAGGAATTTGTCATTCAGAACTGTGTTGAGGGGGAGGGACTTCATTAGCAAATGCTCCATTCTAGTTCAATCACATCCATGACAGCCAGTCAATATGGCGATTTGTCAAGAGTATAATTAAAATGTTCATTTTACTTTATCCCCAGCATGCTCAGAAAATAATACCATAGATTTTGAAGATGATACATTGATAGGAGAAAGGGAACAATTTGAAGGCAATTGATGGAAGAATTGGGAAGCTGTATAATCTGGTTACTTATGACTCTTTAAGAAAACAAGTGGAATTGACACTGAAGTCCAGTTCTCTCAGCACATTGGTTTTTTTTAAAGATGACCTATCATTATTATCATCATCATCATTTTATGAAAATATTGGCATGCTGTATGTTACTTCTGTGGTGAGGGAAAGTATTATGCATACAATTGTTGGACTTTATAGTTCAGTTTCAAAAGAAGTGATAACTGGGAATGACTGAGGTAACAGTAGGGGCAGAATTGACATCAATGGTTTCATCCAATTCTACTTTTTTTAAATTTTTATTGGTTTTTAAAACAAACATAAACAAACAAAACATAAAAACATCAGGCCATCTTCCATATATGTACATAGAGTTTGCCGGTTGGTTTACAAATTATTTTGTGCTTCCATTTCTTAGTCTTCAATTACAATTACATTGTATATGATCTCATATTTTCAATCCAATATTAAATACATTGGTATCATTATTAATCAATCATTTGACTATATTTTTATTCATTCATGCTTTAGGAAATAATCATATTTTATTTAATTTATTTTGTTACAATTCATATTATCATCCCAAATCTATCCTAAAATAATTTGTAGATATAATAAGGAAAAAATACATCTTTATATATTTAGTATTTTCTAAAAGTCTACATATTTCGTTACTATATTTTATTGTCAAATCGTTGATAGAATAGCTCCCAAATTTTATAAAATTGTTTATCATCCTGTTCTCTAATTTCAAATGTCAATCTACTCATTTCAGCACATTCCAATATTTTCTTAATGATTTCCTCCTGTGATGGTGTTTTCTCATTTTTCCAGTTCTCAGAAAATACAATCCTAGCCGCTGTTAATACATTTACAATCAGGTATTTCAAGTCTTTACTATATATTTCAGATAAAATTCCCAATAAAAATATCTCTGGTTTCAAATCTATATGCTTTTTTGTCATTTTTTTCCAAAATGACACGTGTTTTAGTCCAGTATTTTTTAGCATCCGCACAAGTCCACCACATATGGTAATATGAGCCAGGTGTCTGATAACATTTCCAACATTTTTCGGTTTTATTCTTGAACATTCTTGTTATTCTTGTCAGGGGGAAATGCCACCTGTAAAACATCTTATACAAATTTCCTTTATATGCTGTTGCAAGACGCTAGAATAAGAGGAGGATTTGGTTTGCCTAATTGGGAGTTTTATTACCAAGCTACAAATTTGATGTGAGTTAAGGAATGGATAACATTAAGAAATACTAGATTGTTGAACATTAGAAGGTCATGATCTGTTGTTGGGGTGGCATGCTTTTTTATGGTATAAAGGAACTAAAACACAGGGGTACTTTAGAAGACATTATATACGGGAGTCTCTGTGGTTAAATTGGGAGAAGATTAAAAGACAGTGCTGTTTGAAAATTCCAGTCTGGCTATCGACTATTGAAGCATTTTCTTATCCTATAATATACAAAAAGGAACAAACAGTTAGATATGGGGAAATATTGAATGAAAAGGGTGAACTTAAATCTATACAAAAACTAGAGGAACAAGATGTAAAGATGAATTGGTTTTCATATGTACAAATACATTCAAGGTATGATAAAGATTCTAAAACAGAAGGTTTCTATGATAAACTGACTGATTTAGATAAGATTTTGACAGGTGCTGATGAAAAGGTAATTAAAAAATTGTATGGATATTTATTAGAAATTAAACTAGAAGAAGAACAAGTTAAAGAAACTATGATTGCTTGGGGGAAGATTTTTGGATATGGGATTGAACTAGAGAAATGGCAAAAATTGTGGTCTCAGAATTCTACTTTTTTTTAAACAGAACACATGATTCTGCATAAAGATGCCTAAGTTCATATAACTTAAGATCACTGAAGAATCTAGAGTACATTTAAATTTCAGTATGATAATATAAAAGGCAGAAATAGTAGCACAAATTTGTTTTGGGTGATTGATTGATTTCTACTGTCCTCTCAAAGAAATAGAAGCCCTTAAAAGATCTGAGATGGCCATCAGAACAATGTTTCCATGCCACAATCCTAATCATACATACCTGAAGACACTAAGGATTTTGTTCCAGTCTGAAAATAATCTGGATCTTTTCTTTCCCTTGGTCTGAAAGTTGAGGGTGTGTATTTGTGTTTCTGGCTCATGCTGGTTTATCTAAAACTGAATCAAAACAGCTGAGTTTTTTCTGCTTGTTGGCAGCCTGTTTTCCAATTAGTGGGCATGTTTGCCTCACCCTACCTCCTAGCTCCTGGACTAAATTAATCTTTCTTTCCACACCTAGAAAGTTAGTGCTCCATTCATGATACCTGCTGTTTATAAACAATTCTACCACAACCTCCACCCATATCCAATAAACTCAATTATGGTTGCCTCCTACTAGGAATATTGCTTCCTCACAAAAGATGCTGACATACCATGCATGTGCTGTTACAGCTCATTAGATAAGAGTAATGGTGGCTTTGTGTCTTCACATCGACCACTGAGGTTTTTCAGAAAGAGACACAAAGCATGTACTAAAAACATGGGGTGGAGAAGAAAACAAGAGCAATCGATTTAATTCTGCTTTCATTGCAGGGTATGGTAGTTTTGTAGTTTATGGATCTTTTCAATGGTTTCATAGGCAGGGATGCTTTGATAGATATTAAGCACAAATCCATTTCTTTTGCAGTATGACATTTTTGTGTCAAATGATTAATTTGTCGAGCTCAGCAGGTAGGGTAAAGTTCCTCAAGCTGGCCAAAGCTGATTTTTAACAGGCACATCCCACCCAATTTCTAAAAGGTGGATTCAGAGGAATACTTTGAATAGTTTAGGAGCCCTCCCAATTTACCTTCTCTTTATGCCATGTACAGCACCCACTCCCACCCACTGGACTAGTTCTTGGGCCAAGTTTGTGTGTGTGTGTGTGTGTGTGTGTGTGTGTGTGTAATTGGCAGTGCTCCACAGCAAACTATTCCTAAGCCTTCATGCGTAATTGTTGCATTAAGCTTGTCATCCAGCTATTTGAACTGACAATTGCAATTGGCTTCTTAGAAACAAATTCATTTTATCTAAATGGCCAGTGGGAACACCCAGTTTATGTTGGATAAATGAGAATGCTGTTTGCATAGAGTTGCAGACTGATACTAAGCCACAGTAAAGAGCTTTCAGCTTAACCTTTGGTTTTCATATTTTAATGCAATTAAAGCTTTTGTGTAAACAAACAACTAAATTAAATCAGTAGTCTTCAGCAATGATCATCCCTACTGTTTTCTCTCTTTTTCCTTGTATCTTCCTCCCTCTTGTGCCACTCCCAGATTGGTTCTGTACTTGTGCTATTAGCCTGTTTTAAAGGCTGAGTTGGTGTTTTTCTGGCTTACTAGTGGTTTATTTGAAGCCAGAACAAAGCTGGATCACTTATGAGTGGCTTATTTTCCAACTGACTTTGCTCATATTTTATTCTTTTAATTTCTAGGCATAAGCTTTCCAGTGCTTAGAATCTGCTGCAACCTAATTCAAGGAAGACTACAGGCAACTTTATCAATAACTTCATCTTAATTCTTATTTCTCCATTTCACAATCCCTGCAAAAAAAAACACCCTTTCCAGATCTCAGCATCATAAAGATGGATTGTCAAATAAATGGGCAACTGGCAATGAAGGTTTGTTTTGAATCGGCTGTCAATTCCTTATTTTGTCAATTCCTTATTTTAAAAAATCTACATTAAAATAATTCCTTTAAATTAAAACTAAGTAATGAAATAACATTATTATTTAAATATTATTTTCTATTTTGATAATCACATTTTGATTTTGATCATGATCCCAGGCTGACCGCATTGTGTAGTCCTTATCCATTCTATGATTGAAGTGAGTCACTGGGAATTAAAAAAAATCTGGATAATATTTTTTTTTCTGGGCTGAAGGCTACATTTGGTCTTTCAATGGTACAACAGTAAATTCTGGAGACTCATAAAGGCCACTCCCAAAATTTAAGTAGCCTCCTGCTGCAAAGGTTAAAAGTTACTCTCACTTCCTATATCTCTGCCTGAAAGACTTCAATTACCCCTTCAGAATAAATGACAAATAGTCCATAAGTAGTAATATTTTCAGGAGCTCCATCATGGAATGAGTTAAAGTGGCACCCAACTTTGGTTACCCAAGAAGCACTAAGAATTCAACAAGGGTGCATATTTTCTGTCTGTCTCTCCTTCCTTTCATCCAATTTGTTTTCAAGATTTCCTTTAAAAATTCTTTAATTTATATTTTTTAAAATATAAAATTATATTTAATTCTTTTCAAATTTTATTAGCATAATGATTGATCACAATTGGGAAATCAGCCAATTTTTATTTGCCTAAAACTTGATAGTTTAGGGTTTTTTTTAAGTTTTTTTTTTTTTAATAAAATCACTCCATACTGATTTGCAGGTCTTCCCTCCAATGGAAATAGAATGTAAGAACATACTTACTATGATCAATTCAATGGATCAGGACAATCTGTGCTAATTAAATCCAGAATAAATATGAAAAAGGAATGCATACTTTCCTTTTGGTTTTCCTAAAAACCAGCAACACAGCAGCCTCTGCCAAGACTAGTCTTTCATTTGTACTTAGAAACACGCTTTTGCTTCCACAGAGGGAAATGTCTTCTGCCTAATCTGACTGCAGTGTTTGTTTGTTTTGAATGAGTTTGAATGCAGAAGCAGCCACAACATTCTTAAGTCTCTGGCAGAATTCTATGATATATAGGCTGCTTTTTTTTTTTTAAAAAAAAGGAAGATATCAAGGATTGAGCCTGGCACTTTTTGCATCCGAAACTGACTGAACTATTCCTGAGCCATGCTTTCTTTTAAAAGAAGCAATGCCAGCATTCATTGCTGAAAGAAGCAAGGCCTGTGTAAAGTTATATTCTCAAAGTCCCATCAAAACCACTAGTTTTAAACAGCAAATTAATAGCAAATAGTTAAATGCAGAACTCTATATAAGATTTATACAACAACAAAATAAACCAAGATTAATGTATATAATCAGCATGTATTTAAGTCATAAAGTAATGTTCTCGTGTGGCTTCATAATTATAGGAAGTTCTTATGACCACAATTGAGCTCAAAATTTCAGTTAAGTGAGACATTTGTTAAGGGGATCACATGATCTTAGGACACAGCAACGGTCAAAAGTATGAAGCAGTTGCCAAGCATCTGAATTTTGAAAGCCTGATCATAGGGGTGCTGCAAAGGTCAGAACTCTGAACAACAGTCATAAGTCAGTGACTTTCAGTGGCATTGTAACTTTAAACGGTCACCAAACGAACTGTTGTAAATTGAGGACTACCTTTAAAACCTTATGTGCCTGCATCCACAAAGTGAAACTGTGTATTAGTCAGATCAGTTATGTAGAATTGGTTGATAGATAGATCTATAGGAATAAATATAGATACCAATATACAGTATCTGGTAAAAATGTAAAAATATATTTCCATATAGATATATATAGGGGGAAAATGACAGGGTAGCATGGAGAGCACTTGTCTATAAAATCACCAAGAGTCAGACATGACCGAGTGATTAAAACAACATATGGAAAAAATAGTTTAAAATAATCTTAACAGTTTTAAAAAAATACCCATTGGAAGCTTACAGCAATATGCACAGCAGAAAAAAAACCTATAGCTGAAAATAAAGTCAATCTTTTAAAAGTGTGTTAAAACTAGAATTATTTGTCATGTCAAAAGACTAAGTATATTTCCCAGCTTGACTATGTTTCTATTCCTACTCTGATCTCATTAGGATGAGTTGGTTGTTTTTTGAAATCTTGATAATTCAGTCTTATGGGAAGCCAAAACAAAGTCATTTGCATCTTCATTGAAAAACTTCCCATCACATTATTTCAGAAATCTTTTGAGAGGTCATCTGAAGTTGGGAAGGGAACCATCCATTGTTTTTCTCAGTTGCATTTGGAGAACTCTTGTCTCTTGAAAAATAAGGAAATTTAATTGCCTTTGAAAGCTGCCAGCAGAAGAAGGATGCAAGGAATGTTTTCTTTCTTTTGTAAAAGTCAAATTGCTATTTTGGTACATGAGAGACAGAAGGCTGTTTGGGAGGAGACAATCATCCATCTCCACTCTCTAGATTGAGGAACTCGGACCCATCAGGCTAACCTATCTAATCTATGAGGCCTCCACTGAGGGCCCTTTCCTTCATCAAGAACTTGTTTTTATCTTCAGTAGCCAAGACAGGATGAAGAAAAGGCAATGTGACTAGGAGCTGATGCAGCAGGACAAGGTCTCTTCACTCATAACTTGTCCTGCCCTGCCCTGTCTCATGCACAGAGGTGGATTTGTAGCTATGCAGATGCAGATAGATAAATCCTACAAGACATCCATAACGAAGTACATTTATTGGTACATCAGGTATCTTCATGTCTCACATTTGTGAAGAAGTTCTTCCATAATGGCCAATCCTTTGTATATCAGCCTTGCAGGTAAAAGATGGTTATTTCCTAACCCATCTCGTAGCGATAGAAAGAAAGCTGCTATCAGTCCATGAGTCCAGGCAAGAATGGAGGGAAATCTCCCCCAACCCCTTGAGGGTCAGTTTAGTGACCAATCAGGATTACAGATGTTGCCACATGATATGAATTACATTTCCCAGAATACCTTTAACTACATTTCCCATGATGCATTCCCTTAAGGGGACAGCTCATAATTCCTAAGTAACTATCCAATTCCCATAGACTGGCTGGGACAGCACACTCTCTGCCTGGAATTGTAAATTCCACTATTAAGAGAAGAGAAAAAAAATTAACCATAAATTAAGATAAGCAGGAAACAGTAATATTAACTGAATAGCATTAACTATGTAACTATGATAAACAGTAAGCTATATAACTAAGAGAAAAAAGTAAGCATTAATAAAGCATCAAACAAAGCAAAGCATGCAAAGCTTGAAGTTCAATCTTCAAGTTCGGCCTCTTGGTGCAAGTCTGCTGGTCACCTCTGGTAGCCTTTTAGGGTGTACAGGTACTCTTGGCGGCAAAGGTGAGAATCTGGTGGTCGCTTCTGGAGGCCTTTTAGGGTTGGAATGGTACTCTTGCGTCCATGGTGTCAAAGGGCATTGGGAATGTCGGGAAGCTGTTGGAAAGGGCGGTGCGGGGGCATATGCCTGTGTAGAGCATCTTAGTGGACGTCTGGTGGTTGCTGGCCATTTAGGGTATCCTAACAAAGGTGTAGTGATCGGCGGCGGCCTTTTAGACTGGCGTTGGAAGACTGTTGGAATGGATGGTGCTAAGGTATTTACCACAGTTGGAGCCTGCATCTGGGTGTCACTGACAATTCCTATGATCCCCCATCCTAGTGGAGATTTGATGGCCACTGGGCCATCTACAGGGCTGCTGACTGACTAGGAGAAGAGAAAGGCACATGGGGCATTATTCCCCAGCAAGAATAGGATATCAGCTACCGGCTCTAAAGAGGGAAGTGATGAGTCAGGTGCTGTGGGTGAGGCATGCTACTTATGACCTCGGGAATTGCAATCTGACTGCGGTCATTCGGTATCCCATCGCATTCAAATATGGGCGGTAGTGGGAACTGGGAACTTCCATCCAATGACTCTATGCAGAGTCCAGTAGCTCTCCTCCCTGCCATGCTTCTTGGTCCGTGGCACGTTGATACAGTGAAGATAATTTTAGCCTGTTGTACCTCAAAGAGGTCGAAGAATGTGGGTCTGGCAAGGGTAGAGGTGCTTTGAATGTCTATCCGCACATACACTTTCATGGCGTCTTCAGGGCATCCTTCAGGGTACACTTTTGCTAAGCAGATGGGAAGACACGAACGAGGGGGTGGTGAGTCAGTGCACAGTGCTGTGCAGTTGACACTCATGCTCGGTTTTGGTTGTGATTTGTCAGTCTGCTGAGGAGCCCTGCATGCTTCTATGTTACGTTGTGGCTCCTTGTCCAAAGGAGGGTTACAAGGTATCTGCTGTGGTGGCTTGGCAGCTGGATGAAATGCGGTTGGGTGCTGGTCACTTTTGCAGATGTAACATTGCATTTTGGTTGTGCAGTATTTGGGCAAATGTTTGGATTTGCAACACTTGTAGCAGTATTGCTACTCCCTTAGTAACTCTTTTTGTTGGGTCAGTGATTTTGCTGCAAACCCAGTGCAGCTGTTCAGAGAGTGACGAGTGTGATGCATAGGACAAAACTGGTTTCTCCTTGTAGTGGGAGATCTAAATTGGGATGGATGGGATGAGGTCTTTCCCCAACTGTGTGTGGATGAGGAGTCGATCTCGGTGTCATGGACAACCATGAAGGTCTTTCTCTGGTAGTATGCATAGGGTCAGCCATGAAGGGTCTTTCCCTGGTAGTATGTATAGGGCCTGAGGGCGATATATGATTGCTGTTGTATCTTCTAGTATTAGGAGGGCTAACAGCTCTGAGTCCATGGGCTTGGTATGTGTTGCACATTGTCACTTGGTGGGAGACAAATTCTTCAAGAAGTCTGAAGGGTACAAAGTACTGGCAGCCATGAAGGTGTCAGTCAACTGGAGCCACTTTTCAATTAGCACCTGCGGAAGTTTCCGAACAATTTTGTTCTGTGTGTTGATGTGATCGAGACAGGCGAGTGTTGGTAAGTTGGGATCCTGTTGTGCCATTCTCAGCTGAACAAGTATGTTAGTGAGGTCTATGATTCGGCAAGGCTTGTCAATAGGAATTTTAGGAAAACTGTTGAGGCTATCCAGGAGTGTTGCTTTTACATCCTTGGTAGCACCATACAGTTCGTCAAGCTTTTTCCATGATAACTGTAGGGCAGCGACTGGGTCGTCTCAGTGGGATGTCAAAAGTAAGTTGGCAGAGTGTGGCCCTATCAAGTGTCCAATTATTTCATCAGGGTTCAGGCATGCCGCCTGAATGGGGTGCAGGAAAAGTTTCTTCCATACTAGATATTTGCCACCTGGCTTGTCAGAGAATCTGTGAACTCCGTTGGGGTGCAAATTTAGTTTTCCATTCTGTACAGTCAAGTTTCTCCAGTAATCTTCAGCATTTGCTGAGTTGGGGGAGGTATTGACAAAGAGGGTTCTCCCCCTGGATTCTCGTAGGGTGGGTTTGGGCTGTAAGTCAATGATGGGTTGTTGTCTTCTTCGGAGGATGTCATCCTCCCATACTGGGGATGATGGTCGAGCATCACGCTGCTGTGTAGGCTGGGCACGGTTACTTTGTAGTTCCTGGGAGCCAGATTGGTATTGAGGTTGTGGCAGGAATGCTGCTACCTATGGATTGAGTGTGGCAGTTATGGACAATGGCATGTCGACTCATCGAGAAGTCGTTATAAACACTGTTAGGCTAACTTGCTCACCTGGCAGGCCATGAGACATTGGAGTAGGGATGCTAGTGTTTGGAAGAGAATCTCGGACCTTATTATGTACGACATCAGTTGGAGAAGTTTTGCTGTTGGAGGGAAGTGAATCTCATATTTTAGGTCATATGTCAGTAGCATAACTGACATGTAGAGTCTGTGGTTGAGATTCATCCCTGTTCTTTCCTGGTTGTGGGAGACTACTAGGCAACTGAGGTGGTTGCATCTGCTTGTTTCATAGCGAGTGCTGCTCATCCATGTAGGCCTTGACCCATGTGTCTGGGCTCTCTTCTCCTAAGTCTTTAAGATTGAATTGGAGGGAGGTGTTGTTGGCCATCTTCCACCAGGCTTCAGCCCATGCACCTTTTGCATCCGAAACTGACTGAACTATTCCTGAGCCATGCTTTCTTTTCAAAGAAGCAATGGCAGCATTCATCGCTGAAAGAAGCAAGGCCTGTGCAAAGTTATATTCCCAAAGTCCCTTCAAAACCACTAGATTTAAACAGCAAATTAATAGCAAATAATTAAATGCATAATTCCTAAGTAACTATCTAATTCCCATACAGTGGCTGGGACAGCACATGCCCTTTTGAGGGGAGAAGGTAGGGTAGAGGCAACACTTTCTTTCAAAGCCCTGTCTGTCCCTGAGGTCAAGGAATTTGTTAAGAGGAGGCAGTAGCTGCTCTGATTTATTCACCATCTCTGCTATATTCTGGAAACAGGCAGAATGGCCTATCCTGTATGATCGACAAAGAAATCTTGGTCTTGTCAGTACAATTTAAAACAAGGCCAATACAAAGTAGTTTCTTTGCTGCTGCAGCTGAAATAGCAATGGATATGACAACCCCTTCGCCAATACTATTATCACAAATAAAGGTTAAACAGAGTTCAAAGCAGGTCAAATTATTTTTGGCTCATGAGGCAGAAAAATCTTGAAAGTATCTTCCCTCATTCACACAAAGCATTCACAATCCATGCAAAACAGCCTTCAAAGATGTCTGTGTCTATATGCTTAAAAAAACAACAACAACTGTATTTTACCTATAAATCCTCTTTGAATGCAGTGAAGCTTACAGCCAGCATTGTTTTTTGTAAGAGAGGTGCTGAGCTCCCGGCTCCTGAGCTCAGTCACAAAACCTATTTTCCTAAAGGGCAAAGAAAAGCTCTAGCTTGCAATAAAATTGCTTAGGATAGTTTTTCTCTCCCACTAGACTTGTCTTTTTTTTTTTTTTAAGTGGTGGTGACATATGAGATAAAATCAGGACTAGATTCCAAATAGTCTGGTGTGATGGTGCAACAGATAGGAATCCCAAACTGTGGTTGCGGGCAAAAAAATAATATAAACAGTAGCAACACTTACTTGCTTGGGTGGCAATTAATTATATCAGTCAGTTTACCAGTAGAGTCACTTTTTTTCTCCTGACCCAGGTCTTAATTCCCTGGTAACTTTTCTGGTTGTGCTTGCTACTTGCAACAATTCTTGACCTAGAGAACAAGTAGGGTCCAGTGTTGTCCAAAACAACTCCATTCTTTCTCCCAAATAAATTGTTAATGATTGTTCTTGTTCTTCTCTGGGTGTTCTCCAGCTATACTTCTTATACATGTGGTTGTTCCTTCACTAAATTCTCTGTTAAGACCAAAGACATCTCTGTACTACAGCTTTCAACTGATTGTGCATTATGTTCTGGTCTTGGATTGTCATTGAGCATTAGTTTGTTCATTTGTTGTATGGAAAGGGAACTTCATGTAGTGTCACTCAAACAGGAAAAGCCCAAAGGGGAACATCAGGCTAGCCATAAAACAAACTTACATAGGAAAAGGAATCAAGTAAAAGGTATTAAAGAATCCCGAAAGACAAAAGCCTAAGTAATTAAGAAAACTAGACAAATAAGAAAAGAAAACCCTTACAAAGAGAGGACATACCAAATAAGCAAAACAAACAGACAAAAGACACAAAAAATATAAATTACAAAAGAGACAGACAGGAGATTGCCACAAGACAAATATGAAAAAAAAGCCATTATAAAGCTAAAGGAGATTAGGAAAAAAACCGATAATACAATCTAACCACCCTGCAGAGTTTGCCCTCTGGCAGAAATAAAGACAAAACTCAAACAGGATTTGAAACATTAAGCACAAATACAAACATTCACACGAAATCAACTCACAAAGGGAGAAAAGGGTATAAAAAACCAGGGACTTACCATAAGAAGCTAGCTCACCCAGAAATGCAGGCTTCTTGTTGTTCCCCGCCTTCCTGAAAAATAAAAAGATCCAGCTTTCAAGCAGTTGTCCGTATCCTTGCGCCGGAGCTCTCCCAACAGGAAAATTGAATCCTCGAAATAAAAGCATTTTGGGACATTTCAACACGTCTTCTATGCATATTGTAACCCAGCTGGAAATGAAACCCTTTTCCTGATCAAAACTTTCTTCCATTTTGGCCCCAGTGTCTAGACCACAGGTAACACAACTCCCAACTGGTATACCGCCCCTGGTTTTTTTCCTCTCCCACTTTGGGAAAAAAGTAAGTACCAATTGCTTTCCTTTCTGTGAACATGGGATTTGAGGACGAGTAAGGATAACAACAACAGCAGAAAGGATGACAGTTTTACAATTGTTCCTGTCACTTGAGCAAAGGAAAAATTTGATAGAATTCCCTAAAAGGGAGTGGGGAAGAAAAAAACGTCCAATGTTTCACTATTCAGTTGCTGAACTAAGAAAGCAATTAAATTAACATTTGTGTTTCATTGTTCCATCCTATAAGTGTAACAGGCATACTAGACTATTCTGCTTGAACCAGCAGAGGGGGAAAAAAGCACTGCACCAGAAAACATGGACAGAAATTACCTTCCAGTAGACAAAGGACAGACTGATATGACATTATCCATTGTAAGTGGCCCATCATCTCACTGGTTGAGCAGAAAGTGTGGATTAACCACTAGTAATCAGAGCTACAGAAACAGAGCATCTCCTTCTAGCCTCTATTTGCAGCTTCAGTGCAAAATCAGAGTTGGGGGAAAATAATGCCTCTAAAAAGAGATTGCTTTTTTTTTCTTCTGCCAACCTAGTCTTCTGCCTCTAGTTCACTTCTTGAAAGTATTTCAGGAGATGAAGCAAACCAGCAGCTCTTGAGGAGCCAAAAAACCAGGATATCCTAACAGAAAAATGAGCACAGTCTTCTCCCAGGCTTGTTCTTCCTCCCCAATATCGCACCATAACAAGGATAACTGGCTCCAGTTAAGTGAACCCCACCACAAAGTGCCATTTCCAAAAGGCTTCCGGGTATCTTAATGTGGATACAATGAAAAAAGTCATAGTCAGGCACACTGCCTGGACAGGAGTACATGAATCTCCTTTCTTGGTGATCTAAAACTTTTCTCTCTCCTTCCGGAGAGGGCAGAGCTGGCGTCGCGATGATACGGCATGCAATCTTGGAGGTCTGAGATCACTGCCGATATCTTTGCTCCTGGACAGTCCAATCGGATCTAAACCGTGCCAAAGAGATGGTGAATGTAAAGAGCGCATCCTGACAATCCCATGGATATCGCAAAGTCCCTGGTAGATCCAGGAGAAGCTCTTTTTGCCAGGGGCAAAGAAGCAGCCATTAAAGCTGCTGAAGTTGGGACAGCTCCGAAACGGAAGAGAACAGAAAGAGAAAGTGTGCCGGTTTGGTAAGAACTTTTTTTACATCTTAAGATTTGAAAAGACACCCTAAAGGAAAGAAAGAATCTGTAAAAGTTTTGACAGAAGTGATTAAGCAGCGATTTTAAACAAGAATATCAAAGTAATTTTTTTTTTTCATTGCTGGATTTTTTATAAATGATCTTATATTTTGAAACTGGATTGATTTCTTTTTTTTTCTTGTTATTTATTCTTTTCTCTTTTTTGATTTTATAATATTTTAAGCCAGAGATTCCCTTATAGATATTTTTTAAATACCTTTTTTCTTTTTTAATTAATTCTTATTATATTCTGCTTGGAAAAGGAGAGGGGGAAAGTGAAAGCTCAAGAAACTTTGTAACACTGCCAACTAGAGGCTTGGATGTATCCTGTTTTTTTTACCAGACAAAGCTGAGAAAGAACCGAGACTCTGTTTCAAGGACATTGCCTGGTTGATAAGATAGAGGGAAGAGCATTGGAGAGTATTATTGCAGGTGCTCTTCTGAGTTTCTATTAGCAGCTGGAGTCTGGTGTTGAAACTTCGGAAAAGAAAAGGTGATAAGCCTTTGGAGAAGAGGGCTATAATAAGAGCCTTGGATAATTAAACAAAGCGCAGTGTGCTTTTTTTTTTCCGTTTTTTAAAATGGTTTCTTTTTATGTATCTTTTTATATTTGAGATCTCTTAATTGGATTAAGGTGTTGAAGAACCTGAAGAATCTTTTTCTTTTCCTTCTTTTTAGTCTTTTTTCTCACCTCTTTGCCTTTTTTGGGACTTTACAGGTTTTTTTTTTCATGTCTGTTTATGGCGTGCTTATGCCCTTTTTCTTTACTTTTGAATTTTTATTGTTATCTAATTAATCAATTGGATTAAGGTATACAAGAGCCTGAATAATTTTTTTTCCTTTTTTCTTTTTCATTATCATTACCAATTGTTTTTTTCTTTTTCTTTTCCACTATTTTTACTTGGAGTTGTAATTGGTTATTTCACAACTGGATTAAGGTCTAGAAGAATTTGAAAGATCTTGAATTTCTCAAAATGAGTAGGAAGTTAACAACTCCTGGTTCTTCAACTTCTGCTTCCTCCTCTCCACCATCTGGAGGACAATGCTCAATACAGACAATGTTAAAGCAAGAGAAAGAACAAGAAAAAGTGACCGTGCAGATGATTATGCAAGGAATTCAAAATATTCAAACAAGGTCAGAAAATATTGAAAAGAGAATAGAGAACACTGAACAAAGAACAGAGAATATTGAACAAAGAACACTGAACAAAGAACAGGGAAAACCAATGAAAAAGTGGAGGGCATCCAACAAATGATGATGAAGTATGATGAGAGGCTGATTCATCCTGATCAAAATGGATTTCTGCCAAAAAGACAAATTAAAGACAATAAGAGACTAATTTTGGACACTTTGGAATACTATGAGGCTCAGCCTGAAAAACAAATGGCTTTGATATTTCTAGATACACAGAAGGCATTTGATGATGTGAATTGGTGATTCATGTTATTACTGCTGGAACAGATGGGCTTTGGTAAAAAAAATGTATTCAAGCAATAGAAGCTATATATCATAAGCAAACGGCAAAGGTAATGATAGAAGGAGAATTGACAGACTCTATTTACGTAAGAAAAGGAACAAGACAAGGATGCCTACTGTCACCCTTGTTGTTTGTGGTAACCTTGGAAGTGTTAAACATAAATATTAGAGAAGAAAAGGATATAAAAGGGATGAAAATTAAAAAGGAAGAATTTAAATTGCAAGCATTCGCAGATGACTTGGTTTTCATCTTCGATGATTCACTAGACACAGTATCAAAATTGATAGAAAAGATAGAGACATGTGGAAAGGTGGTTGGCTTGAAAATAAATAAAAATAAGACAAAGATTCTGACAAAGAACATGTTATCAAGACAAAAGGAATAATTAGCAGACCTATTGAAAATCCAGGTCACAAATAAGATCAAATACTTGTGGATATATTTGACAGCAAGATGCAGTACACTAAAAGAGAATAATTATATTAAACTTAAGCAGCAGATAGCGCTAGATCTGGCGAAATGGGAAAATTTACAACAGTCACTAATAGGGAGAATATTAACAATCAAAATGAATATATTATACAGAATTTTACATTTGTTTCAAACAATTCCAATTAGGCTTGGAAAAGATTGTTTTGAAGATTCAAATAAAATCGTGTTGAAATATATATGGCAAGGTAAGAAGGAGAGAATAAAGTTAAAACTTTTGCAAGACGCTAGAATAAGAGGAGGATTTGGCTTGCCTAATTGTGAGTTGTACTATCAAGCTACAAAATTGATGTGGGTAAAGGAATGGATAACATTAAGAAATACTAGATTGTTGAACATTAGGTCATGATCTGTTGTTGGGGTGGCATGCTTTTTTTATGGTATAAAGAAACTAAAACACAGGGGTACTTTAGAAGACATTATATATGGGAGTCTCTGTGGTTAAATTGGGAGTAGACTAAAAGACAATGTTATTTGAAAATTCCAGTCTGGTTATCGACTATTGAAGCATTTTCTTATCCTATAATATACAAAAAAGAACAAACAGTTAGATATGGTGAAATACTGAATGAAAAGGGTGAACTTAAATCGATGCAAAAACTAGAGGAACAAGATATAAAGATGAATTGGTTTTCATATGTGCAAATACAATCAAGGTATGATAAAGATTTTAAAACAGAAGGTTTTTATGATAAATTGACTGATTTAGATAAGATTTTGACAGGTGCTGATGAAAAGGTGATTAAAAATTATATGAATATTTATTAGAAATTAAATTAGACGAAGAACAAGTTAAAGAAACTATGATTGCTTGGGGGAAGAATTTTGGATATGGGATTGATCTAGAGAAATGGCAAAAATTGTGGTCTCAAAATTATAAAATGACAATGTCAACAGCTTATAAAGAAAATTTGTATAAGGTATTTTACAGGTGGCACTTTTCCCCGACAAGAATAGCAAGAATGTTTAAGAATAAGTCCCAAAAGTGTTGGAAATGTCATCAGACATCTGGCTCATGTTACCATATGAAGTGGACATGTTCGGACGCTAAAAAATATTGGACTAAAATCCATACGTGGTTGGAAAAAATGACAAATAAGCATATAGACTTGAAAACAGAGATTTTTTTATTGGGAATTTTGCCTGAAACATATAGCAAAGATTTGAAATATCTGATTGTAAATGTATTAACAGCGGCTAGGATTGTATTTGCTAAAAACTGGAAAAATGAGAAGACACCATCACAGGAGGAGATCATTAAGAAAATATTGGAATGTGCTGAAATGAGTAGATTGATATTTGAAATTAGAGAACAAGATGATAAATAATTTTATAAAATTTGGGATCTGTTCTATCAATGGTTAGATAACAAAACATAGTAATGAAATATGTAGATTTTTAGAAAATACTAAATATATAAAGATGTATTTTCTTTTATTTTCTTTTTTTTAATTATATCTACAAAATGATTCTAGGATAGATCTAGGAGGACAATATGAATTGTTGTAAAATAAACTAAGTAAAATATGATTATTTTATAAAACATGAATGAATAAAAGTAGTCAACGATTGATAAATAAAGATATTAATGTACTTGATATTTGATTGAAAGTATGAAAGGATATAATATGTAATTGTAATTTAAGATTACGAAATGGTAGCACAAAACAATTTGTAAACCAACCGGCACGCTATATGTATATATATGGAAGATGGCTTAAAGTTTTTATGTTTTGTTTGTTTATGTTTGTTTTAAAACCAATAAAAATGTATTAAAAAAGTAAAATAAAACTTTTCTCTCTCCTTCCAACTTGTTATTTTCCTAAACTGTTAATCATTGGCCCTATTTCCTTTCCATTTGGAAACAATTATTACACAAAAGTGTGAGTCTCCCTCTTCACTCTGTATAAAGCCTACACAGTACAAAACCAACATGGCTGTAACGATGAATGGGAAAAGCAATTATTGTTCAATGAATGGGAAAAGAGTATAGAGGAAATTGGAGACTGTTGGCACAACTTTGAAGTTACAATTACCTTGATTAAATGTTTGTCCTTGAAAGACATCAGTAAGGAATTGGTTATTGTTGTTTTGTAGGGCTCCCTGTCTGGATAGTGCTTTCAATGGCCAGCAAGTCCAAAATCATCAAACTACAGTTAACTGCCTGTTTCATGACCAAGTGGATTTTAGTCCTTTTAATATTCAAGATAGCAAGTGGCTTTCAGACCCACAACAGACAGGAAAGTAACTTTTACTGTCTTCAATAACAACATATTTTGAATGTGCTTCAGATGGAGCCTTTTTCCCTCTTGATTTGGTCCTCATTTAATAACAGCCAGCTAGAAAATAGAACCTGGACCTTGGCCTCTTTAATGAGTACATTCAATGAACTTTGATTCCATAGGGTGGTCCATGGCACAGAGAATACATTTTATTCCATTAATTTAGCACTCAGGTGTTCAGTGTTACCATAAATAGAAGAAGAAAAGTCCTGGGAATAAGGGGCACTTATTGCCTCAACCCTAGTTCCAATGGCTTTACTTTCAGCTTGGATGTTGAATTACTTATGACAAAGTCAACCTTGTCAGAGAAATCAGGAAGTGTTAATGGGACTTGTATTAAGGCCATAAGTATTTAAAGATATTCTGGGGAAAATATGTACAACTATAGGGAAATTAAAATGATAAAGAAGGAATATGAAGGTGAGCCCTGATAGCTATATTCTCTGTTCAGAAATACTGAAGCCAAGTATGATATGAAAGTCTGTCATTATTTGGATCAGAATACCAATGCTGATTAAATACAGGCCTTCTATCTTTCTTGTTACTTGTATCATCTTTCAGACGAATAACCTGAAGCTCATTATGTAAGGTTATTATTCAGAGCTTTCTATCTAATAGAGTTGTTCTTAAGTGAATCTCACAAAAACTACAGAGCTGGTTTCAAGAGTTTCTCCTTTTCAGTTCTCCTCTATAATTTGAATACAGTTCTGATTTATTGCACTGTTTTGGGAATTTGGATATTTCATAAATGTTTTTACCTGAACAACAAAGGAAGGAAGATCCTATATATATAAAATACTTTCCTTGTATGGTCTACAACTGTTTTAAGATTACATATATGCAGGGGTGGGATTCAAATTTTTAACAACGGGTTCTGTGGGCATAGTTTAGGTGGTGGGAGTGGCTTGGTGCTCATGTGACTGGGTGAACATGGCTTGGTGGTCATGTTATTGGCTGGATGTGGCCAATAACTCACATCAAGGCACACCTCTCCTCGCCCTCATGACTATGGGGATGCTGCAATAGTTGTAAGTGTGAAAAATGGTCAAAAGTCACTTTTTTCAGTGCCATTGTAACTTTGAATAGTCACTTCACACAACCAAAGTACCAGCAAAGGAGGGGAAAAAAAACCTCCAGAGACATTCCTGAGATAGGAAGTCTAATCCTACCAAGAATGTAATAAGGATTAACGGAGAGGCAGTTTCTGTAAGCAACACCAGAATGTTTCCTTCCTGCCTTCCTTACAGGATTAAGCCAGTAATTTCTTCTAACAACTGGTTCTCCAAACTACTTAGAGTGTTAACAACTGGTTCTAGCGAATAGGTACGAACTGGTAGAATCGCACCCCTGCATATATGCTAAGTGCATATATGTCCAATGGAATAATGAATTCATGAGGCAGTAAATGAGAATAGCCCTCTTATGAATTAAGAAAATGGACTTGATGACATCTGAAATATAACATTGGCTTATATATTTTCAGAATGACAATGGGGGAATTCTATATTTCATTTATCATACTGACTTATTTTTTAGTGGAGCAATCATTGCCTTAGGTATTTTTAAATCTCTTGTTCCTAACAATGAGATAATCTACAAATGCCAAGGAAACACAAGGGAGTTGATTTATGGGTTTTTTTTAATTGTCTTCTGTGTCTTCTTTTATAATTATGTCATGTTATGAAGAAGCATTGTGATGTTCCTATATATTTAACTCATTATTTAAAATGTTCATATTAAAAGTAAAGCAACACTGTTCAGGTAGATTAGAATATTTTTCTCTGGCAAACTTGATTTCCCAGGATCATCCTCTTTTTGGAAAGGAGAAGCAATGAAACAAATTACTTATCTGTTTTCATCATTCCCTCCCATTTTCCAGCAAGATCTGATGTACTGCACCAATCACAGATGTATTTGGTAGCCTTACTGGACCACTTGCATAATTTCCATCTGTAACCTCAGGATAAATATGACTTAATTCATAATACTGTTTGGCAATTTGGTTGTTTCATAAATAATAATGTTTACATAAACCTAGCTTGATTTCCAGTGGAATTATACTGCCACAATTCTCTTGAATATTTTGCCTCTGTTTTTTTACAACAAATCAGGTTTTTACTATGAAGGTTCAGTCAGGGAATGATCACAAGGGGTATAAATTTCCTAATTTTAAAGCCAGTTTGTTTTGTCCCTGTAGGTTTGGTTTTTTATTTATGTAATTAGTTCACGCAGTACTGTAGATTAAATTAGTTGGCTGCTCAGAAAATGGAGGAGCTTGCTTGAGGAAAAAATCTATTGAAATACTGTGAAATAAAAAAGGTAAATTATACAGATTTCTATTAGATTTAGCATTTGTTACTTAGAGCCAAGGCCATGGCAATGTGCTGAAGTGTATCTGCTTTGTGTTACCACAAAACAAGTTTTTACTATAGATCTAGTAATATGCCCATTCTTCTAACAGCAATCAGGGTAGTGTGAAAAAATAAATCCTGAGTCTTGGTGAGTTGGGTGGCATGATTGTGAAAAAGCAGAGAAGTTATTTTCTTTCTTTTGGGTTAACCTATATTGAAAAATATAGGTTTTGTTTTCCACACACAGTCAAGTACTGTAGTAGAGCGGTGGATAATGACTGAGGTGGACACGGAACAACAGGCAGGAACCTGAAACAAAGGGGTGGCAGTCAAGGAGCTTCTTCTTTGGAAATCTGGGTAGCAACTTCTTGAGGGTGTTCCATGAAATAATGGATAGAGCAAATCCTGTATCCACCTCCATCTTGCAAGGTTTACCTTCTAAGGAGACAAAAATACTGATTTTGTTAGAGCTGTTGTTGGACTGGTTGAAGTGGTAACAGGTATAGCAGTCTTCCACTTGCCTTTGAAAGATGGGGTTTGGCTGAGGTCTCTGAGTAAAGGTTTTCCCAGCTTGGCAGACCCTTCCTCTGGTAACTTAAACAGATGGCATTCATGAACCTACAGGATGCTCTTAAGTGATTTCCTCCACAGCTTAAACAGATGGGTTGCTGCCGGGGAGAAAAACTAGCTTTTGACTTTGAGTCTTCTGGAAGGGGTCTCTGTTGTCTAAGACGATTTACAACAGCTGAATCCTCAGAGTCCTCATCAGGAGAAACCTCATCAAAATGGACTGTTGAGCTATTCTGTTTGATTGTGTTTCCCTGGATTTCAGCTGCAGATTGAGCAGAAAGCTCAGCAGCCTGAGATTCTTCAATGGCTATTGCTAGGGTTAGGTCCCTTTTGGCTAATAGCCGCCTTTGCAGCCTTAAGTTTTTAACTCCACACACTATTTGGTCTAGGAGCATATCCTCTAGATAATCCCTGAATCCACAATGTAAGGCAGCAGACCTCAGAGCAGCCATGTATTCACATGGCTCTCCCTCACCCTGAACTCGCCTCCTAAAGGCATGTCTCCTAGCAATCTGTGAGGGCTTGGGTGAATAGTGATTAGAGAGGATTTCTTGAAGCTCCCCACAAGGGACTTCTCTGACAGGTCGTGGGGCTACCAATGCTGTGGCAGTGTCAAACACTGCAGCCCCACAAAAACTTAAGAAATAGGACTTTTTTCTATGGGCTGAAGCTTCAGTGAGGTCTATAGCATCCAGGAAGCAGTCAAAGCGGTACCTATAGGATTCCAAGTCTCTGCCACTGGTCTAAATGGCAGGAATGCAGGGGTTGAAGACATCTCTTCTTAGCGATGACAGTCTATTCGGCTAGGAAGTTAAATTTCACGCTCGCGAAATGGCATCAGCGGCTTGTGACAGTCAGCTTGTAGTGGCTTCAGCTCTTTGCTTAGTACTCTGGCTCTTTAACAGTGACTGTGCTCAGCTGTGTTGTCCGGTCGCTTCTTATTTGTATCCTGCCCTCGTCGCCAGTGTAGTGGAGCGGCAGATAATGACTGAGGTGGACACGAAACAACAGGCAGGAACCTTTATTGTGAAAACAAAGGGGTTGCCGCAACTGCTGGGCTAACGAGCAGTCAGCTAGCGGCAACAGCTGATGCCGTTTGACAGCACTTTATATAGCCGTCTGTCAAACAGCATCAACCAATCAGAATAGTCCGTGCTCCCGCCAGGAACGCGGACCAGAGGGAGAACTTCGCAACAACGCAACAAATACTATTTTCTCCTACTAGCTACTTCTACTGCTAGGTACTTCTTAGTACAGGGATGATGAACCTTCTGGGCTCAGTATGTCAAACATTTGGAAAAATGCCTACCATAACTGTTGGCATGTTGCCCCCACCACCAACAATAAAAGAGAAACAATTATTTAAATCCTCCTTCCCACTTTCTAGGCCACCATGAAGAGTGGCCCCCAAGGACAGTATGAGGCTGGGCTTGAGGCTGAACCCAGGCATTTCCCAGGCACGATTTCCCCCAATGACCCAGTACTCCCTGGGATTTGCCATGTGCCGCTTACCTTTAGGTGGTGTTCTCTTTCTGTTCATAGGCCCTGCAGCCTACCTGGGTCACACGAGGCCTTCAAGTTTAAAGAATGCTCCTCTGTAGCTTCTATGGCCTGCAAAAACAACACAAAAGTACACCCCATTCTCACATGGCCTCTGAAAAATCACCCCAGAATGAGGTGTGTTGTTGGGTATTGGTGAATGTTAATAGTTTGTCCAAAATGTTGTGGTGTGTCTCCTTTGACATGAGTGTCGTAGATTCTCCCTCACCTTCTCAGTAACTGGCTTTCCTGTAACAAAAATATCAGAGAAGCCATTTTGGCCAAGTGCTCAGGTAATGTTTACATTTTTAAAATACAGTAAATTGTGTGTACTTTTGACTGACATGGGTGAGGAGCCAGGCTGGCAGGGTTGTTGTTGTTGTTTTTGCTTCATATGGTTAAATAATCCATATGGGTTCAGATATTGCCTGCAATTCTGCGTCAAACATCAATGTCTTGGGTCTGTTGGAGGATCAGAGCACATTCTTCTTTTTTCAAAACAATACAGATTAAAAAAATAACATTGGCCTTGGTTGATATCATGTATTAGTTCTGAAATGGTGTACTGTTAACTTAATTTTTAATCAGAATTGAAGATAGATGTTCTTTTTAAAAAAAAAAAAGAAAAGAAAAGAAGCAGTAAGGAATTTAATTTAAAAAAATACTGGTTTTTAAGAGTGATGGGTAAAACTTGCTTTTTATTTGTTGCATAACTACAGATGCTGGAGCACTGAATTGTGAACAGTTTGACATAATTGCTAACAACCCATAATCTTTCTTGCCCTGGATTCCCCTTGGGTGAATCATTCTTTAAGTGGCATGAGTGAATCATTCTTTGTGCAATCCTGACTTATCTTGCTAGCAATGAATCACTGGGATTTTGTAGGCAAGACTTATGTCCCCATGGCATTTAGCAAGAAATCTTTCTTCCTCTTTATTCAGGAATGGGAAAGTCACTGGCTCCCTAATGGAATTTGTGAAGGGGGGGGGGGGGCAGCACACTGGAAAATATAACTTTTTAAAAGGAACTACTTTTCAGTTCCAGATCCAATAGGGAGTCTAAGCCTTCTAAGCCCTCAATATCCCTTGTGTTGTGTCTGCAGAGATGCAAAAGGGATTTTTGGGAAAGGGTGGGATTGGATACTGTTAGTGCACAATTTTACTACCAAAAATAATACTATAAAATAAGGACGACTTCTCTATGAAGTGAGAGGAACTACTTTGTAGACAATCATCTGAATGGCAAGTGGTAGCTTTTCATTGCATACTTTCAGGCCTGGACTGACTATAATGAAAAATATATAAGAACCAGTAACAGTAGCGTCAACAAGTAAATGCAGAATTCCATATAAACTGTGATGGAGGTCAGTGAATATTGGTGCACTGAATCACAGCCAGTGGATTGGATCTGCCAGGATGAAGAAGGCAGCAATGGAGGAGTTGCTGCCAAAAGAACTGATATTACAGCCACCAGGAACTGGCTGCCTTAGAGGTCATACAGACCAAACAATCATTTGGAACTGAGGAGAACTGTTCCATATTAACATACTCCTAATAGGCTATTCCTATTGGACAACAAATACCCAACGTTGATTGGCTACTTTTCTCGATGACAATTGGCCAATAAGAGCTAACCTGTGATTGGCCAGCTCAGCGGCGGGAAAAACAAATAGCTGTCATTGGACACTAGCCGCGAGCAGCTCTCTATAAAAAGAGCTGCCGCAGCTCCTAGTTAAGATGGACTTTCGGAACTAAATAAAAGAGCTGAAGTTACGCTGATCTCTGAGTCTCATTTCCCACGAACCGAACACTGACGACGAAGGTGGGTTTCTGAGAAAGGAGATCAGTTGGGCATGTGGCATCGAGAACCGAGCAGACAAAATGGGCGGAACCAACTCACCACCCGCACCATTCAACCCAGCAGCAGAGGACTGGGAATACTATATTAATAGATTCCTCATGTTCCTGGAGAGTAACGATCTACAAGGAATCTCGGACAACCGCAAAAGAGTTGTATTCCTGACACACTGTGAGCCCACAGTATTCAAGATGGCCAAGGCACTAGCAAAACCAGACGACGTAAAGCAGATGGCCTGGCCAGACCTAGAAAAGCTGCTGAAGGCTCACTACACACTGACCATCTCCAGCCTCATCAGGAGACACAAGTTTTATAAACAGGACCAGAGGGAAGGTGAAAGCATTGCAGACTTTGTAGCCTCCCTCAGGGCCATTGGAGGAGCATGTGAATTCCTGAACATGGATGAAGCCATGAGGGATCCCGTGGTCCTTGGACTGAGAAACCTTACCCTACAAGGCCGGCTGCTAACCCAATCAAAGATCACCATTACCAAGGCTATTGCTGAAGCCACGGCAGCAGAAGCAACAAAAAGATCAGCGGCAAAAATGCAGCAAATGAATGCCAACCCGCCAAAAACAGTGACTGAGATGAATCAGAGCACTGAGAAGAAGGTAGAAAGCACACACAAAACCGCCGCACATTTTACAGACAGTGGATCATCCGAAATCGATGAGGACGATGAAGAAGAAATCCACAGACTCCAGGCTGAGCGAGAGTGGCGACTGAAAAATTGTTGTAAGTCGGGGTTACAGCGTGCGGGGTGTGGAGGAGACCACCCCCGTTCCGAGTGCCGGTTCTTAGATGCCGTGTGTTGGTCCTGCGAACAGCGGGGCCACATCGCACAAGTATGCAGAAACCGCAGAAGCTACAGCCCCAGACGGAAGGACAACACCCCCCCTAGACATAAAGAGAGGACAACGTGGAGCCGAGAGAGTCGTGAAGGAAAAGGAAAGTGGCCAAATGAAAACTATAGGAAAGAGGAAACTCATCAAACCATCACCATCGGCCATTCTAATGTGACCAATGGCTGAAAGGTACATGTGGCAGTCCGAATCGAGGGCCAATAATGTAAGATGGAGGTCGATTCCAGATCCTACCTATCAATGGTATCATGAGATACCATTAAAAGACTAGTACCGCACATTGGCAGAGCTGAATTAGAACACCAATTGCCAATTCTAAAGACTACCAAGGGAACAGAATACCGGTAGTCAGACTTGGACACTTCCAGATAACCTTCAAAGAACACCAAAAAGTATTGCCTCTAACCATCGTAGACCGGAACCGACCAAGCCAACTGGGACTTGAGTGGTTCGATCCCCTAGCAATCAGAGTGACCAGCATTAATTGCATCGCCGATGCAGACTGGGAGGAGAACCTGAAGAGGGAGTTCCAGGACGTCTTCGACGGAAAGTTAGGCAAGTACCGAGGGTCCCCTATTTCATTCAGTTTAGACCCAACCATAGCTCCAATTAGGCGAAAGGCGAGGCAAGTCCCCTTCGCACTAAAATCCAAAATTGATGAACAATTAAACAAACTTATAGAACAAGGCATTCTGGAACCAATTGACCATGCCAAGTGGGAAACCCCAATCGTGACCCCAGTTAAGCGAACTGGGACCGCTTAGCCAAATTCTCACTGAGAACTCACTGAGACTGGTCAGTGAGAATTTGTGGAGACTACAAGGCTGTCCTAAACCATGCGCTACAACAAAGTGAATATCCTGTTCTGGAAGTACAACATCTACTACACTCCTTGGGAAGGGGCAAGGTCTTCACAAAGCTTGACCTTGCCCAAGCCTACCAACAATTGCCAGTAGACCCTGAAACAGCAGAGGCACAAACAATCATGACCCATTGGGGAGCATTCAAATGTACAAGACTACAATTCGGAGTCAGTGTAGCCTAATGGAGCGATTATTGCAAGGGATAAAAGAAGTAGTCCCATATTTTTATGATGAAAGTTGAATTACAAGCATTTCTGGGACTCAAAAACTTTTACCACATCTTTCTGCCATAGAAGGCAACTACGGTGGAACCTCTACATAGACTCTTAGACAAATCGGCCATCTGGACCTGGTGAAGAGACAGAGTTCCAGCGGATAAAAGACCTCATCACCTCTGACGTGGTATTGATGCAATACAGCGAGACATTACCGCTAACAGTCACCTGCGACGCATCACCATTTGGCGTCAGAGCTGTGCTTAGCCACGCCCTGCCAGATGGAAGAGAAGCCCCCATTGCCTTCTACTCAAAGACCCTTTCAAAAACTGAACTATAGCCTCTATAGAATTATAATTTCGTGGGGATAGTATATTTGGGGTGGCCCTGTTCCCTGCTAGTATTCCCAATAGAGGTTTGTGGTCTTTAATAAATGTAAAAGTCCTACCGTAAAGGTATTCATGGAACCATTTGACACTGGATATTGCTGCTAACCCTCTCTGTCCAATTGACTGTAGATAAGTTCAGTTTTTGATAGTGTTTTGGAGTAGAACGTGATTGGTGCTTCTCTCCCATCAGGCAGAATGTGGCTCAGTATGGCTCCGATGCCGAAAGGTGATGTGTCGCAGGTGACTGTCAACGGTAGTGTCTCGCTGTATTGCATTAATACAGAGTCGAATGTGATTAAGTCTTTTACCCTCTGGAACGCTGTCTCTTCACGTCATCCCCAGGTCCAGGTGGCTGCCTTGTCTAGTAGCCTATGTAGTGGTTCCACCGTCATTGCCTTCTGTGGCAGAAAAACGTTGTAAAAATTTATAAGTCCCAAGAATGCTTGCAATTCTACTTTGTTTTTTGGTCTAGGCGCTTCTTTGATTGCTTTAATTTTTTTCTCTGTGGGGTGGAAGCCCTCTTTATCGATTTGATACCCCAGGAACTCGACTTTTGAGTAGCTAATTGGCACTTTTCTTTTCTGACCTTGAGTCCCACCTTCTGGAACCTTTGTAAGACTACTCTGAGGCAGGCTTCTAGTTGGCTCACATCGCTGGCTGACACCAGCATGTCATTAAAATATGGGACTACTCCTTTTATCCCCAAAAATAACTGCTCCATTAGGCTTTGGAACACCCCTGGGGCCACGCTGACTCCAAATTGCAGCCTTTTGCATTTGAAGGATCCCCTATGAGTCACGATTGTTTGCACCTCTGCTGTCTCAGGGTCGACTGGTAATTGTTGGTATGCTTGGGCGAGGTCGAGCTTTGCGAAGACCTTGCCCCTCCCCAATGATTGTAGTAGGTGTTGTACCACCGGAACAGGATACGCGCTTTGCTGTAGTGCATGGTTTAGAGTGGCCTTATAGTCACCACAGATTCTCACGGACCCATCCGGCTTAACTGGGGTCACGATTGGGGTTTCCCATTTGGTGTGGAAAATTGGTTCCAAGATGCCTTGTGCTATTAATTTGTTTAGCTCTTCATCAATCTGGTTTTAGTGCGAAGGGGACTCACCTCGCTTTTAGCCTAATAGGAGCTATTGTTGGGTCTAAATTAAATGATATAGGGGACCTTCGGTACTTGCCTAATTTCCCATCGAAGACATCCCTCATTAGGTTCTCCTCCCAGTCTGTCTTGGCGATGCTGTTAATGCCAATCACGCCGATCCCTAGAGGTTTGAACCACTCGAGTCCCAACAGGCTTGGTCGGTTTCTGTCTACGATGGTTAGAGGCAAGATTTTCTTATGTTCTTTGAAAGTGATTTGGAAATGTCCGAGTCCAACTACCGGTATTCTGTTTCCTTGGTAGTCTTTTAATACTAGCGATTGGTGTTCTTGTTCAGTTTTGCCAAGGTGCGGTACCAGTCTTTTAATGGTATCCCATGATACCATTGATAGGTACGATCTGGAATCGACCTCCATTTTACATTCATGGCTCTTGATCCTGACTGCCACATGTACTTTTCGGCCATTTGTTGCGTTAAAATGGCCGATGGTGATGGCTTGGTGTGTTTCTTCTCTTCTGAAGTTCTTGTTTAGCTGCTTGCCCTAGCTTTTGCAACTCTCACGGCTCCACGTTTGTCTATCTTTGGTTCTCGGTGGTGTGTTGTCTCTATGTCGGGGGCTGTAGCTCTTACGGTTCCGGCATACTCTTGCGATGTGTCCCCGTCTCTTGCAGTACCAGCACATGGTGTCTAGGAACCAGCACTCGGAACAGGGGTGGTCTCCACCACACCCGGCACACTGAAACCCCAATTTACGACCTTTCTTCAACCATCGATCTCATTCAGCCTGGAGTTTGTGGATCTCCTCCTCATCGTTGTCATCGATTTCAGACAATCCACTATCAGCGTAGTGCGTGGTGGTCTTGTGCGCACTCTCTGCCTTTTTCTCTGTGCCTTGGCTCATCTCGGCCGGTGTTTTGGATGTCAGTGCATTCATCTGCTGCATTTTTGCTGCTGATATTTTTGTTGCTTCCCCCGCCATGGCTTCAGCGATAGCCTCAGTGACTGTAATCTTTGGTCGGGTTAACAGTCGGCTTTGTAGGGTGAGGTCTCTCAGTCCTAAGACCACGTGATCCCTCATGGCTTCATCCATGTTTAGGAATTCACATGCCCCTCCAATGTCCCTGAGAGCCGCTACAAAGTCTGCGATGCTCTCACTTTCTCTCTGGTCCCGTTTGTAAAATTCGGGTCTCCGAATAAGGCTGGAGACGGTCGGTGCGTAGTGAGCCTTCAGCAGTTTTTCTACATCTGGCCAGGTCATCTGTTTCACATCTTCTGGTTTTGCTAATGCCTTGGCCATCTTGAACACTGTGGGCCCACAGTGCGTCAGGAACACGGCTCTTTTTCGGTTATCTGAGATTCCTTGCAAATCATTGCTTTCCAGGAACATCGAATCTATCGATGTAGGATTCCCGGTCCTCTGTTGCTGGGTTGAATGGCGTGGGTGGCGAGTTGGTTCCGGCCCTTTTGTCTGCTCAGTTCTCAATGCCACATTCTCAACTGGTCTCCTTTCTCAGTATCCCACCTTCGTCACCAGTTTGGTGTTCGTGAAGAATGAGACCAGCGTAACTTCAGCTCTTTTATTTAGTGCAGAAAGTCCGTCTGAACCAGGAGCCGCAGCAGCTCTTTTTATAGAGAGGCTGCTCGCGGCTAGTGGCCAATGACGGCTACTTGTTTTTCCCGTCGCTGAGCTGGCCAATCACAGGTTAGCTGTTTTTGGCCAATCAGCATTGAGTAGTGAACCAATCAGCTTCCAGTATTTCTCAACCAATAGGAGTAGGCTATTTGGAGTATGTTAATATGGAACAGATACTATCTATGGGAGTAAAAACTGACTTAGATTTGGAGTAATGGATAAGCAATTGGGGGGGGGGGGAATCATGGAATATTTTTTATGATAACTTCAGTGAGATTACCGTATGGTCAAAAATGGAAAAGTTTGATACTACCCAAAATGGAGGCATGATTTCTAAAGATGGTGGAATTTACTGACACGACGAAATGAACTTCTTTGATTAGAGAAAAAAAGTCTCCATTTATGACTGATTGGAAACCTTTATCAAATTTTTGCATACATCAGAAAAAAAAAACCCACTTATGCTTTATGGTCTCAATGATTAGAAAAAAGCTGGATTGTAAAAAAGAATAAGAAGAGTAAGAAATAACTTTGTATTTATATTTCTAGAGTCCTTCTCTCTGAGCTTGGTTGTTTTTTCCTGTTAGTTTGGGTGGGGATGTTTTCTCCTCAGTAGTTCCTTGAGTGTGCTGTTGTTTATTACTTGATTTTTGTGTGTGTGTGTGAGTTTATAATCCCTTGATTAAGATATTGTTTACTGCTTCATAGTTTGTCTGGTATTGATAAAGCTAGCTAAAAAGGAAACAGAAAGACCAGAACACCTCCTCACCTGCACGTAATACCCAAATAAGCAGAGATTAATACCAGGATCAGCACCAGACAAACAATTAAGCAATAAACAACAGCCCAAACAAGGAACTACCAAGGAGAAAACATCATTTCCTCCAATAGTGACAGGGTGAGCTACTTTGCACTAATATAGAGCAAACGCCACTCCCTTCAAGCACTGAAGATGTTGCATAAACAGGCAATGAAATGTCTGCACAAAAATAGCCAACTCAGAGAACACCAAGGACTGTACGCTATCTATATTCTCTTCTATTAATGTTTACATGTGCTGTAAATGAAATTGGAAGCTTCTTTTTTTTAAAAAAATAATATTCTTTCTGCTCCTTTGCTTAACCCCGTTTTTATTTTCTTTGTAAAACTTCCAGTTAAAAATTAATTTTAAAAAAGAGAATGGGCTCATACAGAAGGATGCTATCTTTTACTTTTAAAAAAATCAAAACACACTAAACCTTTGAGTTAACGATGTGGTACAATTTAATGAGATCCTTTGAAATGTGAGCATATTCGCTGTAAATCAGAAGATAACACTGTTGATTTGATATGGCATATTTATGTACTCATCCTAAAATAGTTGTTCTTTTGGAACATTTAATTTGAAAATTAAACACTGTATCATTTTAAAATTAAAATTCAATTTGAAAAAAAATTGGACAATAGTTCTCGGTTCTGAATTTATTTTCTTTGTGAAAAAGTTCATAGTATTCAGGAGATGATCTTTTACATCATTTGAGATTCGCAAATAGAATCAGCATGGAGCTACTTTACCTTAAACTTACTGAGTGTGTTGGACTAGAATATCCAAGTTCCTATCCTTCTCAGCCATGGAACCTCATTAGGCCAGTTGTGACCTCTCAGGTTTACTTACTTCAAAGGGATATTGAATGAGATAAAGTGAAGGAAATCCCAATGTAAGCTGTCCTGAGTTACTGGAAAAAGTGAGGATATCAATAAAACAATCCTCCTCCATGATTGAAGGGCTTCATTCTGAGGACCATGCTCATAGTTCACTTTCTATTTCAACATCCGCTCCCCAAATTCACCTACCTGGAAACTAAGGGCCCACATTATGGAGTATTATGAATACTACCAATCAACAGGACAAGTATCTTGAATTTTACATATGAATGTGACTATAGTATATGTCTTTTTGTTTATCACATATAAACACTGGATTTTAAAGCAAGGTATCTCTGTTGTGCAACAGGGAAATTTAATAGAATCTGTTCCTTCAGGCTGAGCACCTGAAAAGTGTTTTCTGCTATTTATATCTCAGCGTCTGTTCAACTTTTAGCATTATGTAACTTTAAGGGAACATTGTGAGTGTTTTCTATACTAAACAAACTGATTAAAGAGATATCTTCTAACTGGAATGCAAACAGGGGTGGGAGTTTTGCAGTTTTTCTACAAGCCATTACACGTGCATAGCTTGATAGCCAAAAATCTTTCACACCGAAAGATAACTGTATATGCACTGAAAAAGTTTTTATACAATTTGATCTGTTCTTCCACATCAGGAGATGTCCCTGTTTTCACTTTTAGAGAAGGAAGGCAGCAAAATTCAATGCAGTATTTTCCTGAATTCCAATTGCTGGAACAATGGGAATGTTTCCTTTTTAAGGTTTGGATAGGTTTTCCAGAAACCCCCAATTGCTGCAGCAAACAAAATTGGGCCTTGATGGTTTGATCTGGCCAACTTCTATGTTGGTTCTTTTATTTCTAAGAGTCTGGTCCTTGTTAAATTTTATTCATGGGTAAGATGTGAGAACATGAACTTCCGATTTGGTTTTCTGCCCTCTGCTTTCCTGGTCACAAAGCAGGACAATCTGAAAGGGGACTGCAAATGGTATTCTTCTCAGTATTACTACCGATTTACCTATTAGTTTATCAGTGACTGTAATTATTGTAAGAATCTTCACCTGAATGCATTTGTGATCATCCTTCAATTTACCGCTAAACTGATATACAATGGATAGGGCCATTTAGAAAATGTGAAACAAAATCTAACAAATTTAATAGCCTGATTTAAAAGTCTGATAAGCTGGTACCAAAAATATACCTGGAGAGTCATCCCGAGAATAAGGTTTGGTAAGTGGGCTTCACTTCCCTGAAGATGGGCAAGCACCTGAAGTAATCATCTTCGTGCATCATGAAGAGTAATGCAAGTAGCGAATTTCAGACTCTGAACATGATAGTTAATGCAAGAATCTTAATGAGTGGTATCTTTAGATCAGTGTTTTTCAACCTTGGCAACTAAGATGCATGGACTTCAACTCCCAGAATTCTCCAGCTTTAGATTGTGTTAGATCAGGGGGTGTCAAATTGGTAGCCCATGCATCACACGCAGGCAAAGCCCACCAGCTCCACGAAGGGGAAAACTGTCGCGATATGTCACATGATGGTGACGTGACACTGTGAGTTTGACACCCATGCTTTCATTTAGATATGAACGACATTATTAGCAAACATCAAATGATTTCTAGAGAGGAGATTTTTTATATGGTCATTTTGTATAACTCATTTTAAACACAACTGAGAATATATCTTCTTGTTCATTATGCCATGCAAATTTTGTTTCATAATCCTGTCCCAGTAGCACCATCGATTATGAATATACCTAAATGCATGATAAAGCACAACATGAGAATTATACTGCCTGAACTTTTAAGATCAGATAAAGAATTTGGAGGAACTTTAAAGGTCTCATGCTATTGTGTAACTTAAGAAAATCCTCGATGTAAGCATTTCCCAGCATTTTGGCCAGTGAATGATGGTTGCCTCTGTTTAATTTGCAGTTATGTACATGTTATGTGGAAAAGACTTTTCTCTTTTAAAATTAAAACCAGACTTCAGAAGATTGGCAGTGTTAGACTTTTACCTAACATGGTTTGTTTATATGTCAGTAGGGATTTCTGGCAGTGCTTCATTAAAGAATGATACTTAAAAAAAAAAAAGTCTGTCCTGACATTCAGAAACATGTTCCTTAATGTACCTCACTTACCTCACCTTTCACAACCTGAAGCCTCACCCTTGTCCAAATTGATTCACTCGTGTAGAACTAACAGGTGAGACTTGTTATAAAATATACTAGATAAGATTACACAGAGCTTTAGCGATGGTGTTGTTACTCTGCCTAATTGAAATGTTGCAAGGAATATTGTAAATGCTTGTGTGGTTTTCTGTTTCACTAGTCTGAACTTTGGAAAGTGATGTGCATCGGTGTGCGTGGAATGCCTACATCTGTACATCATTGGCTCATGCAAACAAACACATCCGTACTGATGAAAAATCTTTTCCTTGCAATTAATCTCGGGTGAAATTATAAATGTGAAAGCCTTGCTTTCATAATCATACTACAGGGAGGAAAAGCAGTATTGCTCTTACTTTGATTTAGGTGTATAGTAAGAGATGAGGAAGAAGGAGGGTCTATGTCATCTCTTTGCACAGTTTTGATCCTCTAGTACAGGTAGTCCTCAACTTACCACCACAATTGAGCCCAACATTTATGTTGCTAACTGAGAAATGTGTTAAGCGAATTTTGCCCCGTTTTATGACTTTTCTAGGCACAGTTGTTATGTGGGTCACTGCAATTGTTAAATTAAATGAATCTGGCTTCCCCATTGACTTTGCTTGTCAGAAGGTCACAAAAGGTGATCACATGACCATAGGACACTGTAATCATCATAAATATGAACCATCCGCATGTAAATCACATAACTATGGAGATGCTGAGACGGTCATAAGTTTGAAAAGTGGTCATAAGTCACTTTTTCAGTGCCATTATAATTTCAAAAGGTCACAAAGCAAACTTTTGTAAGTCGAGGACTTTGTGAGCTTGGAATGTCAGATTCAATTCAGTTCTTTCTCCTGATATGGGGAGACTTTCAGCTCTTTGTTTAAAACTGCTATGGAGGATATTTTTAAAGAAGGCAAGAGAATGAATGTTCAGCTGAATTCACATACAGTCCTTGATTTATTCATTTAGGGCTACTCATTCAGAGTTACAACAGTACTGAAAAAAAAAATGACTTATGAATGGTCCTCACACATACAACCATTGTACAGTCCCTCCAGTCACAAGATCAAAATGTGGGTGCTTGGCAACCAGTGTGTATTTATGACTGTTGTAATGTCTTGGGATTGTGTCACCACCATTGGTGACTTCCCCAGCTAGCTTCTGATAAGCAAAGTCAATGATGGAAAACCAGATTCACTTAATGACTGTATGATTCACTTATTGCCACAGTGATTCCCTTAACTGTTGGATACATCATATTGGCACAAATGGTGAAAACCGAGTCTGCAAGTACCCACCATTTTCACCAGATTAAAAAGTAAACATTCCCCCTTCCCCAAAGTCATCAGTCACATTGTCCAATAGAAGTGCTGGCCAGTTGCTTGGTTACTCCAATCCTCCTCTCCCCAGCCACCTGTTGGAATGTCCTTGGATCCCACACGAAAACTTTTTGTTTTGACGACAAACCTCAAGCTATCCAATTCCCCCCCCATCCCTTCTTCTTCCTTGTGGCAACCCTGAAGCCTCAAAGATGGCCTCAACCAGGTTTGTTTCAAGGTTGACAGCAAGATGACCTCTGGATGGTTATCCAGAGTTTCTCTTCTTATGATTGTCCTGGTTCTGATTCGAGTAGATTTACCTTCCATGCACATATACAATACCTCTGTTACTTGGCTGGTGATATTAACGTTGACTAAATAGTTGATATAAGCTTAGTTGTGATTATCAGAACAATTAATTCTTACAAGTATAGCTTTTTATGTATTCCTAATATCAGTACTTAGAAACTTAATTTCACTAGTGATAATTGTAGAATAGTTTTGACATCTGGCACTAGAGTTCTTTGCTGAAATGGACAACAAGAAGTGGTGAAACACCCTTCTCTATTTATTAAATTCTAAGTTCCCTGTATCAAAGTGGCAAGAATACCTGTCCAAGTATTTTCATATAACTAAAAAGTAAGCATGTGAATTGTAAAGTGGAAAAAAATATTTACCTTGTTTGAAAAGTTACGCATTTAATCATATTTAAAACTCATTTTAAAATAATGTTAACTTGTAAACTGTTCTAAACATGTATATAAATATCTCATACACAGTTAGTAATAATTATTTACAAAGTATTTGTTAACATTTGCCCAGAAACTCATATATTAAAGTGAAACTTTTTTTAAAAAAGGCCAGGACAACATAAAGCCCATCAAAATGTATAAAGAAGTCGCTTCTGCTTGAATTAATAAATTGTGATAGTTTTATACCATAAAAAGTCAAAGAGAAAAATGCAGTCAGATCTTCCTATATAAGGAATTTTGATTGTGTTTAAGCTGCAATTGAAAAATCCATATATTTCATAGAAGTTCACTTTCCTGTAGGGCGGAAGCTGGATAAGAAGCCTGCCAAGAAAACATTCACTTCAGGAAAAGCTTTTGTCAATCTGGTTTCCACTAAAAATGAATGAAATTTCCAAGAAGCCCTATATCCAACTTCATCAGCAATCAGGAATGAGCCCAATACATCAAGGTACATATGACGGGGAAAATAAACAGAATATGCCCCACCCCAAAAAGAGCTAGTAGACACTGTAGGTCTTTCTAATACATGTTTCAGTCCATAACCTATCCAATAGACCAGCGTTTCTCAACCTCAACAACTTTTAAGATATGTGGACCAACTCTCCAAATATCTCAGGAAGCATGGTGGTTGGGGAATTCTGGGAATTGAAATCCATATGTCTTAAAGTCACTGAGGTTGAGAGGCACTACACTAGTCCCTCTGTAATCCAAACTAAGCATAGAAGCAGCAACTAATCCAGGAAGATCAATGCAAAGGATAATGATGGGGATAATGCAGTTTTTGATGTATATTTTTGATGTGTTGAGATTGATAGTAGCTCAGACAACGTACACATACACACACCAAGGATTATGAGTAAGATCTGGCCAACTCATCACAAAAGCTGAATTCTAGAAAAACAATGTGCTAGTCACATAAATCTATTCTATACTAGACCCCCCCCCAAAAAAAAAAAGGCTGGATGTAAAAATGCAGAGCAAACGTGTCCTATAAAATATTTTCCCTTGGAGATCAATTAGCTGTCATGATTACGGTCAATATTTGTGTAACATTTTCACCAGATCACTCCATTTATTGTTTGCTAAGAGCATGCATAATAAACCAATAATTCTACATCGTAAAATCCAATGATCTGTGATGACATCCGCATTTACACTACTTTTTCATATTTCTGTTATTTTTATTGAGAGATACTGCCAGTTTAAATGTCAATGAGATAACTAACAATATTTGTTAGATAGATCCACAGAAAGGCTATATCACGGCTAATGGGGAGGGGGGTGTCACAGCTTGTATTGGGGCATTGGACTTCAGAAGGGGAAGGGGACTAAGCAGGGATTCTCCTCACAGGTCATCTGGTACTCAGTCCACTTCAACGATGCCCCACTGTCTGGCTGCACTCCCAAACTATATTTTCTCTCTTGCCCTTCTAACCCCAGTTAGAACTGTCAACTTCCTCAGCTGGCTGAGGAACTCTGGGAGTTGAAATCCACAAGTCTTAAAGTTGCCAAAGTTGGAGACCTCTGAACAATGCAGTCTCCTGCCTCCTGTAAGCCCACCCTCCCCTGACAATGGAGGAGATTAGGAACAGCCAATGACAATGACAAAGCCAATGACAAAGGAACAGCCAATGACAATGTAGTGGTAGTTGCAACACCTGCTCTCAGCTTTGTCAGCAGTTGCTAAATAAGCAGAGGAATCACACTGTGTCTGGTGGATTGGGTTGAAGTCCTGATTAAGGAAAATCTCTCTCCGAATGTTTTGCACAGGGTGTGTTTTGGGAGCTAGCTAGGGCTAACTTTATCTGGGCTGCATTCTGGGTTGGCAACAAAAGGATCGAGAAATCTCTCATCCAGAAATTGGCAGCCCAGATCTGTAGGTGACCCTGGGGAAAAAAGATTCCCCAAACCTTACCTGCAAAAGAGTGGGATCAAACAGAATTTTGTATGTGTGGCTGTGGCTGTGTGAAGGTAAAGAAAATAAACATAGAAGCTGTTGACGATTTCCTTAGAGTTTCCCTCAGTGGTGGGATGGGAAATGCTTACTTTTAGTTCTCTGAGGATAAGCCCTCACCTTGCTGCGTTATCTAATCCTCAGGCCAGAGGTTGTATTCAGCAGGTTCTGATGTGTTCTGGAGAACCAGTAGTGGAAATTTTGAGTAGTTCAGAGAACCGGCAAATATCACCACTGATATCCTTCCCCTGCCACATCCACCAAGCCACACCCATAGAACCGGTAGTAAAAAAATAAATAAATCCCAACACTGCCTTAGGTCACAATAGTGGCCTCCTAATTTCATATTCTGGCGCTTCAGTGATGGTGATGTTGCAGTCAAGGATGTTCCCAGCTGCTCTTGGTCTCTGGTGTACAAAATGGTTTCTTTCCGTCCTCTCCAGTTACTGAATGCTCTCCTCCATTAACATTTTAATGTTGTGCTATTGGACTGACATGATGCTTGTTTTCTGCAAAACCAAGGATGATGCTTTCTGGAGCCCAAGTCAGATCTTTATTTACCCATTTTGCTGTCCTGCTGGGGCTCTTTCAAAATATGCATTCAGTCAGTGCTCCTGTGACAGGATACTATACAGAGAGAAATAGAACTTCTGAGAGAATAAAAAACTAAGCCTTTGAACTGAGGGTCAGGTCCTGAAAAGAGCTTCATTCTGACTTTTGTATGTTGCTAATTATCATTATACCATTTCCACAGCCACCCACTATCTTCTTATCACTATTGTTTGTATTAACTTTCTGTTGGGGGGGGGGGGGAGAAGGTGCCTCTTGCATTGCTGTGCTTTCTCTTCAGTTTCCTCTTTCAATACCCAAACAAGATTGCTGGGAAGGTGCCATGAAAACCACTCTCCACTGCTTCCCCAATTGCATGCAACAGAACCAGTGGTAGACCCTGATTTTCCTAGTGATGGTTCTGTTAAACCATGCAGTGATCTATCTAAAAGCAAATCACTTGGCTGAGCAGGGTTAGATGTGTGTATGTATGTATGTACCGTGTGTGTGTGTGTGTGTATCTCTACTTGTTTATTTGTGGAACACATCTCTATGTGTGTTAGAATAATGTTAGACCAATATTTAGAATTAGTTCAGGGGAAAGACTGCTGTGACAGAGCACCTCTGCGTGGGCAGCCTGTTAACTTGGGCAACTTGAAAGGTAATTCAGAGTATTTTGTTTCCAATATGATTGATAAACTATCAGAATATGAATAATGCCTTCTGGTGAAGAGGTACCAGATCTCTGATTTCCCAGGCTATTATCAACCAACCCTTCACATTGCGAAAGAAAGTGTCTGGAAGTCACATGTGGGTGGGAATAGGAACACTGCTGATTGGAAGGGAAAGGTGCCACCAATCACTACAATGAACTTGTCCTCCATTATAAAACCCATGGGAGCACAATTCACCAATGTTATTTGATGATCAGGTGTTGGGACAGAGCAAATGTTGCTGACGTACTTTTGACCCACCAAATGGGCTAGAGCAGGGCTGTCAAACTCACGGCCCCTGTGTCGGATGCACCACACCCTGGCCATGCCCATGCCCAGTTTAATGAAGGGAAGAAAAAAGTCACAATACGTCATGTGACAATGCCGTAACGACACACGTTTGGCACCCCTGGGCTAGAGGATAACTCTGGCTGTCTGACTATATTCAGCCCTTAAAACTGAATATAAATGGAAAGTTGCAGTATATTATTTTGTCCAGAGAACCAAAGGCTCTTTTTGGGAACTTTTTCACATCTAACTTTTCCCAATGGCCTTCCAAACTTATCAAACCAGGTCTGTTAATTATCAGCATGCTTTTACTATAGTAACCAAAAGATAAATGTTGGAGAATTAAGATGTGGGCCAATCGTTTCTTAATGATGAGGAGCAGAGGTGGTATTCAGCAGGTTCTGACCAGTTCTGGAGAACTGGTAGCAGAAATTTTGACTAGTTCAGAGAACCGCAAATACCACTTCTGACTGGAGATTTTACAGTATCCTTCACCTGCCACGCCCACCAAACCACGCCTATAGAACCGGTAGTAAAAATTTTGAATCCCATCACTGATTAGGAGTAATATGTAATATAAGCTTTTCTACTCTCATAATATCAGTTTTCCTGGTCATTAATTGAAACTACATACAGTGAAGGCTGATTTTTAAAAAAGCACCTTTTGCATAATACATAATTAAACAATGGCATTTGCTTCCATCAGATATGGAAATGGCTATCAATTTAGAAAGCTTTAAGAGAGGATCAGACTGTCTATCACTCTTGATGGTATACCTTCTGCAGATACTACACATTGCATCTTAAGCTGAAACTCTAGGGAATAATAATGGAAAAGAGTTATCATTTACTACTTCATGTATGAGAGCTTTGTGAATAGATCAAACTGGCTACACTATCTCACAGTAAGATGAATTAGATGGCCCACTGACTGATCAGCTGAGATCCAATTGATCTGAAAGAAAGGGAGGGAGGAAGGAAATGGCTTTAATAACATTTTTGAGAGAAAGGACTGATTGTTCCCTCCACCTTCCCCAGAAAGCACCTTGCCTTAAAACACCCCAGGTTCATTTGCAAGTATTGCTTTATCACTGTTAATTTGTAATTGCAGGTGTGCCAGAGGCCTTTCACCTGAAGATAAAACCATACAATTTCTCATGCAAACTATGATTAAAATGCTGTATCACCTTCATTCGCTAAACACATTCAGTGTGTGCCTAATCCATGCTCCGATATTTTATAACTAGCGAAACCAAAAAGAGGAGTGAAAGATAGGATCAGGGGTGGGATTCTAATTTTTTAACAACTGGTTCTGTGGGTGTGGCTTGGTGGTCATGTGACTGGGTGGACATGGCTTAGTGGTCATGTTATTGGCTGGGCGGGGCCAACTCAATATCACTCACATCGAGGCACGCATCTCCTCTCCTGGCCTCTCATGACTGTGGGGATGCTGCAACAGTCATAAGCATGAAAAATGGTCATAAGTCACTTTTTTCAGTGCCATTATAACTTTGAATGGTCACTGCACACAAGCAAAGTACCAGCAAAGGAGGGGGAAAAAAACTCCAGAGACATTTCTGAGACAGGAAGTCTAGTCCTGCCAAGAATGTAATAAGGGTTAACAGAGAAGCAGTTTCTGTAAGGAACACCAGAATGTTTCCTTCCTGCCTTCCTTACAGGATTAGTCCAAAAATTTATTCTAACAACCGGTTCTCTGAACTACTTAGAATGTTAACAACCAGTTCTACCGAATAGGTGCGAACTGGTAGAATCCCACCCCTGCAGGAAATACAATATTACACATTGGCAGAAAACTGAATCAGTTTCATTTCACGAAATGTCAAACATGATAGGCAATTTATATAATAAAAGCTGATTCAGAATTGACTAATAATCTTATTTGAACACAGAGAGAATTTTCCTGAGTTTTGGCACAAAGTTTAGTTTCTCTATACACAGCCTGGTCTCAAATGCCAGCTCCTCAGTATTATTCAAACAAAGTAAAATGGACCTATATTCAAATGTTGGTCGTTTTCAGTTGTGTTGTACTTAAAAGAACATCATACTCATATTATCTTTTCCAGGGAACTCAAGTGGTTTGAAATAATGAGCACCTACTCTGTATTACCACGAATGAAGTTACCTAGTTTGCAGTGGTGGGATTCAATTTTTTTTTACTCGTGGTTCTGTGGGCATGGCTTGGTGGGCGTGGCAGGGGAAGGATACTGAAAAATCTCCAGTCAGATGTGACATTTGCCAGTTCTCAGAACTACTCAAAATTTCCTCTATCAGTTCTCCAGAACTGGTCAGAACCTGCTGAATACCACCTCTGCCAGTTTGATAATGAAAAGTGTGCCAGACAACAACTAAGCTTACAGAATACCAAGGACTCCACAGTTCATCTCTTCTGTCAGTATTTAATACATCCAAACCACCTTTCTGCTTCTTATGGATGTTCCATGTAGCCACATCCCCATTAGGATATAATGGATATGTAAACAGTCACCTACAATTCAAAAGCTCATTGAAATAAATGTTAAGGCGACACTTGGGTGTCACAGTTCTCTCATACAGTTTTGACAATTGATGTTTCTCTGCTTCCTTTTGCAAGCTACAGACCTATACATAATACAAATTCATTAAAAGTAGAATGTCTTATGCTACTGCTGTCCTCTTGTGGCTTAAAAGAAGAGTCTTGAAAGAAAAGAAAAACTACAGATTATTTTCACACAACAAGCAAAATAAATCATAATCAAACTTTCACTTCTAAAAACACTACATTTTTAACTGCAAAGTAGGCCTTTTTTGTGGCAAATCAAATAAAATCTTTCTTGTAGATTTCTTTGGGTTAATAAAAGAGGATACCTGCCTTATGTTTAAACCATGTCTAAATCTTATATAAATATGGTGTTTTTTTTGTAATTAACTGATTTTGCCTTATGAATATCAGTGTGGTGTCTGGAATTGCCTTGATATAAAACTCCATAGCAATTCAGCAAATGTGAAATCAGAATTTGTAAAAAGAAATGGATTTCTTGTGAAAGTAAAAGCGCTAGTTTTCTTTTTTCTTACAGAAGCTCGCTTTGTATAACTTTCAGAATTGTGTAGATCTATATTCTGAACTAGAAGGGTAAAGTGCATGTCTTCCTTCGTAAATTTATTCTGTTCCATTTCGGCATTAACTTTCATTTTTAAAAAAAATATCTACACAATCCTGGCTTAGGTCCCAGGTCTGGGACTGATGTTTATGATTTCCTTAGAGTCCCTGTTTTGTTTTGTTTTGTTGATTTTATTTTTAAATCAGATTATTTTAGTCTGGACTGTCTGTCTGATTCTATGCTTTTAGCTACCCAGAGTCCACTGAGTGGCCAATAAGCAGTGAATAATATTTTGTGCATTTTCTAATGTTCTTTAAAAATTTGAACATTCTCTATATTTTATACCTGTCAGCTTTTAGCCATACATAAGAATTAGATGGGTGCAGAGCAGCTCTTAGCAAAGAACATGACTCCTGAATTATGCATGTGAGTGGCATCACAAGGAATGAAAGCTAATGACAGAAAGATTATGAAACAAATAGGACTTCATGAAATTACTAACACCAGTTGGTGGTGTTCAATTAAAGATGTGGTAGGGCTGTTGAGAGTTGGCTGCCATCCCTGCTTTCACTATTATTTGTGGGCAAGGGGGAATTTATTCTCTGACAGGAGTTTAGTAAACCTTCAGCTCTGGATATTTCTTGGACTGTTTAATAACACTAAATTCATCTTAGAGAATAATAGCCTTCCACTTTCCCATTTCAACAGACAATATATTTCCTTAACTTTTGGTGGTGGTGGTAGGATGCCTTCATGTCAGTTTTGATTCCTGGTGACTGCCTGGACAGGTTCCTGCAGTTTTCCTGACAAGATTTCAGAAGTGGTTTGCCATTCCTGCTTTCTAAAGCTGAGAGAAAGGGACTAACTAAAGGCCATCAATCTGGTTTGGTGCCCAAGGCAGAACTAGAAGTCACAGACACCCAGTTTCTGATCTAATGCCTTAATGCCAAACATTCCTAATAACATTTTTAGGCAAATGAAGAGCAATTGAAGAGGAAAGAGACCTCACTTTTTTCCAATGACTATTCTTCTACATCCTGCACCACCACTGATGCCCCCAGCCCTTCCTACACACGATGCTTTTCCATTTTAAGAGAATAGACTATGTAACCATGTAGTTAAAAGCTAGAAGCCAACACTTTCACCAGCCACATATGGCTACTACAGGAACAGATGTTGAATTCTTGCCCCTTTTTAGCAGCTCCTAGCAGAACCTTTGGCAGTCACCATGACTACATTGTGGTGCAGAAGAGTCTGAGTTTTCATTGGCAGAAGATGAACAATGATGGCTTAATTCTGTAGATAAACACTAAAGAGACTGGGAGGAAGATACTGTTATAGATCTTTACTCTCAAAAGGACAAATTGTATAAAAGTGAAATATGGAATGTTTTTATTGATTTGTATTAGATCACGGGGAAAAAGAGACTGGAGACCAGCGTGACTTTCAGCTCTTTATTCGGTTCCTGGAATCAGTCTGACTGCGGAGCCGCGGCAGGCTTTTTTATAGCGGCTGCTTGCGGCTTGTGGCCAATGATGGTTCCTTGAATTCCCCGCCACTCAGGCGGACCAATCACAGGGCGGCAATTGTTGACCAATCACCGTCATTTGAAGAACCAATCATAGTGCTGTATTTGTGGACCAATCAGAAAAGGGTATTTCAAGTATGCTAATATAGAACAATTTGTATGAGCATTTATATCATCCACCCACAAGATTCAATGATATATGATGAATAAATTATTATAGCTTTCTGTACTATGCTAATACCATTCGGTTTCTATACTGAATCCCAAAAATACAACTTTTTTTAAAAAAAGGGGGGGAAAAGACAACCAAGAGAGAAGCACATACTATTTATTTAGTTTGTAACTTTTTACTCTATAGTTCCTTCCCGTCTAGATTTTTTTTAATATCAAGGAAATATTTTGTATTAGAGACGTACAATTTTAAAATATCGTAATGGGGGAGAAGAAAGATTAAAAACTGTGCAAGGAAGTGGTGAATATTATAAATATTATATTTATATAATATTATTAGCGGTGAATATTATAAATATCTTATATGAATTTAGTTAATGTAGGTTTGTTTAGTCATTTTTTAAAAAAGCAAAATGCATTACCATCCTCTAGTAATATTGGTAGGAACATTATAGAATTAGTGGACTGAATAGTATGTATAAGGATAATATGTTGAAAAGAGTATGGAGAAGAGCATACTACTTATGCCTAATAACAGTAGTGAATTAGTAGACTCTTTTCATAGCTTAATATATGCTTTACATTGTAAAATTGTTGAAGGACAAATAATCCTACTGTTAGGGCTGATTCAAAAGCTGATAGAAAATGAAAATGAAATGAAAAGCCAATGTATGAAAAAGCATCAAAAATTCAAAAACATAACAGCCCAGACATGGAGACCTTCTTTTTTGGACAGTGTAGATTGATTGGTCCTGACAGTTCCAGAGAAATTCTATTCACCAAAAGCATTTTCAGAGTAGGAAGAGATTGTTCAGGGAAAACACATTTATTCTACAAAGAAAGAAGCCCTGAATTAAAGGCATGTCTGTCTCCTTGGGGATAACCAAGGTGGGGAGGGGTCAAAAATTCAAGATGGCAAAAGTATGCCCACTCAGTTTACACACATTTATACATACAACTCATTTGCAAAGGAGCCAAATCAAGAACAGGGAAGCTTTTCTTTCTCATAAGAACTAGAATCCTTCAGAATATATCGGAGTTGCAGGACAGGAGGTGGTCAGATCAAGAGCCAATGTGAGCAGATTCATTCTTTGCATTCTTGACAACTCTTCTTTCTCCTCACCCCAAGTTAAATTAAGCACCTGTCCAATCTTCGCCATCATCAGGCTTCTGTATTGAGTTTGTTTGGAGATTTTTTTGTTTGAGAGTGCAGGCTTCCAGATAATTGACAGTCAAACTCAATACAGAAGCCTGATGATGGCAGATGAGATTCTGCTGAAACGTTGCTACAACTTTAAAAGCACTACAATGACGTGGGATAATACCCGAAGGAAGCTGAACAGCATATATATGTGTGTGTGTGTGTGTGTGTGTGTTTTTAGGCTTTCGCGGGTACTTACATGTGTGCTGTTTAGCTTCCTTCGGGTACTATCCCACGTCATTGTAGTTCTGTTAAAGTTGTAGCAACGTTTCAGCAGAATCTCATCTGCCATCCTCAGGCTTCTGTATAGAGTTAGTTCCTAACTCTGTTAGTTCCTAACATATATATATATGTTTGTGTGTGTGTGTGTGTGTGTGTGTGTGTGTGTGTGTGTGTGTATCTATATATCTATATCTATATATGCTGTTCAGCTTTGCTCGGGTATTTTCCCATGTCCTTGTAACTGTGCTTTTAAAGTTGTAGCAACGTTTCGGCAGAATCTCTCTTGCCATCATCAGGCTTCTGTATTGTCTTTGTCTGTGAGTCAGAATCTTACAGTTGTTTCAGTTTTAAATTTGGGGCTGGCCTATTGCTGTGCCAGAATGGTTTTTTCTTCATCCTGATTGGTTGGGAGTCTTGGTCTGTGTTTATTGGTCTTGGAGTTTGCTGTGTTCTGCTTGATTGGTGTTTCTAATATCTTCTGTCTGTTTTGTAGCTTTTTTTTTGTCTTGATTGGATGACAACATTGTGCTTCCTGTATCAGAGGTTTTAAGTGCACCTTGGCTCCGAGTAAATGGACGGCTATCATTTATTAGGAAGCTAGGTTTCATCTGGGTGCCTGGTTGGGGTTTGTTTAAGCTGGAGGTATCATGGAGGGTCTGTTTGTGCCCAGGTGTTTGCTTGGCTTCTGGTGTGGAGATTTTTTTGTTTGAGAGTACAGGCTTCCAGATAATTGACAGTCTGGTGGAGTCATCTCTTCTATCCATGCTTTTGGGTCTTTTTTCAATTTCTATGGTTTCTCTGATAATGCTATTGCTGGGGTTTTCTATAGTGGCTAGGGTTTTCGTGCCATTGAAATCAATGCTATGACCTGTAGCTTTCATGTGTTGGAGTAATGAGGAAGTGTGCTCCATATATATAAAATGGTTTGTTATTGGAGACAAAATAATTTATAAGAATTGTTCTAAACAAGATTCTCTTAAACTTGGAGAATTATATTGGAAGCAATGGAGTGGATCATCGCACCTAAGGAGTAATACAACACATAAGCTGAAAAAAAACTCCCCTCAAATTATATATGTGTGTGTGTGTGTGTGTGTGTGTGTGTGTGTGCGTGCTGTTTAGCTTCCTTCGGGTATTATCCCACGTCATTGTAGTTCTGTTAAAGTTGTAGCAACGTTTCAGCAGAATCTCATCTGCCATCCTCAGGCTTCTGTATAGAGTTAGTTCCTGATTTCAAATTTGAGGCTGGTCCATTCTGATTGGCTGGGAGCCTGGATCTGTGTTTATTGGACTTGGAGTTTGATTGATTGGTGTTTCTGATTTCTTCTGTCTGTTTTGTGGCTTTGATTGGCTGGCAACACTCTGTTCTTGTGTTGGAGGCTTTCAGTGCAGCTTGGCTCCATGTGAAGGGACGGCTGCTCTTCATTAGCAAGCTGGGTTTCACCTGGGTGCCTGGTGGGAGGGTGTTTGGGTTGGAGCTATCAGAGGGAGTCTGTTTTTGCCCAGGTGTTTGCCTGGCTTGTGGCATGGAGATCTCTCTATTTGAGAGTGCAGGCTTCCAAATGATTGACAGTCTGGTGGAATCATCTCTTCTATTCATGCTGTCAGGTCTTTTTTCAATCTCTATGGCTTCTCTGATGATTCTGTGGTTGGGGTTTTCTATAGTGGCTAGGGTTTTTGTGCCATTGAAGTTGATGTTGTGACCTGTGGTTTTCATGTGTTGGACTAGTGAGGAGGTGTGTTCCAGCTTTTTTACTGCATTTTTGTGTTCATCTAGGCGGGTACTTATTCTCCTATTGGTCTGTCCAATGTATGTGGCCGGGCATGATGTACAGGGAATTTCGTATATGCCTTGGTTTTCCAGGTCAATTTTGTCTTTGGGGTTCCTCAGGATGGCTGCTATTTTTT
>BLBF01000002.1:87393030-87404194 GCA_015471245.1 Laticauda colubrina | reverse complement strand
AAGAAGAAGAAGAAGAAGAAGAAGAAGAAGAAGAAGAAGAAGAAGAAATGGAAGAAGGATGCTTCAATTTCTGAACATTGTAAATGTTACAGAAGCATGTTGACCCTTCTAGATGTGAAGTTACCATGGAAACATTTCACAAACTCTTGCTTCCCACCCATCAAGTGAGAGGAAAGAAAGAAAATACATCAAAGAGCAAAAACTGAAGTCTTGCTTGAAGCAGTAAGAATTGTGTTTTGTTTGGTTTCTCTCTTTCTCTCTCTCTCTTCCACATGGTATGTCCTAAGAATGGTTTCCTAGTGGGCCATTTCCTGTTCTCATTAAGTTCTTTCTCATGAGAATCATTCTTAGGCTATATTCCCTTCGTACTTCCCAACAGATGGTGGCATTCAACAACACTTTGATGACCAGTGAAAGCTGGACTCCAAAAATCAGTTCAAGTGATGGAATGTTGAAAACGTCCACTCACAAAGAACAGATAATGTTCATTTAAAATAACAATAATGAAAACTATCAATAATGTTTGCTCTGTTTGCCATAGGACTTTCTTCCTCCTGAAAACCCAGTAAAGCTGTATGATATTTTTAAAGACCATCAATATACAGGGAGTTCTCGATTTATAACCACAATTGAGCCCAAAGTTTACATTGCTACGTGAGACATTTGTTAAGTGAATGTTGCCCCATTTTATGACCTTTCTTGTCACCACTGTTAAGGAATCACTGCAGTTGTTAAGTAACTACCACAATTGTTAAATGAATCTGGCTTCCCCATTGACTTTACTTGTCAGGTGATCACATGATTCCCGGACACTGCAACCATCATAAATATGAACCAGTTCCCAAGCATCCAAATTCTGATCACTTTACCATGGGGGATACTGCAATGGTCGTAAGTGTGAAAAATGGTCATAAGTCACTTTTTTCAATGCTGTTCTACTTTGGAATGGTCACTAAATGAACTGTTGTAAGTCAAGAGCTATCTGTATATGTCAATGAAAAGCTATGCACTGAAGAGGTCAAACTTTTTCTGGATATAGAATTTTCAGTGATGGAGTTATAGAAAGGCACTCTTGATGTAGGAAAAACAGATGGATGTTTATTTCCAATCTTTACTAACAGAGTATTTGGTAAAGCCAATTGTCCTCAACATTGCACAATGTAAAAAGATTGAGTGATGTTGCATAACTAAATTTGAAAGCGATGGTATAGAATTTCTATTAAATAGCATCGTGAAAAACCATATTCAGGTACAAATGGTATGTCTAAGTCTTTCCAACGATTAACAAGAACGCTCTTCTGGTGATTTTTGTCAAGATTCAACATGTTTTCAGCAACTTTATCCCATGTTTAATCTGAATTTCCAGAGCTATGCTTTCATCAACAAACTGATAATTCTTGTGACATATTTCTTGCAATACTTCAGTTCTTTTACAGACATTAATGTTCTGAAATATCTCCCCACATTTTTTTGCAATTTGACTTGGGGTTTCGTGTGTACATTGAAACAAAATTCAAATGTTTTCTCTTGTTTGAAGTTATTTTTATAATTATCAGGATCAAAACTAGCAAGGAGGCATAGCTGTTCTGTCTTGCTGTGATTCCAACTAAAGTCACTTTTATTGTACTTGCTGCTTGGAAGAGGACCAACATTCTTGTAAGTGCCATTATTGGGGTCCTTTCCCTCCAAGACACATAGAAACCTCTGAGGAAATGAAGAACCAATATGCTTTCTTCTAGATCTCCTCAAGACACAGACAAATAGCAATTCCTTACCCTTCTAAAATATCTATGGCAGATAGCCACTGAATTTATGTGGATATAAATACTGTATATTTGATCCTTATGAACGAGCTATGAATAAAGCTTTCTCGCATGTTCATTTAAATACGGTAGGCTGACAATGAGTTCAAATTAAGTTGCTTCAAGATTTGACATGGCCCATTGGCTGCTAATTCACCATCTTTATGCAACAACCCATCATGATACTTTGCAGTTGTATGCTAAAACAGGTTAATTTGAAAAAAAAATTCTACAAAATGCCTCCACTTTTTCAGTTAACAAAAATTGGAAATTAGAAATCAGGCTAATTCGACATTCAAAGCGTAAGGGGCATAAGTTATTTGAAAGCATCTTCTTCAAGAAGCTCTGGTTTTGAGTTTCATTCTTTATTTACCAAATTGCATGTTTCTCCAAATTCAAAGTTAATGCACATGTCTGTACCAACATAATGAGGTGGATATGTCAAGCCCATTAAGCAAATAAAGTCTTAAAATATATCTTAAAATACCTTTTTTCCCCAAAAGTCTTTCATCAGTTGATTAAATAAACATATATGGGACTATTGTATATATCCTGACTCTAAACTTAAATGGCTCTTGTATGATGGATTTACACAAAGACTGATCATAGCTTGAGGAAGTGTATCTGTATTTACACAGGTACTTACATACTTCCTTTACTTTGGTAGGAGTGTCTCCATATCTCAAAACTATAGTTTGAAGTTCTGTAAATTTTAATTTCTGCTGTTTAACATTTCAACTGCTGAGATTGATGGATGGATGAGTTTACCTAGTACTAGAATAGGCTGTACAATGATCACATGTATTTTTCCTTCTCTGGGCATAATTAGACTTACCTATTTGTGTAAAATTGAGGAGAATTTCACAGGAACAACAAAATTAAAACTGTAGAAATGTGGAAAAGATGAAAGAGGTAACAGGTAACTCAAATCCAATCTTGCGTACTCATCACAACAGTTAAGCTGTTTAAATGTGGCAGACCCTCTCCTATTCCTGGGCTTGCTTCTCACAGAAACAGCTCCTTTTCTGCTTCATGGAGGAAAACAAGAGAAGAAATGGGTGGTCCCCCCAAAAAACCTGTGAAATATCTCTTCTACTTCATGATCTGTAGCAGACTCCAATTTACATTTTCTGGAGCTGGTATCCATCCCTTATCCTTGAGTTGTCTTTTCATAAGATCACTGTGTGTGATTTGGGTGGCTATATATACTTATCTATCAATAATAAATAAATAAAATACCATAACCCCACTTTTTCCTCCAAAGGCATTACTATGGAAAGGCTGCTGATTCAGAAATACAGATTTTCAGAACTTTTGATGCCGGGAATAGCATTTGCATCACTTCTGTAGAGTCTACTTCTTCTGATCTTGTTCTTCCTTCCTTCATATGGCTTATCAAAAAAAAAATGGTAATATATCCAGGAACACACAATCACGTATTAATCAGAATTGCTCTTTCCTGTTGGAATGTAAAAAACATAGAAAGAAATAAAAGTAATATAGAAAAATATGAAATAAATATTTTAGTGTTCCAGTCATAGTATAATGAGATTCTCAGATTGAAAATACTGGTTTTATTGTTTTATTGTTACTATTAGGCTCATCAAACAACCATTCAGTTAAAGAAATTGGTTTTTTTTTTGCAGAAAAGGAACTCCATTGTACATCCCAAGGAAAAAAAGAAAAAATGTTATCCTCCCCTACTCTTTTAATTCTTTGCTTTGCTTTTCACCGCTGAAAACCTTGTTCAAACCTACCAGGAGACCAAATCTGGTCTATGTCAATGTCATATTTATTTATTATTCTGTTAGATCAAATTTCTGTGAATTAAAAAAACGATGCAAGAAAAGCTGCGTTTTTTCCTGGGCTACATTTTCTAATATGTGTTTTATATGCATGTTGAACCTAATTTTCCATAATTAATCATATCACCCACAGTGTTCTGTTTTAATGTAACCATTCTTAGTATGATTTCCCCCCAATATTGCACAAAATTGCTTATTGTCAATTATAGGCAATTTTGTACAAAATTTTCCAGTCAAGAATGACAAGCTTCATGTATGATGTCTGTAGGACAAAATCCATAATAGTGAATAACTATTTTAGCTCTAAAAGAAGCCTCTGGCAAATATGTTAATTCTTAAGCAGTGAATTATTGTTCTGAAAGTGCCATTTGAAATCCTTCATTCCAACTTTCTAATTCCTCAAATATCATGTCTCATAGTCAAAGAAATACTTAGGCTTGTTCACAGTACAATTGTGTTACCATTTATATACTAACTGAGCCGAGACAGGGTTTTATTCCAAGTAAATTTATGAAACATTATAATTATAATAGTAAGATCTGAGGCAGACTTATACAGATGAATAAGAAGAAACATATCTGTTCGATAAATCGTAACATAAATCCCTCTGAAGTAGGAACAATGACTGCAGGTTTATAGGACAATATTGATTTAACAATTTCCACTTGTTGCTGGTTCTTTCAGGGGTTGAATAGTAAACAGTGTATGACAGTGTAGGACTACCCAATATCCAAGGGTCTCAAAGTAAACCAGGAAGTTAGAAACATTTTGGAAGAAGACAGTCACAAACCCTTCTATAATGTTTGCCAAGAAACATACCTCATGGTATTCCTGTAGCAGAGACATCAAGCTAAACATGTTGTTACCTTTATTGTGATATTTAAACAATCAGGAAACAAAGATCATGTTTAGCTTTCCAAGATTCCATTGGTAAATTATGGTTGACGAATGGGTGAGGCATCTACCAATACCTCCTGGGGCCACTTTACCAAATCACTCCATTTTATCTTAACTGTTCTGCCACCATCATTTCCCTCTATCCAAAGAATAAGACAACTGATTCCTGAGAGTACTCTAGAACAGAAGTCTCCAACTTTGCAAACTTTAAGACTTTAGACTTCAATTCCCAGAATTCTACAAGTTGAAGTACACAAGTCTTAAAGTTGTTAAGGTTGGAGACCCCTGCTCTAGAATGTGGATTGCCAGGAATATTGTATAAATCAGGCATGTCCAACCTTGTCAACTTTAAGACCGATAGACTTCAATTCCCCAAATTCCTCAACCAGCCTTGCTGGCTGGTTGGACACTCCTACTTTAAATAGAGAAGAGGATACACAGAGTGTTTGCCTATACAATCTGCTCCCAATGACTCACTGAACAACTCTCTGACTGACAGTCAGAATATGTCTTAAAAGGGATAGAAGACAAAATATGCTATTTGATCCATCTTATTTAACTGGATAGATAAGGAAGCTTTCAAGCTAGCATCTGTGCACACAGGAGTGGACATGACTGTAGGTGCACATTTCCCAATTAGCATGTTTTTGTGGGTGTTTCAGGGCATTCCAATTCACTGCCCTTCCATAACACAGTTCTTGGTGGCCAAAAATAATTGATTCCTGGATTATTGTTAGAAGCACAATATATAGGGACACAAAAATGTCATTTTAATTAACAAAAATGCCCTTAAAGGACAAGCCTTTAAGCCTTACAGAAATACACACTTAGAATGTGTAGATTTGGTTATACTACAGCTGTCAGCTTTAAAATTCAGCTGCCACATTTTTAAAAGAGATTTGGAGGAGTTGAAAAGTTCAAGGTTATTCTGTATGTCGTATTAAGAAATTCCAGTGGTAGTTAATTGGTTCTCATGATTTATGAAGTATAGAAGTGGGAGGAGAGAAGGGAGAAGAGAAGATGGATTCTGTGTAACCCGAGAAAATAATTTCACTTGGGAAATTGCCTTTGACATGCCAGATCTGTTTCTAAATAAATCATCAGGAGAGAAAATGTCTTGGAGTGATTGATATCATGGATACTTTCTGGATGCCTTACAACAGCAATGATACAGGCTGAACATGCATTGGATCAAACATTTTACATATCTATGGAGATTCTCAGTCATCCAGGTCATGGTTGTGCCAAATGTGTTTTTTCAAGAAAACAACTGGACGTTCTGGTTTTTCTCTGAAGATGTTTCACTTCTTATCCAAGAAGCTTCTTTAGCTCTGAACATATTTTTACATGTTACCTTGGACTTCTATTGCTGCATGATTTTAGTTCGGTTGATATTGATACACCACAATTTGAGAAATAAAGCCCTCATTTTTTTATACACATAGCAGGGTTGGTATCAATTTGGCTGCCTTGAAGCCAGATGTTTACTCTATGATTTTAACCCATTTACAAGTCTCCTTAGTTTTCAACTAAGATTTGAGCCAAACTTGTTAAAATCCTTTTCTGGTCTTACCACCAAGCTTCCTTCTTATCCTCTGAAATAGCTAGTCTTGGCCCAGTACACTTCAGAAGTATTAGCGACAACTTCTTGAACTCCAGAGCTATGCTGTCTGAGTTGTGATAAGAGTTGAGATCTAATTCATCAGTAGGATATAGCCTAGAAAAAGGAGGCTACCTAAAGCATGATGTTATAAAATGAGGTCCTCAAACTTGGCAAGTTTAAGACTTGTGGACTTCAACTCCCAGAATTCTTGAGTGAACATGACTGGAGGAGGGATTCTGGGAGTTGAAGTCCACAAGTCTTAAACCTGCCACGTTTGAAGACCCCTACTATAAAACCTTATAAATCTTGTAAAATTGGATTCATACAACTATTGAATATCTGTATTTATATGTCATATACAAAGTCAGCTTGCTCTAGTGGTTAAGGCACCAGACTAGAAACCAGGACATTCTAAGTTCTAGTCTTGTCTTAGTGATGAAAGCTGGCTGGGTGACTTTGGGCCAGTCACTCTTCATGTTAGGCTCTGGAGACAAACTGGTCAATCAACTGTTGCAAGCAATCGATCAGGTACTTCACTGTCCCAAAACAAGGGGTGAGATTCTATCGGTTCAGACTGGTTCCAGCAAATCGATAGTTCCAGTTCCATTTGGTCCCGCCCACCGCCCCTGCTATTTTCTGTACTTAATTTCCTTTTTTAGCACAGTGATTCGTGAGGCAGAGCAGTTTGCTGTGAATCAACTATTTTACTCACTGGAGATGCAGCAGAAGGTAAGTAAATGAGTTGAAAATAGGCTTTTTAAAATGTAAAGCAGGTGTGCAAAGCATGCATACACGCAAAGCGCACACTCACCAAACCAGTTGTTACACCATTTGAATCGCACCACTGCCCAAAACCTGACCCACAGTTGTGAAAGAAACATTAGGAAAGTAATCCTACTGAGGGCAAAGTGAGATTTCATTCATAAAACTTTTTTAAAAATATGCCTATTACTCACAATAGCAGAAACTTACCTGGATTTGTGAAAAACAGAGCATGGAATATTCCCAGGAGACTTCAGTAATTTCAGTCATTTCTCTATTGTGTCATCAGATTGTATTTTCTTGCTGTTACAGATCTCTGTAGAAAGTATTCCTCTCTTTTTTTCTTTTTTAATCTGCAGAGTTCAAAAAAAAGCTTTATCTGAAATAACTGTTTATATCATATGGTAGTTTATCATTCTAAACACCTGTGTGGAAACTAGTGGTGATAATACTGTATTCTGAATATATCTCACTTTTTGCCATTAGCAAGGTGTGAGCAAGTGAAGGGCTCCCTATCTCCTTACTCATATTTGACAAAGATAAGGAATTTATAAGATGGGGTGTGTTCTACTTAGGCCTAGTATGTAAATCCAATTTGAAAAGATAAGCACTTGGAAACTGTAAATTAAATATCAAAACAATGTTACAAAACATTCAGTCATAGGTTTTATCAGGCTCCAGAGTCATTTCACATTCAGCTTTTTCTTCTGAAAACAAAATGTGCTATGGACATCGTGCATTACGTGACTAGAGGCAAAAAAGCAATTTGCTTTTACTAGACTTCAAATCTAAAAAGTTTGGAGGATGTTACTTTAGCACAGAACCTAAACTAAGCAACCAGCAATGCTATTCCAACATATTTTTCTTCAGAAAGTAGCAATAAGTTTCATGGAAATTATTCCCAATCTCTGATGAAAGGGTTGGGCTGGTTTTCATTTTATTAATTTACCATGTGGCTTAAAACCATTAGAAATAACACCTCCACTTGTTAGAAGAAGGACAAGGCACAAAATTCCTCATGGCACGAATTATTGTCCATAGGGTGGCTTCTGTATATTTCTGCAGATTTTGAGAAATGGTAAGAAAACTTCAATTTCTAGCCAATGTGTGGTCCATATGAGAAATGGAGATAAATGCTCTAGATACTGTGAGGAGTAAAGGGGCAGTATGGTAAATGTATCAGTATTCCAGCAAAGGACTCTGACCAAATACAGGAACTTTCTGCATAATGGATGCTATGGAACCATCCCTCCATTGACACAGTGGATGGACAATTCACCAGTCAAAGTGTTTCCCTGTGTGTGGCACAAATAATGCTATGAAGATATTTAGATTTCTTAAAAGAAACATGAAGCAAGTCGTGTAGAAGGGAATTTGGAGCCTAGAATTATGTTGTACATCCAGATCAAGTATTAGTATTATCTGGAAGCTGAAGAACAGTGGATGGACAATTATGTAGGTCCCAACGGTGGGTGCACTTTACAACTCTGTTCTGTAAAGTGCAACATTAGCTACCATTTTGATTCCAGGTGCCATTCCAGGTACAGGTTATGCTCTTTAGAGCCATACTTAGCATGGGACCAGGTTAAATGAGGAACACCTCTTCCTTGTTACAACTACCTGTCCTATCAAGTCAAGCGGGGGGGGGGGGTTTGCTGCATGTCCCACCCACTAAGGAATCCCATCTGATGGGACCCTGGCAGCATATCTTTTCCGCTGTGGTCTCCACCCTCTGAAACATTATTTTCACTGAGATGGGATTGATCCCATCTATTCCTGCCTTTTGGAAAGTCCTCAAAATTTGCATATTTCTGTTAGGGCCAAACAATATTAAAAATAGGATTCATTTGTTTGTCAAACATGTGCAAGATAACAAGTATAGGTATGAACATAAACATGGACAAAGGAAGTAAATATACATAAATGGGGACAGTAAGACATGAATGGTAGGCACACTGGTGCGCTTATGCAGGCCCCCTTTAAGAACCTCTTAGGAATGAGGTGAGGTCCATGGTAGACAGTTTGAGATTCAAACGTGAGGATTTGAGGCTGGTAACAACGGAGTCAGGTAGGGCATTCCAGGCACTGAGCATTCTGTTGCTGAAGTCGTATTTTCTGCAATCGAGTTTGAAGTGGTTTACCTTGAGTTAGTATTGATTGTTTGCCTGTGCATTATTGTGGTTGAAGCTAAAGAAGTTGTTGACAGGCAAGACGATGTAGCAGACTGTTCTGTATGTAAAGTGGATGACTCCAAATCTACCATTCTGATTGGATAAGGAAAAGACAAGTGGATTGGTTCACTAGGAACCAATCCAAAGAGATACCAAAAAGGCGGCAAATCTAAATAGCTGCCATTGGCTGCAAGCAGGCAAGCCAGCCTGTATAAAAGGGCTGGCCCCGGCTTCAGCCGGCGTTCCGTTACTATATGTTAACAATAAAAGTGTTTGTTGTTGGAACCCGGTCTACCTCGTGTGTTTTCCAAACAAAACACTGGCGACGAGGATGGGATCGTCCTGAACGGAACAAAACCTGCACGTGGTGATAAAAGCCCAGACTGCAACTAAGATGTCTGGAAACAACGCACCGCCCGCACCCTTCAATCCCAACGAAGAGGATTGGGATTCCTATGCTGATCGCTTCCAAATGTACTTGGAGAGCAACGAAATGGAAGGCATTTCCGAACAACGAAAGAGAGCCGTGTTCCTGACACACTGCGGAACAACCGTCTTTAAAATGGCTAAAGCCCTCGCCAAGCCTCGGGACGTTAAACAATTAACGTGGACAGAATTACAGAGACTCCTGAAAGCACACTACGCCCCGATGGTGTCTAATCTAATAAAGCGACATGAATTCTACCGAAGAGACCAGAGAGAGGGAGAAACCGTTGCCGATTTCGTCGCTGCACTCAGACAAATTGGGGGTGAGTGTGAATTCTCAAACATAGACGAGGCAATGAGAGATCGCGTGGTGTTGGGCCTGAGAGACTCAACCGCACAGAGCAAAATGCTCAACAAGCCCAACATCACCGTTACCGAAGCCATTGCGGAAGCCACCGCCGCGGAAGCTACGAAAAAATCCGCAGTAACATTCAAGAAAATGAACACGCACGGCGATGAAACATCAACCAAAGAGAAAAAGCAGCCTGCCACAACGACCCATTATGAAGAGTCGGGCGAAACAAACGAATCAAGCGAGGAGGACGACGAGGTCCACCGTTTGCTCACAAACAAGAAAGAGCGCGAAAGGAGAAAGTGGCGGGAATGCGCTGGCTGCGGAGGAAACCACCCACGAGCCGAATGCAGATTCCTCGATGCCATCTGCCGACATTGCAGAAAGAGAGGGCACATCGAGAAGGTCTGCAGAAATAAAAAATCTTACAGCCCGACGAGACGCAGAAATTCCCCAACACGAGCCGAGCCAAGTCGAGCCGAAAGAAAATGGCAACAAGAAAAGCGAGCCAATACACACCAAACTGTCATTATCCAAAGCTCCCAGACGGAAAGTGGAAGAAAAATTAAAATCGTCGTAGAAATCGAGGGAAAACACTGCAAAATGGAAGTGGACTCGGGGTCCTTCCTCTCCATGGTATCATGGGACACAATTCAACAGTTAGTCCCAGGTATCAAGACCAAAGACTTGATGAAGCAGCACCTAACCCTCAAAGACTATCAGGGAAACCAAATCCCTGTGATGGGCAAAGGACATTTTCAAGTTGCCTACAAAAACCACATCAAAGTGCTTCCACTGACCATAGTCAACCAAGACAGACCAAGCCTCCTGGGCATCGAGTGGTTCGCGCCATTGGGCATCGGGATGACCGGGGTCGATCGAGTGACCACAGCCGGCTGGGAAGACGACCTCGTCAGAGAATTCCACGACGTGTTTGACGGATCACTGGGCAAGTACAGGGGAAACCCTATTTCTTTCAATTTAAACCCCCAAATAGCCCCACGAAGAATAAAAGCCAGGCGAGTTCCGTTTGCACTAAAGGCAAAAATAGAGGAACAGCTGGAAAAATTAGTAGCCCAAGGGGTGTTAGAACCTGTGGACCATGCCAAGTGGGAAACGCCTATCGTCACACCCATTAAACCAGACGGGTCCATCAGAATCTGTGGTGACTATAAGGCTACCCTGAACCACGCATTACAACCAAGCGCATACCCGGTGCCCGTAGTCCAGCATCTGCTCCATTCCCTGGGAAATGGTAAAGTTTTCGCCAAACTCGATTTGGCACAAGCCTATCAGCAACTTCCAGTAGACCCAGAAACAGCAGAAGCGCAGACTATTGTCACCCA
>BLBF01000002.1:87353688-87383030 GCA_015471245.1 Laticauda colubrina | reverse complement strand
AGCCCCGAGATCGCAGCTGTAACACCGAGACGTAGCTCCGCCTTCTCCTATAAGGCCACTTTCAATGTGGCACAGAATAAACGAAGAAAACATATTGATTCATAGATCCATGTCACAGAATTTGGAAGGGACCTTCTTGGAAGTCTTCTACTCCAATCCCCTGCTCAAGCAAGGAAACCCATACCTCATATTAATAGTTATGAGGTATATTGGCACGAAGCGTAGGTTGTTGGGTCAGATGGATTATTTAAACATTATTAGTACCAGCAGTGGCAAAAAGCACCTTCAAAATGTTACATAATTCTGAAGACCACATCTGTTGGCTAATTGCCAGCTGTGGAAGGTAGGAAAGCATCATAGCCTTAGAAGCAGGGGTGGGATTCTACCGGTTCGCACCTATTTGCTAGAACTGGCTGTTAACATACTAAGCAGTTCGGAGAACCGGTTGTTAGAAGAAATTACTGGACTAATCCTGTGAGGAAGGCAGGAAGGAAACATTCTGGTGTTGCTTACAGAAACTGCCTCTCCATTAACCCTTATTACATTCTTGGCAAGACTAGACTTCCTGTCTCAGGAACATCTCTGGAGTTTTTTTTCCCCTCCTTTGCTGGTACTTTGCTTGCGTGGAGTGACCATTCAAAGTTACAATGGCACTGAAAAAAGTGACTTATGACTATTTTTCACACTTACGACTGTTGCAACATCCCCATAGTCATGAGAGGCCAGGAGAGGAGATGCGTGCCTTGATGTGAGTGACATGGAGTTGTCCACACCCAGCCAATAAAATGACCACCAAGACATGTCCACCCAGTCACATGACCACCAAGCCACACCCACCATCTAAGCCACGCCCACAGAAGCAGTTGTTAAAAAATTTGAATCCCACCCCTGCTTAGAAGTTTTCAACTTCCAGGTAAAAAGGTAGGTATTGAATAATTAGGTCATGGCACTTAAACAGATAGGAATGGAATTATTGCTGGAATAAAAAGATTTGGAGAGGCTTGATACAAAGATTTCACTGTTGCCTCTGGACATTAGAACTGGATTTTGATATTTACGCATTTGGAGCACAAGGTAAATGTTCTCCCTGCCTCTTGTTTTTACTAGGACTGACCTTTCAACAGAACAGGAAATCCCCTTGTGAGTGAATTCCCATAACCAGTCCTCTTGCTGTTTAGTCTACATCAGATCAAGTGGTGGCTTGCTCAGCTTTTTGATTGGCAACTGAAGTCCTATCAAAACAAATGTACAGAGGGTCTTACTAGAAAAGTCCAGCCTCTCCCACCTATGATTTCAACTTTATTTGGACTGAAACCCGATGATAGTGCTGCTAATACAGGAAGCCCTCTTCCCTAACTTATCCTTAACAGGATGATACAGTTTCTGACAGAATGAACAACAGCAGTGGAGAGAAACTCAAGCTTTTGCTTGTCCTGTGATATTTTTAAAAAAATAACCTCAAAGAGGAATGCTAAAGTTGGGGGAGGGATAAAATTATTTTCTTTCAGGTCATCCTTAATGGTTAGGTAAATAAGAATTATAAAATTTAAACAGCACATGATGTCAGAAAAAGAATAGAAGATCGCTGGATAGTAAATGCCAGGGAGGGCTGATTCACATTGATTTTCATGGAGGTACCTAGTGAGTTTGAACTGAATATGAAAGGAATTTCAGTAGGGAGTGCTTGGAGGAGGCAGGGATTCCATGATTTTTCCCTCCTAGTTTCTTGTGCTTCATCCCAACCATTTGTTCTGGAGATTCACCATGACACCATGCAATAATGGCTTAAGGTGCTATAAAGGACATGCCTACTGTCCCTGTCCTACTGTACCCAATTATTAGCTCCTATTTCTTGTATTTAAACTTATGTTTATTCTTGTTTCTGTTATACTGTAAGCTTTTGACAAAGAAATAAATAAATAAAGTAAATAAAATAAATATATGGGATAGGAAATCGATCAAAATCATTTATTATACATCTACTGATCCTTCTTCTGAATTGAAGGTTTTCCTGAAACGAGGAGAAATCCTTTCGATCTAACACAAAATGTTTCCAAGCCATTTTATATTTGGACTGAACATGCTTTCTGTTTGGAGGGTGTTCTTGAGTGATGGCTCAGATTGTGATGGAGTGGGAGAAGTCAATTCTGCTGTATCCAAGGCTATTAAGTGGCTAAATAATGAATTTATTCCAGTTCATGGCAAGTATTCGTTTGGAAGGGTCTATCAGTAGGGAAACTTCCTCAGTTTTCCAATGAGGAAAAGATCAGACTAAAATAGTGTATCATAGACAGACAAAATGCTTTAACTTATGTCTGTAATATAGATATGTAATCTTACATTTAAATATTTAGTGCATTATATCTCACAGTACACTAGCCTATTCCATCATATAGTTTAAACATAAATTCTCTCAATATACCTGGAAACTGCCTGGGAAAAATTAAAGATGTATCAACTTGACACAATAATCCTGTGGCATAGGTTGGGCTAAAAAACAATGTCTAGCCCAAAAGCATCCTGTGATGATTTTAGAGCTGATGGTCCAATACTTAACCACACAAACTCACACCTCTCAGTAGTCCCAGTTAGTGTGAGTAAAAAGAGATGCTGGTTAAGTTATTTTCCAAAGCACCAGAAGGTAAGACAAGAAACAATGGATGGAACCTAATCAAGGAGATAAGCAAACCAGAATTTAGGAGAAATTTCCTAACAAGGAGAAGAATTAACCAGTGGAGTAGCTTGCCTTCAGAAGTTGTGGGTGCTTCGTTATTGAAGGTCTTTAAGAAGAGATTGCACAGCCATCTGTCTGAAATGGTACAGGGTCTCCTGCTTGAGCAAGGAGCTGGACTAGAAGACCTCCAAGGCCCCTTCTAGCTCTGTTCTTTGATTGATTGATTGATTGATTGATATAGTTTAGCAATATATGTAGAGCTACAGGTTCTCCACCCAAAATGATAGATAGATAGATAGATAAATAGATAGATAGATAGATATAGATTAAATATAGATAGATAAATATAGATAAATATCAATATAGATATATATAGAGAGTCCTAAATCAACTTTATGCAGATAGTCATCAACTTACGACTATTTATTCAGTGATTATTCAAAATAATGATGGTGCTAAAACAATGGACTTCTAACTGATGGCTGAAGTTATTGGGCTACTTTTTGACCTGCTTGCTGCACCACAAGGCAGAGTATAGGGCAGCCAAAAAGGCACTCATGTGAGAGAGATACAGGGCCCAAGGAGTTAGGCAGTCCTTTATCTCATTGAGGCTCAGGGTTGGGAGGGACCAAGCTTGGAATGGTTTGGCTTGGGGTGGTATTCAGTAACAATCACAACAGATTGTTTGGATCTCGATCGTAACTTGTTGCAATCATGTGACAGCTCATTTAATGACCATGACTTATGACAGAAATTCGAATTCCCAATTATGGTCATAAATTTAGCTAGGTATGAGGAGAAAATATTTGAATGTAGAATATACAAATGCAGTTAAGTGCACAGACTCGCTTAGAGAAGCATTTAGTATGGAATATTTTAAAATAATTAAACATTTATTATGGTTGACACAAAAAATGGACTGATTCCATATTTTGTCCTCTCTTGAAAAAGACCTACTGAAATGAATGCAAGTCGGGAATAATTTAAATCTCTTTGACTTCAACTGCTATAAATCTAAATATGACTAAATCTGGAACCAATGCTATAATACAAAATTATAAATATAAGACAAGAGCCTCCTGTTCAACTTGCATATCTAGCTCAAAAGCCCATTTTCAGAATGTTGCAAGATTGTCTTGATTGATAGTTTGCTAAAATAAATACAACTGGAGAATATCATGTCAGATATTTAAATTTCAGCAACCAATCTACACTATGAAGAATTAAATCCCACAGGCCTCAAGTTGATATCTCATGTTTGAAAATGCAATACGATTGGCCTATAAGCACATGTTAACTTCTCTACCTTTGTAACGTAATATAGTTATCAACACTGCACTGACTCAGCACTGATTCAGCAATTTTCACTCCTAAACTTCAATATTTGCTTATTGGCAATCTCACAATTGGGTTAAAGATATATGACTGAAAATCAATTATTCCTCTTGTTAGACCCAATAAGGAAAAAATATGATTAACAGAGACTAGAGGGATAAGAAATTCCACTGGGCTTTCTATAATACATTATCCAAGGAGTTCTTTTTTAAAGGGGGAAAAATTACCTTTTTCTCAGTTAATAAGGAGCTTGGCTTTTTCTAAATATCACAAGGTCATACCTATACTTTTTTATATTCTGTTGTAAAGCTATGAGCAATCCAAGTAGGGAAACATAATTTAATTCTGTACAAAGTGCTGAAAGAGGATTATGTTTATTATTCTTTATTTTCTCTATTTCAACAAGAATTAACATTAAAGCACTTTATAACTCCATTTACTTGTTTATCATATTGGGAATTGCATGATAAAATGAGAACAAGTTGCTAGTTCAACAGAATTACTACAATAGTAATTCTAAACACAGTAAGTATAAGTGACTGAATCAGGATATTGCCAGTTGAAAAGCTTTCTCTCTCATTGATCCTTTTCTACTCCCTGCTTCAGTTTCCCATCCATTGCAATATTCAGAGGAAACAATTTTGATACTTACATGGTTATTATAATGATTATATTTAAATAATGCAGTGGAGCATTTTGAACTCCTGAATTTGCTAATTATTATGTTGTCAGAATTCATGTCACACGGAATGAACATAGTTACAGAAAGTTATTCAGTTGTTGGCAGATTTAAAGCATCCATTTATGGTAACACTCATACATATTCCATGATGCAGTGAGTTCTGCATATAATATATTTATCAATCTAATGTCACAGGGGGAGTTTTTAGAAGGAATTGAACTTCTTCTGGATGTGACTGTATTGTCTCTGCCACTGCCACATTTGAAAGAGTTCTGGAACAACATGCCCTTCAAGCAGAGGTGGTATTCAGCAAGTTCTGACCAATGCTGGAGAACTGGTAGTGGAAATTTTCAGTAGTTCAGAGCAGCGGTTGCCAACTGGTGGGCCATGAGAAAATTTTGGTGAGCCATAGAGAAATCTCACCCCCAGAGCACCCCAACAAAGCAATTAATCCAGGCTGTGCAGAAACACAAGGCTGCGTGGTCCACCTGGCCCGCGGGAACCCTCCCTGCCCATTCACTCCTTACCCAGTAAACTTGCCTGCTAAATAGCTATTTTTCCTTTTTCCGACTGTTCTGTACAACTTGGAAGGTTCCAAGTACTCAATTCTGATTGGCCAAAAAGGCTAGTAGTGGATTGGTTCATTAGGAACCAATCCAAAAAGCCGCTCAAAGGTGGCAAAGTTAAAACAATGTCATTGGCTACAAGCCGGCAAGCAAGCCTCTATATAAATGGCTGCCACGGCTTGAGCCAATGTTCCATTATTGTTGCTGTTAACCAAATAAAGAGTTGTTATTTGGAACCCGGTCTCACGCGTTTCTTTTCCGGACGGAACACTGGTGACGAGGATGGGATCGTCCTGAAGCGGAGACCGAGCACGCAGCAAGAGAAAAAAACATGCTAGACAAGATGGCTGGTAATAACGCACCACCCGCACCATTCAATCCCAATGAAGAAGATTGGGAGTCTTATATTGATCGTTTCCTGATGTTTCTGGAGAGCAACGAAATGGAAGAAATTTCCTGTCAGCGAAAGAGGGATGTCTTCCTAACACATTGCGGCCAGCCATATTTAAGATGGCGAAGGCATTGGCGAAGCCCAGAGACGTGAAACAGATGACCTGGTCCGAGCTTAACCGAATGCTGAAAGCTCACTATGCGCTGGTTGTCTCAAACCTCATCAAGAGACATTAATTTTCTGGGAGAGACCAGAAGGAAGACGAAACCATTGCTGATTTTGTGGCAGCTCTGCGCCATATTGGAGGAGCCTGTGAATTCCAAAATATGAATGAGGCAATGCGAGATTGTGTCGTGTTAGGTCTTAGAGACTCTACCCTTCAAAGCAAATTCTTAAACAGACCTAACATAACGATGGCAGAGGCAATCGTGGAAGCAACCGCCACGGAAGCCACAAAGAAATCAGCAGCCAAAATGAAGATGATGAACGCCAGTGCTGACACGACAACCCTTCCAAAAGAAAAAATCTCAGGCGGAGGGAGAAAGCAAGCTGCCACAAACACACACCACGAAGACCTAGACGAGTCATCAGACACTGATGAAGATGACGATGAGGTCCACCACCTTTACGCGAACCAAAAAAGGTGCGAAAGAAGAAGAAACTGGCGGGAATCCACTGGCTGTGGAGGAAACCACCCCCAAGCCAAGTGTAGGTTCCTTGATGCCATTTGTTGGGCTTGCAAGAAGAGGGGACACATCGAAAGAGTCTGCCGAAATTGTAAGAACAGCAGTCCTAGCAGACAAGGTAATTCCCCACCAAGAACTCACCCGAGGCAAGCCGATAGAAAATGGGAGTGCAGCAAGGGAACCAGCAACCGAGAAAAAACTCACCAGACTGTCACTATAGGAAGCGCACAGACAGAAAGCGGGAAAAATGTCAGAATTGTAGTGTCCATTGAAGGAAGTCCTTGTGAGATGGTGGTCGACTCAGGATCTTTTCTATCAATGGTGTCTTGGAACACACTTAGACGTCTGATTCCAAACATCAGACAAAATGAACTCAAAAAACAAAAATTAATTCTCAAAGACTACCAGGGAAATAGGATTCCCGTTGTAGGTCTGGGGCACTTCAAAGTAACTTACAAACAACACGCTGAAGTCCTGCCATTGACTATAGTCGACCGAGACCGTCCCAGCCTTCTGGGCATCGAATGGTTCACGCCATTGGGCATCGGGATGACCGGAGTGAGCCGAATAGTCGCGAGTGATTGGGAAGAGAACCTGCTACACGAATTCCAGGATGTCTTTGACAGAACTCTAGGCAGGTACCGGGGAACCCCAATATCCTTTAGCCTAGATGCCCAAATAGCACCGAGAAGACTAAAAGCCAGACGGGTCCCCTTTGCATTAAAACGCAAAATAGATGAGCAATTAAATAAATTGATTGCACAAGGGGTCATAGAACCAATTGACCATGCCAGGTAGGAGACACCAATAGTAACACTTGTAAAACCAGATGGGTCTGTGCGCATCTGTGGAGACTACAAGGCTACCCTGAACCATGCGCTACAGCAAAGCGCATGCCCGGTACCAGTCGTGCAGCACTTACTGCACTCACTTGGGGGAGAAAATTTTTTTGCTAAACTCGATTTGGCCCAGGCATATCAGCAACTTCCAGTAGACCACATAACGGCCGAGGCACAAACAATAGTAATGCATAGAGGGGCGTTCGAATGTAACAGACTTCAATTCGGAGTGAGCGTTGCCCCAGGCGTCTTCCAAAGCCTCATAGAATGCCTATTAAATGGAATAAAAGGGGTCGTTCCATACTTTGATGACGTCCTAATTTCAGCGAAAAACGCGACCCAATTAGAAGCTAGACTAAGGGAAGTGCTAACGAAATTCAGAGAATCTGGCCTGAAAGTTAAAAAAGAAAAATGCTGCCTAGCCACTGACCGCGTCGAATTTTTAGGATATTTGATTGACGAACAAGGTATTCAACCAACAGAAAAAAAAGTCAAAGCAATTAAAGACGCACCCAGACCTAGAAATAAAACGGACTTACAGGCATTCTTGGGTCTGATCAATTTTTATAATGTATTCCTCCCCCACAAAGCAACGATAGCAGAACCATTGCACTGTTTGCTAGATAAAAAAACTGTCTGGACCTGGGGTCACAAAGAACAAAAAGCCTTTCAAAATATAAAATACTTGTTAACCTCAAACACCGTTCTTATTCAAGAAGAGGTGTTAGGCATGTTACATGAGGACCACCCAGGCATAGTTAAAATGAAAAGCCTGGCCAGGAGCTATGTCTAGTGGCCTGGCTTAGACAAGGACATTGAATGTTGGGTTGCAACATGCCACAAGTGTCAGAGAGCTAGACCCACACCACCACAAGCTCCCATACGGGCCTGGGAGACCCCACGAGGCCCTTGGTCTCGAATCCATGTTGATTTTGCTGAACAAATTATTTGCAACTCATGGTTTACCTGATTTGTTGGTATCTGACAATGGGCCACAACTAACAGCAATACGATTCGAACAATACTTAGCTTCTTTGGGTATATGCCATGCACTAACCGTGTCGGTCCACTCGGCAGTGAATGATAGGGTCGAGTAAATGGTACGGTTCACAAAAGAAGGCCTTGAGAAAATGGACCATGGGGATGTCCAAGACAAGCTAAACCGCTTACTTACACTACAACACATCACTCCCAGTAGCACAACAAACAGAAGCCCAGCAGAATTAATGGGGAGAAAACTCAGATCCCATCTAGATAGGTTGCACCCCAATTATACTTGCAAGAAACCTCCTGACTCTTCCAGCAGATACCGCACTTTCAAAATCGGCGACCTGGTTTATGCAAAAAATTTTACCAGGGACCCTCTTTGGCTTCCAGCCACAATCACACAAGTAACAGGCCCCCGGTCCTACCGACTAACTGTGGACGATGGAAGAGAGTTGAAGCGGCACATAGACCAGCTTTGTTCCTGCAACATCAAGCGCAAAAACAACTGTGCAACCTCAAATAATAAATTTCGACGAAAACAAAACCAAGGGGGGGGCGAAATACAAATAATTATAAAAGGGTGTGAAAATGAACCATTAAAATCACAACCAGAAAATCTAACCAACCAAAAAGAGCACTTACGGTTAGATGAGACCATTGGAAGAAGTCCTGGTGGAAGGGAAGCCGACCTGGAAGGTGCCAGCCAGGCCAGCTCAACCAGCCTGGTTGAACTGGGAGGGAGCGACAGAACCACTTTGACCGGCCTGAGAAACTCAGGTGGGAGCGGCAGTGCTGACTCACCCTTCCAGGTAGTTCCATGGAGAAAAGCCGGAGAGACAGCGATCCTGACCGAACCTCTTGAAGTCCTAGGCGAGAATGAGCCACGCAGGTCAACTAGGACCAGAAAAAGCCCCACCTACCTGCGCGACTACATCACTCACATAGGACTGAACTAAAGGGGGAGGGGTGTTCTGTATAACTTGGAAGGTTCCAAGTAGTCAATTCTGATTGGCCAAAAAGGCCAGTAGTGGATTGGTTAATTAGGAACCAATCCAAGAAGCCGCTCAAAGGCGGCAAAATTAAATTGATGTCATTGGCTACAAGCCGGCAGGCAAGCCACTATATAAATGGCTGCCACGGCTTGAGCCAATGTTCTGTTACTGTTGCTGTTAACCAAATAAAGAGTTGTTAGTTGGAACCCGGTCTCACGCGTTTCTTTTCCAGATGGAACACTAACCATCATCTGTTTTGCTGTGCTGGGAGATGTAGATTAGCTAGGAAGCAGGAAATGGTTGGATTTCTTGCTTTCTAGCTAGTCTTTAGATCTTCTGCTCTGCTTTTAAGTACAGCTGAACCTCCCTTGGGACTGAAGGTTTGCTTGCAAGCAAATTCAGTGCAAACTCACGGCAAGCAAATTTGAGAGACTGAGCTAGCAGGTGGCAGATAGATAGATCACTAAATGATTCTGTGAGCAACTCAATCTGCCTGCCTGCTTTGCCTGATTTTGGGTAAAAGTTGCTTTTTTTTCATAAAATATTCAATATTTATATAAATATTTATAATATTTACATATAAAGCCATGCCCAGGCAGTCACATGACCACCAAGCCACACCCACAAATTAGGCCATGCCCACAGAACTGGTTAGTGGTCTCTGGGATTTAAAATTATGAGTTTGGTGGTCCCTGAGATCCAAAAGGTTGGTGACCCCAAGTTCAGAGAACTGGCAAATACTACCTCTGACTGCCCCCACTCCCATCTATTCTCTGCCTCCGGAGTCCCAATTGATTGGCTGGGTCTTTTTTTGTTGGCCTGCACAGGAGAACAAAGCTGGAAAGCAGGTTAGTGGGGTGGGAAGGGAATGGGATTTTTCAGTAACTTTCCCCCAGGAGTAGGGAGGGAATGTGGATTTTGTAATATCCCTCCCCTGGAGTGGGGTGAGAATGGAAATTTTACTGTATTCTTCCCCTGACATGCCCACCAAGTCATGCCTACCAAGCCATGCCAGTGGTGGGATTCAAATTTTTTATTACCAGTTCTGTGAGTGTGGCTTGGTGGGTATGGCTTGGTGGGCATGGCAGGGGAAGGATACTGGAAAATCTCCATTCCCACTCCACTCCAGGGGAAGGTTACTGAAAAATTCCATTCTCTCCCTACCCCACTAACCTGCTTTCCAGCTCTGTTCTCCTGTGCAGGGCAACAAAAGAAGACCCAGCAGATCAGCTGGAACTCGGGAGGCAGAGAATAGATGGAGGCAGTGCCAGTCAGAGGTGGGGTTTGCCAGTTCTCCAAACTACTCAAATTTTCTGCTACCGGTTCTCCAGAACTAGTCAGAATCTGCTGAATACCACCTCTAAGCCACATCCACAGAACCAGCTTTTGAATCCCACCACTGCCTTCAAGTAAGTCAAGTAGTCCTCAACTTATGACCTCAATTGAGCACAATATGACTGTTGCTAATTTGTTGCGTTAATTTTGCCCCGTTTTATTACCTTTCTTGTCACAGTTGTTCAGTAAATCACTGCAGTTCTTAAGCCCATGTCACACTGCACCAACGGATGGAAAGAGGATGTAAAACGGAGAGAAACACTTGCCATCCGTCGGTTAACGCAATGTTAACGCCGTTCTGTATTCACTGCCTCCGTTTTTCATCCTCTCTATCCGTCCAGCATCCGTCTATTGACATTTCATCTGCTCAAAAGGTTTTGAGCTGCACAAAACTTTTGAGCAGAAAATGTATCCAACGCGTCCGTTCTGCATCCTCTAGGCATACGGGGGACATCCGTTCTGCATCCTTTGTCATCCGTTACGCATCCGCTATATCTGCTAGGCATCCGCTGCATATCCGCGCAACTCAAATCCGCTCCAGCGGTAAACGGACGCAGGGAGGAAGCGGAACGGACGCGGAACGGATGCGCAGCATTAGTAGCACGGACGGAGAAAGGATGAAAGCGGATGCAGCTCGCAAACAAAGCATAAAAATGGAAAAAATGTTTGCAGAGGGGACCTATCCGCTCCCATACGCTTCCATCCCGCATCCGCTTTCCATCCGCCCTGCGTCCTCCCCCCGTCCATTCCTTTCCGTGTTATCCGCTCTGTTTATGCAAATTTTTGCCCCTTTTGAGAGCAGATAACAACGGATGGAACATTTTTCTCGTCCGCTATGTCCTTTTTACAAATGTTTTGCATCCATCGGCCAGTGTGACAGGGCCTTTAAATTATTAACTCAGTTGTTTCGTGAATCTGGTTTCCTGCTTGACTTTGCTTGTCAGAAGATCACAAACAGGGATCACATGAGCCTGAGGACACTGCAACCGTCATAAATATGAGTCATCTGACAACTATCTGAATTGTGACCATGCGACCATAAGGGATGCTACAATGATTGTAAGTGTAAAAAATGGTCATCGGTTACTTTTTTCAGTGATGTTGTAACTTTGAACAGTCATTTAATGAACTATTGTAAGTTGAAGACTACCTGTATTCTGGACGCTCTAGTTCCGTCGCATTGCTGTTTGTCACATCTCCACCAGGGGTGGGATGCTACTGGTTCTGCCTGGCTCTATAGAACTGTTAGCTCTGAAGAGCAGCAAACACCGAACCGGTTCTATGTCTGCTGCTGTTTGGGCCACCCACCCACCCAAGCTCTTACGTGTCCTTTATTTCCTGCTTTTTCAATCTCAGTTACTTTGCGCGGCACAGCTGAAGTTGAAAAAGCAGAGAAAAAGAGGCCTTTCAAACTCTGCACACCTGTGCGTTGTGTTTTTCAGCTCTCCAGGTGGCACAGATTAAGTTTTTTTACATGCATGCACAGCAAAACATAGTCACCAAACCGGTAGTAACACCGGTTGAATCCTACCCCTGATCTCCACCCTAAGTGCCCATTGTTATTCGAATGAGCACTAGAATGATGCCTCCATATTATCCAACCACTCACCCCTGTTGCTGTTGCAGATACAGTCATAGTTTCATTCAGTGCTGGATTCATCAAAAAAAAAAAAAAAAATGCTGCTTGCCTATCCAAGAGTGGGGCTAGCCCATTGCTACTTTTAGGTACATATTTTTCACGAAGCAGTAATTCAGTTATACCCGGCTAATCACCTAGGACCTCACAAAAAAAGGTCAGTGAAAAATGTAAGGATGACAAAGGCATGTGTGGCATCTCAGATTGTCCCTTTTTCTTCAACAAATCCATTTTTATTTTCAAAATAGGATATCTAATTAGCTGAACTTCAGTGGGTGGGCAGGAGAATTTGATGACCATAGACAATTACCAAGAGCAAGAACATTTATACACTGAGTCACAGTGCTTTACAGTCCTCTCTAAGCAGTTGACAGAGTCAGTCTATTGCCCCCAACAATCTGGCACCTCATTTTAGCAACATCGGAAGGATGGAAGGCTGAATTAACTTTGAGCCTTGTGAGAATCGAACTACTGCATTCGGCAGAATTAGCCTGCAATACTGCATTCTAACCAGGGGTGGGATTCTACCAGTTTCCACCTATTCGGTAGAACCAGTTGTTAACATGCTAAGTAGTTCAGAGAACTGGTTGTTAGAAGAATCCTGTAAGGTCTAATCCTGTAAGGAAGGCAGGAAGGAAACATTCTGGTGTTGCTTACAGAAACTGCTTCTCTGTTAACCCTTATTACATTCTTGGCAGGACTAGACTTCCTGTCTCAGGAACATCTCTGGAGTTTTTTTTCCCCTCCTTTGCTGGTACTTTGCTTGTGTGGAGTGACCATTCAAAGTTACAATGGCACTGAAAAAAATGACTGATGACCATTTTTCACGCTTATGACTGTTGCAGCATCCTCATAGTCATGAGAGTCCAGGCAAGGAGATGCGTGCGTTGATGTGAGTGATGTTGAGTTGACCACACCTAGCCAATAACATGACCACCAAGCCACACCCACCCAGTCATATGACCACCAAGCCATGCCCATCAACTGAGCCATGCCCACAGAACTGGTTGTTAAAAAGTTTGAATCCTACCCCTGATTCTAACCACTGCACCACCGTGGCTTTCTTGGTTACTGTTTTGATTAATAAAAAACTTTTAACCCACTTTGCCTGAGATAATATGACTTGTCACTGTCTCTCTTGACATTTCCAGACCCTCCAGAGAGCGAGGCCTGATGAGGCCTGTCCTTTTGCAGTCAGTTGGGTTAATCAATTCATGGGGAAAATTTGGTATTAACAGATTGTAGAGTTCGTTGCTTGAAATTGCCTTCCTGCTGAGGAATGCCAGGCTGTTTCTACCTTTATTAGTTGAACAGATGAGGAAATTTTGGCAGACCTGAACAATGTGTTCTGCAGCAGATGTGCATTACAGTGTCCCAGTGCGCTGGTTAAAAATTATGTGTCCAAACGACAGAAGGGGTTGTTTAACATTTTCCCCCTGAGCTGCTTTTCCACTACAGGAAAAAATAAATAAGCAATTGATCTGGTTTCTAATGTATTCCAAATGTGGCAAAACCTGAAATACATTTTCCAAATGTACTAATTCAGCTGCTAGGAGTACGTGTGTTTTTTTATCCATGACTTTTGTAGATTCTATGTAGGTACTTTGGTTATGTCAGAAATTTTTCATTCAAATACTGCCATTATTTTGGGTTACATATAATTTTTTTAAAAAACTTTTTGATTTCTAAGTGTTGATATCTGGATTCCACGGAGGAAGCTGCTTCACACTTGTTAATAACTCTTCTTCTTTGATTTATTGAAACAAAATCATTGGTTTTCATGAATGACAATGTATGGATTCAATGTATGGATTCACTAAGGGATGCGGTGGCTCAGTGGCTAAGATGCTGAGCTGATCAATCAGGAAGGTTGGCAGTTTGGCAGTTCAAATCCCTAGCGCCGCGTAATGGAGTGAGCTCCCATTACTTGTCCCAGCTTCTGCCAACCTAGCAGTTTGAAAGCAGGTAAAAATGCAAGTAGAAAAATAGGAGCCACCTCAGTGGGAAGGTAACAGCGTTCCGTGCACCTTCTTCAGTGTTCCATGAGCCACATGACCATGGAGACATCTTCGGACAGCGCTGGCTCTTTGGCTTTGTAACAGAGATGAGCACCGCCCCTAGAGCTGGAAATGACTAACATGTGTGTGCAAGGGAAACCTTTAACTTATGGATTCACTACATTATTCTTGACTATTTTCCATCATCAATATTAAGCAAAATGAGTAAGCAATCGATTCAAGGCAGTCCTTGACTTATGACCACAATTGAGCCCAAAATTTCTGTTGCTAAGTGAGACATTTTTTAAGTGAGTTTTGCCCCATTTTACAAACTTTCTTGCTACCATTGTTAAGTGAATCCCTGAGGTTGTTACGTTAGTAACACAGTTGTTAACTGGCTTCCCCATTGGCTGTGCTGGTCAGAATGTCACAAAAGGGGATCACATGACACCCAGGACATTGCAACTGTCATAAATATGAGTCAGCATCTGAATTTTGATCATGTGACCATGAGACTGGTGCAAAGGTCGTAAGTATGAAAAATGGTCATGTCATTTTGTTGTAAGTTGAGGACTACTTACACAAATTGAGAGAGATTGAAATTTATGCTGACATTATAAATATGAATTTACATAAACACTACCACAAATGTGTTGTTGATGCTTATTTTATCTGTTTATTTTAGACCAGTTTTAAGAAAAACTGTGAAATAAAATGGATTACGTAGTCTCACATTGAAACAACATGCTGGAAATAAGCTGATCAGGCTTTGATGATTACAATTGCTTCTAAGCATTCACAACTGCTTCTAAGAAAAGAAGGTTAAATGTAATTTAGTCTTAGCTTAAGACCCTGTCACACTGCCCAATGGATGCAAAACGTTTGTAAAAAGGACACAGAGGACGAGAAAAATGTTCCATCCATTGTTATCCGCTCTCAAAAGGGGCGAAAATTTGCATAACCAGAGCGGATAACACGGAAAGGAACGGACAGGGGGAGGATGCAGGGCGGATGGAAAACGGATGCAGAGCGGAAGCCTAGCAGATGGGAGCGGATGGGAGCAGATGGCACATCCGCTAGGCTTCCGGGGGGGCTCAGCAAAGCGGACACGGAATGGAAAGAGCGGATGCAGAGCGGACGTGGAACAGATGAAGCGGATGCACAGCGGATGCACAGCGGATGAAGGGGATGCACAGCGGAAGTCTAGCGGATGCAGAGCGGAAGCCTAGCGGATGCCTTGCGTTAATTGCGCATGCGGGGGGGATTTATTGCGTCAGCCCCGCAGATACAAAGGGAAGCAGCTTGGAAGCAGGTCACCATTCAGAGGAAAGACCTGCTGCCAGATGCATTGAGTGCCTTGCCTGCCTGCCTTGCTGCCTGCCATCCTGCCATCCTTGCTGCCTGCCAGCCTTGGTGCCTGCCTGCTAGCCTTCCTGCCAGCCTCCCTGCCAGCCTACCTGCCAGCCAGCAACCCCACAACCATGGGGAAAAAGAGGAAGCCTCAGCCATCTGCTGCCAGCCCTGGCAAGAGGGACAGGGCCACCCTCCCGCCCCCTGGCCCTCACTCTGCTTCTGCTGGGGCTTCTGTAGCACAGGCTCGCTCTTCTGTGGCTGGGGCTTCTGCTGCTTCTGCTTCTGGAGAAGCTGATGATGCTGCTTATGGCGGTGGTGCTTCTGCTCGTGCTTACTCTGCTGAGGCTGCTCCTGGCGGTGGTGCTTCTGCTCGTGCTTACTCTACTGAGGCTGCTTCTGGCGGTGGTGCTTCTGCTCATGCTTACTCTGCTGAAGCTGCTCCTTGTCCTGCTGGTCCTGCTCGTCCTGCTCGTGCTCCTGGTCTTACTCGTCCTGCTGGTCCTGCTCGTGCTCCTGGTCCTGCTCGTGCTCCTGGTCCTGCTCGTGCTCCTGGTCCTGCTTGTGCTGCTGCTGCTGATGATGATGATAATCCTGCTGGTGCTGCTGGCGCTGCTGCTGATGATGATGGTGCTGATTATGATCCTGCTGGTGATGCTGCTGCTGCTGCTGATGATGATGATGATGATGATGATGATGATGATCCTGCTGCTGCTGCTGCTGGTGGTGGTGTGAAGGAGCAGCCCCTACAAACTGGAAGCCCCTCTGATGAGGGCCCATCTGGTCCTGCCAAAGGGAGGAAGAGGCATATGCGGGAACAGGAGAGGAGGCAATACTCCATTGAGGAGGAACACGAGGATGAGGTGCTGGAGTGGCTGAGAGAGAATGACTATCTGTGGCGGAAGGGACACCGGCTGTACAGGGACACCAAAAGGAAGCAGGCTGCTTGGAGAGAGAAGGCGGAGAGTCTGAGCTACACTTCGTAGGTGCTCCTCGGCTGGTGGAAGCACATGCACACCTGGTACGGGAAGCTGCACCTCAAGAAATCTGGCCAGGCCACGGTTAAGCTGACAGACAGAGAGACCTATGTCATGGCCAGGTGCAGCTTCCTGGAGGGTGAGATCCACCACCGAGGAGCAGCAGTAGCAGCCCCTCTCACGACCCTCTCTCTCCGGCAGCCTGCTGAGAGCCAGTCCTCTTCTGGCCGAGAGTCAGTTCCTGTCTCCAGGCAGGTTTCTCTGGAGCGTGCCACGGCGGAGAACCCGCAGACAGGTGTTTTAACTGTGGTGGAGTGCGTGGAGGACTCCCTGATGCAGTGGGAGAAAGGAGACGGCACTTCCACCACAGCCCTACCGGCATCCACCCACAGCTCCACCTCCACAGAAAGGCAGAGAGCCAGACAGGAGGGGCAGAGCCACACTGTCCTGCTGGAGATCAGGGACACCATCTGCACCAGCATAGATCTCCTCTCTCAGCTGGTCCACACTGACTCCTCATCCTCCAACCGCAAGCCCTTCCTGACCTATGTCAACCAGACCCTCACGGACATGGTGGAACCCTAGTACCAGGTGGTGAAGGACTGGATCACCGAACTGCTTCACAACCCTCCAGACCCAGAGGCACCTGCTCCCACCCAGTCCAGGTCTGCTCCTCCACCCCAGGTGATGTCCCTCCCATTCCAAGGCTTTCCACAGGCCCTCACCTACCAGGGCTATGGCTACCAGGAGGTCTAGCAGCACACGCAGCAGCCCTTCCCAATCCAGGCACAGAGTCATCGGACGACACCGTTGCCACCGGTTCCACCAATGCCACCCACGCCAATGATGCCACCGATGACAGCGATGCCACCCACGCCACAGATGCCACCAACGCCAGTCCTCACCCAGCTGCAGACCAGACAGCCCCACTACACTGCTCCTTCCTCCACCCCACAGCCAAGCCCGGCCTCACTACATATGTCCTCGGTACTGGGGCTGACACCCCATGGCATGGAGGAAGGAGCTCTCAACATCACGGGGCTGAGCCAGCTGTCCGAGAGCTTCCTCAACACACCATCACCTGTTGTCCTCTCGGGGCCAGGCACCCCAGTGGCGCTTCAGACCAGCACTCCAGCAGCACCCACCTCCACAGCACCTGGACCCTTCACCCCTGAGACTGGGCACACCTCCGAGTGACCAAGAGGAGTGCCAGAGACTGGGTGGCTACCTGTAGTCTTTATTTGGACACTTGACTTGGGTCATTTTTCTTTTACAGCTTGTGATTAATAAAGTTTATCTTTGCTTCACACACTAGCTTCATTTATTTATGTCAATAAAGTCTTGGTGGAAACTTTTAGAAATGGTTTAAGCCTTTGCATGCTTGTGGGATGGGTAAGGATAGCAGTGGGATGGGCAGGGATACCTTTGGGATGGGTAAGGATAGCAGTGGGATGGGCAGGGATACCTGTGGGATGGGTAATAGCTGTGGAATGGGTAATAGATGTGGAATGGGCAGGGATACCTGTGGGATGGGCAGGGATACCTGTGGGATGGGCAGGGATACCTTTGGGATGGGTAATAGCTGTGGGATAGATAAACCTCCAGTGCAAGCATAGTGGGACTGTATGGTCCACCCTCCCAGGTGCCACACCTATGGCCTTTCATTATCAACACTAATGTAAGCATTGATCCACACATTTGAACATAAACACAACTCTTTATTAAATGCCCTGTTCATTGTAGGCCCACTCAACATACATGGCCCAATCTCATCAGTGTGATGAGACAGGCTGAAGGAAGCATCCATTAATCATCTATCATCCTCTCTTGCCACTCCACTGCTCCAGCTGGGGAGTTGCACCAGTGTTTCAGGAGGTTGCACTGCTTCTTCCCTTCATGTGAGGCTCTGTTGGGGCTATCAGGTTTCGCCCTTGCCTCCATTCCCCAGGCTCCATGTCCCCATTGCCTTGTTGGAGGTCCACGAGCCTGTTCTGCAAGACTGGGCAGCGGGTGCGCATGAGATTGTGCAGGATACAGCAAGCTTCCACGATCCTCCTCACGGTCTCTGGGTGATGCTGCATGATGGTGAGAAGTACCTGGAACCTATTTGACAGGATGCCAAAGACGTTCTCCACCACCCGCCTTGCCCTGGACAGCCTGTAGTTGAAGATCCTCTCTTCATGGGTGAGGCATCTGGAAGTGTAGGGCTTCATGAGGTAGGTTCTGAAGGGGAAGGCATCATCCCCCACGATGAAGTAGGGCCCATCTTGTGTGTCGTTGGGCAGGGGGTCTGGATCTGGGAAGCCCATCATGAGGTTGCCTTCCAGCCCCTCCTTGAAGTGACTGGCGTTGTATACCTGGGCATCTGAAGATGAGCCGTTGCCTGAAGCATCGATGTACATGAACTTGTAGTCAGCATCGACCATGGCAAGGAGGACAATGCTGAAGAAGCCCTTGTAGTTGAAATAAGTGGACCCCGACTTGGCTGGAGATTTGCAGGCCACGTGCTTGCCATCGATGGCTCCAACAGTGTGGGGGAAGTTCCACTTCTGATACCACTGCTCTGCAACTTTCTTCCATCCTTCTTCAGTGGAGGGGCACTCGAGGAGCTCCTCCAGGTATTCTTCGATGATGGCCTGCACCACTTCTCTGACCACAATGCTGATGGTGTTGTGTGGCACCCTCCAGCCGTATTGCATGCTCCTGTAGGAGGTCCCTGAGGCCAGGTGGCGCAGAGTCAGTGCCACCTTGAGGCCAGGGTCCAGGCTGGGCTGGAAGTTGGTGCTCTGCTTGGTCAACCTGGATGTCAGCTGCTGCACAACTTCATCAAACATGGCTGGAGGCATCCTCATGAAGTTCTGGAATGCACGAGGGTCTTCATTCCTCAGGTCCACCATCAGCTTGTTGTACAGTTCATACTCTGCTCTTCTTCCGATCCATCTTCGGACCCAGACGCTTCTTGGCCGCCTCCTTTTCTTCCTGTAGAACAGTTGAAAGAGCCTGTAGATGGCTTCGCACTGTTGCAGAACGATGATGGCTACCAAAAGGACTGTGTTATGATCCATGGTGGACATGACTGGATGCTGTGGAAGAGCAAGAGGCAGATGAAGGCTGCAGAGGTCTGCACAGCAGGGCTGCTGGTCTGAAAGTGAGATCCAGGTGAGTTGCTCCCCCTTTTTATGGGCAATATAGGTTTTCCTCTAAGTGTCCTTTTGCATCCTCTAGGCATCCTCTAGACATCCTTAATATCCGAGATAGGTCCCCTCTGCGAACGTTTTTTCCGTTTTAAATGTTTTCTTTGAGAGCTGCATCTGCTTTCATCCTTTCTCCGTCTGTGCTACTAACACTGCGCATCCGTTCTGCATCCGTTCTGCTTCCTCCCTGTGTCCGCTTTCCGCTGGAGCGGATTTGAGTTGCACGGATGCACAGCGGATGCCTAGCGGATGTAGCGGACACGTAATGGATGACGACAGATGCAGAACGGATGTTCCCCGTATGCTTTGCGGATGTAGAACGGACACGTTGGATACATTTTCCGCTCAGAAAGTTTTGAGCAGCTCAAAACTTTTTGAGCGGATGGACCCTCAGTCGACGGATGCTGGATTGATAGAGAGGAAGAAAAATGGACGCAGTGAGTATAGAATGGATGAATCGCGTTAACCAACGGATGGCAAGTGTTTCTCTCCATTTTACATCCTCTTTCCATCCGTTGGTGCAGTGTGACATGGGCTTTAAAGGTTAAAACCAGCATTTTTAAATTTGTCCTGGAAATCTATTACTAAATAGTGTGAGACTTCAGCATTAGTGCTGATGAATTTACCTTCTGCTGTCAGTAAACAGGCAGTTATATTTTGTACCAACTGCAGTTTCCAAGTCATCTTTAAGGATAGCCTCATGTAAAACACATTGCAAGGTGATTAAAACATGAGTCACTGCTGCAATGACATCCCAATGTGAAAAGACCTGTAATGGATGCACCAGCCAAAGCTGGACAAGGCTGTCCTAACTCACCTAAGCAGCATATCCAGGGTGACTCCCATGTTGTGGACCCACTCTTTCAAGAATAGTACATCATCAACCAGAACCAATTTGGGGATCATCTCAGATTGACCACGTCTAACATCTTGATCTTGTAGAGATTCAATTAGAGCTTGTTTTGACCCTTCTAACCTTTCCAATATCTGCAACATGAGCAAGAGTGGAGATTTGTGAATGGATGGGTATTTTTTTGATAAAAGATCACATAAATATAAAGATGCACAATTAAATGTAGTAAGATTTGAGTCAGGATAATGACTAACCCTGCTTCAGACCAATACATGACCTCTCCTAGCTGTTTCACATAGACACTAAAGAACATAGGAAAAGAGTGATAAGCCCCATAGCATCCCACATTGAATTCACAAAGGCCCATTGGTTTCCTCCATGCATACTGACTGATAGTGCCCACTCAGGTCGATGGCAAACCATACAAAACTGAATCTCCCAATCTTTGCTGGTAACCAGTTGAATGCAGTGGACAATGATAGTGAGTACCACTGAAAATTCTCATAGAATCAGGAGGAGTGTACTGTCCATATCTATGGCAGTGTCTTGCCACTGATGGAGTATGACTCCGAGGGAGAGATGGAACAGCTGACAGGGAGTGAGAGTGTGGCTCCAGTGGTTGTGGAGGAAACTAGAGAAGGGCACAGGCCGGATGGCATTCAGAGGAAGACCCAAGCCCATCCCCTCTTCATCCTAGGGCACACAGGGAGGAGTGGATAAGGAAGAAACATGAGTGGTCTGATCTACGGGGGAGGAAGGGGCCCTGATCCCCTTCATGGGCTGCAACTGGGAGGACTGGTTAAAAAGACAAACTGCACATGTCAAAGTTGCTGGAAGCAAAGCGTGCATTCTTGTTGGAGCTAATCTATGTTTTGGCTTCCTCTCAACTGTGGTTGCTGTGTTATCTGGTAGAAGTCTGCAATTAATCATCCATGCCTGCCATAGTAATTCCTTCAGTGTGGTGTGTTGGTTTTTTTATTTAAAATTAACTTTACTTTGCGTGCAGACTGCATAAACTGTTTTCTTTAAGAGTTTGATATCCTGCTGAGGATAATTGGACATTGGGACCAAGTCGGAGACTTTCTTCTATTTTTGTGATTTGGTTATTTTTGTGTCACGCCCCAGGTCATCACAGGTAGGTCCCAACATAAATTATATTCCATTGCTTCCCCCAAATACCTGGGCAGACCACAGCCTCCTGTTAATAATGTGGAGAGGTCAGAAAAGAAAAGGAAGAAGATGGACATTGAATCCCTAGATCTTATTAGAAAAAGAGTAAACTCGGGGGATTGAGAGTGAGCTAACCTTATTTTTTGATGAAAACAAGAAACAGGACACCTCACTCCAAATTCTATGGGACACAATGAAGGCATATACAAGGGGGATTACAATCGTCTATACAGCAAAGAGGAATAAGGAGAAAAAGAAACAGTGCAATTCACTACAGACAGAAATTGGACAATTGGAAAATAAACTTCAAATAAATCCAGGGAATGAACAGATCAATGAATCATTGAATTTGGCCAAACACAAATTAAATTTATTAGAACAAGAGGATAAAGTTAGGGATCTCAAATTCATGAAGCAAAAATCTTTTGAATATGCAAAAAAGCCAGGAAGATGGCTGGCTTACAAATTAAAAAAAAAAAAAGAGAAAAGAATAATACACCAATTGCAGGATGAGTCAGGCAATTTGCAAAATAACAAAGAAGAGAAAAAGATGATCGCCCAAAAATATTTCAAAAACCTTTACAGTCAAGAAGAAATACCGATAGATAAAATAAACTAGTATTTGAAAATAAAAAAATTATTATCAATAGACTTAAGAAAAAAGAACAACATTAAATAGAGACATAACAATTACAGAACTAAAAGAAGCAATCCAAAAACAAAAGACCAATAAATCCCCAGGGCCAGATGGCTTACCAGGGGAAATATACAAAAATATGGGAGAATTAAAAGTTATATTCCATTGCATCCAATATTTTTTACATCCTATGCCTAGGACTGAATTTTCATTGAATGAGGCCAATCTTCTTGGATCCTCTGTGGTTAAATTTATTCCACCTTCTCCAAAATCTTTACCCTATGAGAAAGTTTGAAGATAGAGAGGAAGATATCCAAACTGGTTGGATTAAGGAGTGGTTCTTCAGGAGGGGGTACACACCACTCTCATTGCAAGTCAGGTTTTAACTCCCTCTCCATCTCTTTCCTGGACATACCTTCTTCAGCTGCCCAAAGGTTCCAAGTGGAGCATTGATCCAATTCACAGCATCCACTCTTCAATCACTTCATGTTCCAGGGACATCCATCTAACCTCCCAAGATATGGCCTGGATCAAGGTAGCCTCTCACTCTTAAGCAAATGTAGGCAATTTTTGCTGTGAAGAATCTCGCAAAGGCCTCTTCTACAACCTTTTCCAAAGGGTGTAACCTTAAACAAGACCGCTAGCCCAGCCTCTTCAGACACAGATGCAATAATTTTAGAGGAATTGGCCTCTGTTTATTATATCTGCTGCTTTTATTTGGTTTGTTGTAATTGACTGGTGTTTAAATTTGTTTAAAGCTGATGTCTGATTTTATTAAAGTTGCCTTGATTTTGAATGTTGTGATTAATACTCTTTGCTACCCTAGGAAGACTGAAGTTTTAAAAAACAACAGTGAAGGAAGGAAGGCTCCCTAACCAGGAAGTTGTGGTTGCGGACAATCTTATGAAGTTTTTAAAACCGGTAACAAAAAACTGATGGAGATGTGATAGACAATTATATGCAATTTCCGACCTGATTAGAGAGAAGCCACTATTCTTAGCAAAACACTGGATCAATGTCTGCCTTAGTATGGAAGTTTTCCATTTTCATGCTGGCTCTGATGAAACCATATGTGAACTTCTTGCTGATTTATCATAAATTAAAATCATTCCTTCCAGATCTGGAATGGCCATATTTCTGAATCATGTGAGAGCCACAATATAATGAGGAACATTTGGATGAAAGCAGCATTTTATGAATTTATCACATTGCTAAATCAGGTTCATTTGGTCAGATCCAAGTGGGGAAAAACACTGGAAACATGGAGACTGTTTGCAAAGATGGTTTAATGGTGGACAGGACCACATGGCTTAGAGCTCCAAAGTGAAAAGGATGATCACATGCTTCAACGTGAAGGAAAAAAATCAAGAAGAAGAAGGAGGGCTGAAAGTGCCTGATTTTATACCCTCTGTTGAGATTTGAATTTATGCTTGTATTCTGATTGGTTGTTAGACTCCCCTGTGGGAATGCAACTCTGTAGGCTGTCTTGAGTCCCAGGCTTGACTGAGCCTTGCTGGATGATGATGTAATGAAAAGGGCTTGAGGCAATTGCTATAGAGATTCTTGTTATGTAAAATATTCTGGCCCAGGCCTTAAATGACCCCACCCATTAACAAAGGTGGGGGTGAGCTTCTACTTCCGAGGTGAATTTCTGCTTCTGAGTTTCTACTCTTTTTAGGGGAAATATTCTGCCTTTTTAATATTTCCTGGGATATTTCAATTTTCTAGGAGAGGGGTGGGTGCTAACTTCCTACAGTGTTTGTTAAGCCTGGGTTCCCCAACCAGGGTTAGGTAGACAAGCTAAACAGAATGTGCAGCGTTAGTCAGATAGGCACACAGATAAATGAGTGAGCTAAGCTTGTATGTTTATTAACATACAGTAAAAATAACAGATACGCTTGTGCTATCAATAATATATTTTATTCCAGTATAAGTTTATGGCATAGTCAAATAACAGTCCAATATTCATTTACCATGTAGTCAGTCCATTCAGGGGTATTCAGTTAGCAAAATCCATGTAGAATATCCTATGTCAGTTCACTTAAAAATCAGTCCTTTGTTCTCTCTCCTGTTCGAGCAATGCAGTCTTGATTCCAAGCAGTAATCAGGGATCATCAAAGCCAGAGAGAGAGAGAGCAAGCCGTAGTCTTGCTACTTTTATATTGTTTTCATAACCACTCCTTTAATTGCTATTTCACAGTTAAAGCTGTATACACTCTAACATACACTAACTATGATTCATAGTTATTATTTCACCTAAACCAGTTAGGGTGAACAATGTTATCCCTAACATTCTCCCCTTTTAGGTTACATAATAACTATGAATCATTTACATCTTTAGAAAATATTTTTCGCAACTTTCTTTAAACTTAGTTGCTCCTTGAGCTTTTGTAAATTGGTCTGCAATGTTTTCTTCTGACATGCAGTATTCCAATTTTATTAGTCCGTTTTTCACTGATTCTCTTACATTCAAATATCTTAAGTCAGTATGTTTTGATCTAGTTTTTACAGCAATACTAGTAGCTAACTTTATAGCTGCTTGGTTATCCTCATACACCATAATGGAATCTTTTACAGTTATACCCATGTCCAACAATAACTGTTTGTAGAAAATCAAGTCAGTGCATAATAATGATAGACATGAAAATTCTGCTTCCATCGTGGATAAACTAATATGCTGTTGTCTGATTGACCTCCACCCTATTAGTGTCTTACCAAATAATATAGCCATCCCAGATGTTGATTTTCTAGTGTTTATATCAGTTGCAAAACTTGCATCTGCATAAGCACTAAGACTCAAATCACCCTTTGGTTCTAAATATAATGCATGGTTTATTGTTCCCTTAAGATATCTCAATATTCTTTTTAAGGATTTCCAATGATATTCTTTTGGATCTGAATTAAAACGTGCCAGCTGATTTACAATATAAGCTATATCTGGCCTTGACCAATTGCTTATATATGATAAGCTACCAATCAAAGATTGATATATGGACTTATCAAATTTGGGACTTTGATCATTAGTTTGGCAAACTTCTTGACTCATTGGAGTCTTTGCCGGTTTACAAAGTTCCATCTTATAATTTTTAATTAATTGGCAAATTTTATCTTCTTGAGATATCTTAAAACCATTATTTGTTTTATTAATTGTCAATCCTAGATACCTTTTAATTTCACCTAAATGCTTTATTTTTATCTTTTTGGCTAATAATGATATAATCTCATTAGCTTCATTATTAGTCTTAGTTATTAAAGCAATATCATCAGTAAATAATAATAATAATGACACCGTTCCATTATTTTTTCTTTTAAACACACACGGATCTGCTAAACCAGATTTAAAACCTATGTTGTTTAACTCTTTCACAATATATTGGTTCCACTCAAACCCAGATTGTTTCAACCCGTAAAGACTCTTTTTGAGTTTCCAACAATCATTACTATTTATTTTATTCTCTTTTATACCAATTGGTTTTCTTAAATATATAGTGTGCTGCAATGGTGCATGTAGATAAGCAGTTTCTACATCTAAATGGTTAACGACATAGTTTTTCTTAGCTGCCCACACTAATGCTGCTCTTAAAGATGTAGCTTTAAGGCTTGGTGCAAAAACTTCATCGTAATCAGATGCAGTTTGATTAAATCCTTGAGCTACTAACCTAGCTTTATGTGTAACAGTCCCATCATTTCCAGTTTTTACTTTAAATATCCATTTGCACCCAATGGATTTTTCTCCTGGAGGTAATTTGGCATCTTCATACACTTTCATTACCTTTAATGAATTTAGTTCTTTTTCCATAGCCTTTTGCCAATTCTCCTGATCCTTAGCAGGATACATCCTAAGTTCATCTACACTAGTTGGAACTTTAGTTACTTGGCAAACTATACTTGCTTGATACCTATCAGGAGGTCTAGTTACACGTGTAGTATGTCTAGGTATTATAGGACTTACAGGTGGACTTTCCTCTATTAATTGTTCTTGATCATGTAACTCTTTCTGATCAACTATTTCCTCTTGTTCTGGTCCTATTTGCTCTTCGTGGACTTCTTCTTTAATTGGACTCTTCTTATAGCTAATCTCATCTTTCTGCCTTTTGTAGGGTTCAATAAATACTTCATTATTTAAATCTTGCTCTAATCTATTCCATCCTACATGTTCTAGGAATTTTGCACTAGCACTGGTGTAAACTCTAGATGTACCTGGTTCCCAGAATATATAAGATCGATGATTAGATGTATAACCTACAAAAATCAATCTTTTAGCTCTATGCTGTCCTTTGTATCTAAGTTGTGTAGGGATATGCACCCATGCTGGTGCTCCAAATGTGTGCATGTAACTTAAATCAGGTTTTGTACCATGCCACAGTGTGAATGGCAATTCACCTGTTGTTGAATTAACAACATTATTTAATATATGATTACCACACATTATTGCTTCTCCCCATAAATTGTCAGGTAATCCTGAATCAGACATCATAGTTTGTGCCATTGATTGTAATGTTTGGCCTCTTCTCTCTATAAAGGCATTATGTTGTGGCCTATATGGTGCAGATATTTTATGTTGAATACCTAACTGTCTTAGTCTGTTTTTAAATTTATGATTTGTAAATTCTGTACCATTATCTGTGATGAGAGTTACTAATTTCTTTTTAGTTTTTCTTTCAGCGAATTTTAACCAATTAAATAGATTTTGATATGTTTCAGTTTTGCTCTTCATTAAATAGCAAAACCCATATCTAGAATAGTGGTCCATTATACTTAGTATGTGACGAGCTCCTCCTACACTTGGTTTTTTCGGACCTATTAAATCAGCAAATATTACTTCTAAAGGCTCTTTAGTAGTAAATCCATCAACTCTATTAGCTGGTATAACCCTGCTCTTATTTTGATTACAGGCATTACATTGCAAATACTTATTACAAGGTTTCAAACTTATTCCCTTAGACAATTCAACAGTTTTCTTAAGCATTTTAAAATTTAAATGCCCTAGCCTTCGATGTAACAAGTGAATACATTCGTCATGAGGTTTCTTATTTTCATAAATTGTGTTAGCCACCTTTAAACCATCATCATTTAACACATATAATCCATCTCTTAAAGATGCAGTTATTCTCTTATCTTCTTTTTCAATGATGCAGTTATCTCCCTTAAATGTAACTACATGTCCTAGTTTAACCAAAATTCTAACTGAAATTAAATTAAACTTAAGTTGTGGTACATATAACATTTTTACATTCTCTTTTATAAAAGAACAATATGCTATACCTTCACCTTTAGCTTTCAGTTTCCAGCCATTGGCTAACGATATCTGCTGTTTACTCTGGGACATTTTAATAAAATTTTTGTTGTCATTTGTTATACAATGGGATGCCCCACTGTCAACCACCCATAAATTATTTTTTACAGCTCCGTTAATATACATGGCTAACTCTAAATGTTTATTTATCTTTTGATGATTTTTAGAAATTCTGGCCAGCGTTCTGGCGCTTTGCCTTTTTACAAAATCTTGCCAAATGTCCTCTTCCTCCACAATTAAATCACCTTTTAATTGCGTATGCAGTAGGAGATTCATTATCTTCTTTTTGAGGTTGCTCCCTCCTTAATTCATCTCTTTCATGCCTTCTTCTGGCCTCTTCGATCAATCTGCCAGTTATATCAGTTAAAGTTAAATTGTCCATTGGCAAAATTTCAAGTGAAGTTACGTAGTTATCATAACTTTCATCAAGGGAAGATAGAATTATATAAACTTGATGTTGTTCAGAGAAAATAAGTTCTTTCTCATGTAATTTTTGGAAAATGCTTTGCATAGTTTTTAAATGACTCTGCATATCACCATTTGTTTGGAGATGTGTCCTGAAAAGCTTCCGTGTTAGATTTTTGTGAGCACCAATATTATCTCGAACATAAATTCTCTTCAGCTTCTGCCAACACCCAAAAGCCGTTTTCTCTCTGTGGATATAAACAAGCTGTTGATCAGTTAAGGTTAACGCAATTATGCAAATGGCTTGTTGATTTTTATGCTTAAATTCTTCTATCTTTAGTCTGTCTTTCTCATCCTCTGGATCCCATTCTTCTACGTTTGGTGGATTTTCAATTATGTTCTACAGACCTTCTCCTCGTAGAAGTAGACTACATTTTGTAGACCATGATACATAGTTTGTTCCATCCAGCTTGGATATAAGGGACAAACTTTGTATATTGACTTGTGCCATGTTTTCTTATATGGATATAAAAATATAATTAATAAAACACAGCTGTCTGTTTACTGTAATGTATAACAACACAAACTCTCACTTTTTACATAAATCTGTATTTATCCTATTTAAACTGACTTTGCAGACTCTGGGCCCATAACCAGTGTTAAGCCTGGGTTCCCCAACCAGGGTTAGGTAGACAAGCTAAACAGAATGTGCAGCGTTAGTCAGATAGGCACACAGATAAATGAGTGAGCTAAGCTTGTATGTTTATTAACATACAGTAAAAATAACAGATACGCTTGTGCTATCAATAATATATTTTATTCCAGTATAAGTTTATGGCATAGTCAAATAACAGTCCAATATTCATTTACCATGTAGTCAGTCCATTCAGGGGTATTCATTTAGCAAAGTCCATGTAGAATATCCTATGTCAGTTCACTTAAAAATCAGTCCTTTGTTCTCTCTCCTGTTCGAGCAATGCAGTCTTGATTCCAAGCAGTAATCAGGGATCATCAAAGCCAGAGAGAGAGAGAGCAAGCCGTAGTCTTGCTACTTTTATATTGTTTTCATAACCACTCCTTTAATTGCTATTTCACAGTTAAAGCTGTATACACTCTAACATACACTAACTATGATTCATAGTTATTATTTCACCTAAACCAGTTAGGGTGAACAATGTTATCCCTAACAGTGTTTCAGTATATTGCTTTGGAAATAAATAATTCTGAAAGTATCATTGAAGGTTAGTATAAGAATCCAACAGACAATGTAAGATATTCTGGATAGATAGAAAAATAGATAGATAGATAGATAGATAGATAGATAGATAGATAGATAGATA
>BLBF01000002.1:87331668-87344885 GCA_015471245.1 Laticauda colubrina | reverse complement strand
TCTCTATCTCTATCTCTATCTCTATCTCTATCTCTATCTCTATCTCTATCTCTATCTATCTCACTCTGTGTGTGTGTGTGCATGTGTGTGTGTGTGTGTGTGTGTGTGTGTATCTGTCTCATGATCTGCTCTCTCCTCCGAGACAGTGGCCTGCATCTCTGCTGTTGCCAGGAGCAAGTGGGGCAGGGTCTCATTGTGGCCCTACATCATAATTGGCTCCAGGAGGAGGAAGAGACCCATGTCCCCCAGCTTTATAATTTTCATTGTGCTGAACAAGGTGCTGCAAAAGCAGCGGGCAAGCCATGGAGGCAACAGCAATGGTGACCAAGGCACCAACGAGGGCCAGAAGAAGTAGCCGCGAGACCCAGCAAGAGATGACGTGCCGGAGAATCAGCCCCAACTGCTTCTCTTCACAGGAGAGGGATGAAAGGAGCGAGTCACAGCAGAGAGATAAAAGAGCCGCATGCAGCTCTGGAGCTGCGGGTTGCTGACTCCTTGCCTAGTGTCTAGTCCAGTGCACAGGACTGCCCTTGAACATTATTCAGAAGCTACAGCTGGCTCACAAGGCAGCAGTGTAAGCAGTTATGAGTGGACCTTGGTATATAATATTTCTGCTACATGAACGTCAAACATTATTGATGAACTTTCAGATTCAGTTCAAGATGCTGGTTACCACTTGTAAACATTTATGTCCATCTAAATATATCTGATAGTTTCTGCCCATCCTGTACAATTGGATACAGCCAGTTCACTTTGAGTACCATTCATTGAGTGTCATCTATTGGGACCTAAGAGAAGTGCCTTCTCTGTCCTGGCATTTGCCCACTGACCTAGCAATCTTTGAAACTGCTCCAACTTCGCAAGCTTATCTGTAAACACTTGACTTTTTCTACAGGTGTCAGGATTGGTCAATAGTATCCATTTGATTGATATTACTTGTTTCGGCTGTGCTGTCCATTTCCTGTTGAACTTAATTGCTTTTGAAAGAGGCACCAGTTTCGATTCTATGTTGTTATTTGAGGTGAATAGCCTTATAAATTGAACGAATCAATAAATATCCCCAGCAGTCAGTTCTCCCACCTGATTAAGCCTCACAACTCCCCCTTATGAAATAGACGCTCGGAACTGACGACTGATGTCATGCTAAAGATGGAATTGTTTAAGCGAACCAGCAAAACAAACTGCAAGTATCTAAAAAGTAATTTGAGGAATAGCTTGTTTTGCAACCGTTGGTTGATCTTTTGTGACCTCTAGTGGCCAATTCGAATAACGTTTCCTCAAAATGAGATTTTAAATTTTCAACTTAATAGTAGTATCCTTTTCTCAGTTGAAAAAAAACATATATGAATGGATCAGTATTTTGGGCAAGTCCCTACAATATTCATGTCTTCAATTCCACAGGCTTGGACATTTTTGCGGTATCGGGTTTGAACTATCCACAAAAGGTACCAATGATAAACTGTTTCAAAACTTCTTTTTAAAGTTCAGCTGAGTCTTTTTATCTTTTGCATGCAAATATATATATATATATTCAGAAGCAAGCCCTCTTCTTATTGTCTTAAATAGGAATTACTCCACATTACACATTAATTGTATTGCTAAATTAATATAGCTGATATAGCTTCAATTAAGTCAGCAGTTCTACAAAGCCTAGACTTGTTCATCTCCTTGCAATGTGACTGATTGTTGAGATAACACTTAATTAATTTTACATCCTGACACTATATATTTATTATGCAAAGTAACATACATAACATTTCATATAATGGTATTAGTCACACATCTGTGTGATTTATGTCTCTCTAAGTCAGTCCTTTGCTGAAAATGTATGCTGGCTAAAATGCATATCATCTCTTGCGCTGTTGCAGGATTTGAGGGGGGGGGGGAGGAAAAGTGAAACCTGTAAGTTATTGGCATATATACCTGTGTAGACTTGATTTTGGATAGTCTATGTAATTCCTGTATCAACACTGATGATCAGGGCGCATTGAGGACTTCATACATTTTAAAAGTCTCTGCTTCAGTACAGAGACGTCCTTATTCTTCAGCAAAGAACTGTGGACAAACAAATGAACTCAAATACCCTTCCTCTGTTGTTGCATGCAGGAGGGTTGTGTAACTTTTGTACAGCATCCACAAATGGCTGGACCAAGCTTGTAATCTTCAGAAAAGCTAAAAGTAAATGGAAAAAGAAACAGAAGCACCAAGGCAGTAAGGATGGGGTCATGTTCCTGATTGTTACCATCTGGGGTAAGGTTCCACATAAAACAGGAGTGGGAATTGTGTGTATAAACACAAGTTAATTGGTGAGCAATGCAGAGGAACCTGATCCTGCATTAATGAGGGAACTGCTGTCAGGCCACCAAGAGACAACTGCTTGGAAGGAGAAGGAAGGGCCAGTCACGCATCTTGTGCAAGTGCCATCACCAGCAAACTGGCCAGGTGTTGCTACAGCCAAGCCTCCCTCTGATGGCTTCTCAGCTTTCCTTGAAAGGAACAACAAATTAACACGGAGCGAAATATCTGTGAATTGGAAAGTTGCTAGGGACCTCCATGGGCAATCTCGAAAACACTTGAAAAAACAAAGAACTGTTTCGAGTGAAGCCTTGCAAGTGATCTCACTGGCACTGAGGTGAATGACGAATCAATACAAACACTTGATGGGATTTGTTTACTGAGCCAAGAGCACTTCTAATAAAGAAACTGCGGTATGACTTTTAATGCTAGCTAACTACCTTGATGCTGTTGCCCTTTGATAAATGGAGGGAGAGAAAAGAATCCAGATTTTTACACACATACACACACACACACACACACTCCTCCAAAATGCATCTTATCACTTGGATGTTGAGAAATATGGCTTTTTAGCCACCTGTCATCACAGTGCCTCCATAAAAGTACATATTACAGAACGTCAAAATGAATGGAAATACTGACGTTCCCATGGAATAATTACAAATTAAAGCAAGATCACTTTGCAAATTGTTCGCGGAGATATGGGTCAAGTACAAAGGGTCTCCAGTAACAAAGAAGAGATCCAAACATTTTTAGAATTGCAGTAATTTTGAAAGCCCCTTTTTCATCCTGAAAATAGCATATCAGTGAGACACCCCCAGTTTCTGCTCGAATGTACAGTTCATTAACATTCCTGTTAGATTTATGATCAAAGGCATTGAATCACTTTGATTTTACTTTCTTCTTTCAACATATTCCAAGGCTTTTCAAAAGCCAATGTGTTGTTATTTGTCAACAGATCTTCCTGACCATTTCCCACTAAATACTGAGAATGAAAAAGCAGCGTTTCTGTCTCACAGTAAAAAAAAAAAAAAAACAAATATTAAAAGGCTTTGGTAAGACAGTTCATGAGAGGGGGTGAACGCTCAATGTAACTTTAGCAAAATAATAAGCTATAGTTACATTCTTCCTCCCAACTTCCCCCAGTCCCAAAAGATGTCTGAACCTGAAATCTTCTAGTTGCTATTTGGTAGACATATTTAATTAAATTGTAAGTACATATTATAGGACTGTGTTGTTCAGGATCATGATCTTTTGGCTCCCTGCCCATAGTGTTCAAGTATTATCTTGCTGAAATGGTTGATCAGTTTGCACATTGCAATTGATACTCAGTGCTTTGTGGAACTAAATCAAAGGTGACAGATTTAGATACTCTGATGTCATAAAGATAGTTGAATCTTCTGGAATGAGGTCGCTTCATTCTAAGAAGGAAAAGCATGCATTCTACACTTGAAGGCAGCCAATTTTTCTTTCAAGAAAGTCTCTGGGAATGAGGCATTGATTCCAGATGTGTTCTATCCTTCTCAGGAATAGCACTGCTAGAAAATTGGCCTTATACTGACTGTTAAACTAGTGAATGCTGAGAGGGGTGAAAAAGGAGATTGCTCTTTGCAATTGCATGGGTGTGGTTCTGAGCTCTTGGAGAAAATATGAAAGATAAAGTGAGCAATCACCTTAATCCTACTTAATCAATTTCATTGTGATAATACCTGCACGCACAATTGATTAAACCAAATTATATTTTGTTCCTTGCTCTAAATCAGGGATGTCAAACTCAAGGCCCGTGGGCCAGATCCAGCCCATGGAATGCTTAGATCTGGCCTGTGGGGCTGCCCTGGGAACAATGATGGATTGGCCTGCAGTGCCTCTGCCAGCAAAAATGGGGCTCGGGAGTGCCACTTGACAAGTGCCCTGACATGAGTGACGTCGAGCTGGCAACGCCCACCATGGCCATGCCCACCCCAGCCCCCTGAGGTCAAATACAACCTTGATGCGGCCCTCAGTGAAATCAAGTTTGGGACCCTGGCTCTAAATTATCATGGCTACCTCTAAGGTTTTACAGTGTGACCCCCAATCCATAACTCCATAGCATCTGTGGTACCTACCTTTTTTTTTTTTTTTAAAGCAGATCTGTCTGTTGAGTAACTTGGCTCAAGCCATTGTCAAATTTTGACTCTAGGAAATGATGGAATAATTCAACTGAACTCTTTTTTCAGAAAAATGAATAAGGATTTGTGCTTTTCTACAAGGAACCATTGAGCTTTTCAAGCGCAGAAGAGAAAAGATATTTTCCAATCAAAAAAGCAATTAAGTTTGAAGGAAGCAGTAATGGATCATTAAATTTTAAAAAGGCACTCTATGAAAGTGTTTGGCAACTTCATATTCAAATTTAAATTTAATTAAATATCAAGCACAGTGATATAGAGCATTAGACTGCAGTCTTTGACATATATGTATGAGAATGAAGATACATACTGGAAATATTTGCATGTACAAAAGTAATAGCTACTAAGGGAAATTTGGAATGAAACTTTAATAAAATGACTTGTTCCCAAATTATTTTTGGTATTCAGGGTTAATCATGTGTACATAATCCCAATATCAATGGAAGCTAATGTATTTATTTAATTCAACTGAATTTTTTCCCAGAATCATTTGAAATCAGGTAACATCTAAGTTTAAATCAAGCAATCACTCTGCACAAATACGAGAATTTTGCTTGTTCGGCAGTGAAAGGTGAATTATAGATTTTCATCATAGGTTTCTGTCATTTTATTAATACCATCAGAAGTATCCCTGGGGCCTAATATTTTCATCTGCAATGAAATGGAATGGCTCGATAAATGGTGGATTCTCCTCTGGAAATAACTATGGCAGGTATATCAAACTCGATTTCACTGAGGGATGCATCAGGGCTGTGTTTGATATTGGAGGGCCGGGGGAGTGGCATGGCCTGGGTGAGCCTGGTCCTGGTGGGTGTGACTGGACCGCACCTGTGTAGACATGTTTATTGAGTTTTATACACTTATAAAAATAGAGAGACATACATTTCTGTGATTTTATTTTATTTTTTAATCTCCTTGGTCACCCTATGAGAGAGAGAGACCAGATCAAGAAACTGACTCCATAGGAAGACTAGAACTGTACATTATTGACAAAGGCTAGAATAGCAGAATCTGTTCTGACCAAGGCTTCCGAACTATAATTATGCAAACATGTCTTTTAAAAACAAGACTTATTTTATTGCAACGCTAGGAATTGTTTTTATTCCCAGCCGGAATTAATCTCAAACAGTCCCCTGAGATAAGCACACACCTTTCAGTTCTGTGAACTGCTGCCAGAAACAGAAGTATCAAATTAACTAGAAAAGAAACCAACCGAAGTACAAAAAAAACCCCACCGAAGTACAAAGAGCTTCAAGAATGACTCTGAACCGATTGAACTACTTTGCTTCCTGCAAAGGTATTGTCATTTTGGCCTGACGTTTATATCTTATGGGAGGGGCAATCACCTCCCAGCCTAACTCCTGAGTTGCCCCTATCATTTCAGCTGCTCTCGCCTTCTAGCAGCTCTGCACACATGCACACTGGAAACAGGCTCCCCTGGGTCCTCTGCCTCACTGCTGCCAGACTCCAAAGGCTCCCCACTCCCAGATGGCCCTGGGCCCATCTCTGCATTGGATGCAGGACCCTCGTCCAGACTCCCTGACTGCTCCCCTTCTTCCCCACTGTCCGATTCTGCTGCCATCTGCACCGGCTACCAGTGAACCACAACAGAATCCTGCAAGCCTGAAAGGTAAAATATTTTACCTTTCCTCCCTTTTATAACCTTCTGAGTCAAGGACGGCCTCTTGCAGCACTCTGACAGCCAAAATGAGCTGCAGGGGCACCCACCCATGCCTCATTTTTTGTAGCAGAGGCACCACCGGCTGGTCCTTTATATTTCAAGGCCAGCCCCGCAGGCCAGATCTAAACACCCTCCGGGCCAGAGTTTGACACCCTTGATCTATATGGTAAATAAAAGCAGAATGGCAAGCTGCCTGGAGGCTATAGTAATGAATGTTAATCCTGGGCCGACAGTTGTGCTAAATGATCTCCAAAATCCCATCCAAGCCCTTTATTCAATGAGTCCACTTTGGCAGCATATTTCAATCAGTGCCATATCCCTGGGCTCTCATGGCCATTGGCTTTGTTTGGCTGCTGTCCTGGTTAACTTCCAGCCAAGCTTTGGCTCAGGGTTGATATCATTAAAAAAAAAAAAAGTTTAGAAGCTGTAAGTCTAGAGTTTCAAGGTAAAGTAAGGGGTAGCGTAAACTCCTGTTTATCTTGGCTACTCACTTCTCCCTGTCTGTTGAAGCTCAGTGTCTGTTGAGGCACTACAATTCCACACTGCTGGGTTTTTTTGTTTGTTTGTTTTGACTTTTGAGAAATGTACCTTCCAAGCAACTAGTTGAACTTTTTAATTTTTTTGAAAAACTTTCTTAATCTTTTATAATTTAAAAAAGACAAACAACAGAAATATAAATCTTGTAACATCAACAGTTTGTGACATTCATCTTATACTAATATTTTGTGCATTATTTACAAATATATAGAATTTGTGTGGATATAAATCTTTAACTTATCTAGTGCTTATCCTTATTTTTTTACAATCCATTTATCTATCCAACAATCTATCTCTGCTCAATCCAATCATACCACTTTTCCCATATCTTGTAATAATCAGATTCCTCTTTCTCTTGTAAACTCAAAGTTTACAAACAATCCATCTCGGCACAGCTTATTATATCTTGAATGATCAATTCCTCTGGTGGTATATATGTATGTTTCCAACACTGGGCAGGGGCAATCCTGGCTGCAATTAAAATGTGCAATATTAAATATTTCTTTTATAGACTTTTGGGAAACACACCTTCCAAGCAACTAGTTGAGTTCTTTTTAAATTGCTGAATCAATCTGTAAGGGAGAAACTGAGGGCCTGGAAGAATGTGCACAAGGTTGGCTCTTCCTGTGCTCCTTGACTGGTTTAGGTGGAGGGAAGAGCTCCTGAGGAGTTCTCAGTATTACAAGGCCAATAAGCAGAAGACATTTGAGTGGCAGCTTAGTTGTTGGAGATAAATTATCATGGCACAGGACAAAGTCAGCTTCTAATAGGAAGCATACACAGACCCCTGATGGGATACCAACTCTTGGGCCTACACCTCTTGGGCCCACACAATGTATACCTCAGTTATGATAAAGCAAATCATGGTGGTCTGCTCAGATGTGAGGCACGGCTGCCTGAAGAAGGACAGTAACATTAGCATGCAAGTCTGCAGCGTGGAGGTATCAGTTTTGTCAACGTCTCCTGCTGTGATTAAACAGAGGGCTATTTTTCCTACATTAATGAAGCTGAAAGATATTTGTTTTGATTTCATCACTCTCACCTCATTAGGCAAGAGGAGAGCTAACTTATACACAGGGTCAGACTCGCCTGAGGTTCTGCTGACTCTTCCTAAATTAGCATGTTAATTCGCAGTAATAAAATTCATGATTTACAAAAAGATATCCAACACCTTGATGCATTACATCCCATAATGCTAGGTCTTCAGGGCTCTGCTCTGTTTATAAAGCAGCTAGACAGAGGACTTCAAGACCTCCACAAGTCATGTATGATTCCCTTATGAAACATATGCCATTTTTAGAAGTGGGTTGAAGAGAATCACTGGAAATTTCATATCTGACCTCTATTTCTGAGACAATGGATCGAAACCACACAGCTTGTCCCCTGCAAATTAAGCAATTTGATAGAGTTGGAAGCTCATTCGAAGAGGAAGCAGGTCTGCCTTTCTTTAGAAGATCTTAGAATAGAATAGAGCTGGAAGGGACCTTGGAGGTCTTTCCTGCTCAAGCAGGAAATCCTATACCATCTCAGAAAAGTGGAATGGCAAAAGTAGATGATCCACAAATCATTTGAGACTGTGTTGCGATGCTGATAAAAGTCTCCTTTTGCAGATACTTTCTGACATGGGAATCTTTCTTGGAAAAGACATAGTGACAGACAGTGCTTCAAAATGCTTCTTTGTGGGAGGTGGGGTTGGAGGACTACAGGATGCTTTATTGTGACTCGTGATCAGATTCATCAGGTGGGATTTATTCTCAAGGAGGAAGATGAAAAGGAAGAAACAAGAAGAAGAAGGTGAAGAGACCTTTCCTCCAAATATCCAAACAGATAATCTTTCTCCAACTCTGCAATGGAAATCCAGAGTTTATTTTTAAACAAACCTAATTTGATTTATCTGAAATTTTGTAGATGTGATAACTGCATTCATTTGTCTTTCCCATCTACATTATTTTCCTCAATAAACTCTTTTTATATCTAGCCATGGTGGCGCAGCAGTTAGAATGTAGTATTGCGGGCTAATTATGCCAACTGCCAGCAGTTCAATTCACCAGCTCAAGACTGACTCAGCCTTCCATCCTTTCAAGGTTGGTAAAATGAGGACCCAGATTGCTGGGGGCAATATACTGATATTATAAAACACTCAGAGAGTTCTGTAAAGCACTGTGAAGTGATATACAAGTGCTATTGATATTTATAGATTTGGCTTTCTTGGTTTTAGAAGAGTATTTCTCAGTCAAATCTTCTCTGTATGCAAGACTGCTTGATTCCACAGCTATCTCTTGAGTTTTAGGATTGACACAACATTTGTTAAATTCTGTACTTTTGAGAGTTGGGCTGGAGGATACAAAGCATCTTCCTTTACAGTTTTCTCAGAGCATTATTAGTCTTTATAGGAGAGAGAAAAGTCTTTGAAGTTACCTGTCAATAAATAACATATGCACAACAGATTGCAACAGTATATGCATAACAGTATGTGCATAACAGATTGCATATGTAACCTTTCAGGATCTTCATCCTGTGGTAAAAATATTGTTTGTTCCAAAATAAAATAAAGGATATTGTAGATACAAGTACCACAACACTGAGGAGAAAAACCAAATTTATTAAAATGATTACTGGGTATCTGCTCTACAAGGAACTACCTGGAACAATGGAAAAGCCAAGGTTGTCACAGAGATTGAGGCTACAGTGCAGAAAAGCCTAAGGACCTGATTGGTTGGCCAGTTCTTGAAAGCTCGATGGGTCCTTGTCCCTTTACCTGAGGGTTATTTTTATTTCTGTTGTTAGCAAAGCAGCCCTTTCAGTAGAGGCAGCAGAACTGGAGAAGCCCATTGCAATGGGGATGGAATGTTGAGGTAATCAGGACCGTGACCCTGAATAAGGATGGAAGGTTGGAGTTTCTCTACAGTATGTTGCAATTCCCTTGTTAGGGCTGCCTTTGGAGGTGGTGGTGCTATAAACTGGTTAGGAGGCTTCTCTCCTTCACCTGAGATGGGATTGCAGAGCAATTTCAAGGGAATGGGGAGGGTCGGTTTGGGTCTGACAAAGTTAGGCAAGCAAAATACTGAGAGCAGAGGGAAGGGTGAAGTCTCCATTTTGTTGGTTAGGTTTATTTTCTTCACAACATGAGATACTATATAAAATGTAGTGACCATTGTTATATTTCATATTATTTTCATATATTTCATGTTATATTTCATGTTATGCACAGTGAGATGCTGTGTCCCAGTGGCTTCTTTCTTAAAAGGAAAAAATCTGTGCTCTGGCAGTTCAAGTCCTACCACCATGTGATGGAGTGAGCACCCATCAGTTCCCTCAGCTCCTGCCCACCCAGAAGTTTGAAAGCATGCAAATGCAAGTAGATAAATAGGTACCACTTTGGTGAGAAAGTAACAGTGCTCCGTGTTTCACCACACACTCTGCACTGCAGCACATGACTGTGGAAATGTCTTCAGACAGTGCTGGTTCAATGGCTTAGAAATGGAGATGTGCACTGTCCTCTATAGTCGGTTACAACCAGCAGAGTAAAACCAACCAGCAGAGTAAAACCAGCAGGGTCTCTTTAACTTTACTCTTAATGTTATACATATTAATATAAGCATTTTTTCTGTTGATGTATGTAGCCCTCAGCGATAAGAAAGTAGACAGTAGGTACACATTAATGCATTGGCAGATAAAAGGGAATAAACATAAATGAACAAGGATTTTTTGTTAATTTACCACAATATGGCTTCTCCTGTTCTTTAAAGGGTAAGCATTTTTTTTAAAGTAAAATATATTTGCAATAGACTTGATTACATCCATGTAGGAGGACAGAAGGGCGTGGAAGGATTGGCATAAGGGTAAACAACAAGAAAATGGTTCATAATTCAGAATCTGCCCAGTGGCTTTTATGTTTTCACTTCAAGCCTTTCAGAAATTAGAAACTGCTTGCCAGATGTTGTAGTTCTTTTTTTTTTTTTTTAATGTAATTTAACTGTTAAAAAGTTCAGGGTTATAATATTTTCCTGATGAAAGCATCTGTGTTTTGTTATGTGTTTATTGACTATTATAAAGATATTAGATTTACTGCTAAATGATATTGACAATTTTGGATTATAAAAGAGGTTGGTTTCTCCTTTTTTAAAGGCAGTTGGCATAAAAATGAGAACATCTGGTAGGAACCTTATGTGTGGCATTGGAACAAAAAGCACTTTGGCAACATTTCCTTTGAGTGTGTGCTTGTGAAGAAAGGATACAGCTTGTGTAGCCTGTGTGTGATTAAGTACAAGACCATCTTGCTATCGGAGTAATGTTTAAAGACAAGTCACCAATAAATCCTCTGTGAGGTGGTTAGTGAAGCTAGGCTACCTTAGCTATGAAACAGCTGTTTCTGAAGCAATAACCCAGCTGTTTGGCCCAGGAAAGGGACTTTGCAAGCATTATTAATCATGGCATTAAAACCAGAAAGCCAGAGCACTGGAGGAAAGCCTGTGTCAGAGATTTGAAAGGGCAACAACTCCATCACCAGAAGGAGTGTGATATTCATCATGGAGAATATTTTGCACTTGTCAGCAGGATTGGGTTTGCAAGTTTTCATTGGAGACTTCACATCTTTGTTGGAGAATGCCTGAATCTCCTCTCTTCTTCTCAAGGGATGGAGGAAACCTTTTTGTTCTCATAAGATCTTGCAAAATCCTGCCTGTGTATGGCAAGTATCTTCTAGGATCTTATGCAGAAGTGGTATTCAGCCAATTCTCAGAGGTTCTGGAGAACAGATAGCGGAAATTTTGAGTAGTTCAGAGAACTGGCAAATACCACCTCTGACTGCTCCTACCCCCATCTATTTGCTGCCTCCCAAGTCCCAGCTGATTGGAGTCCTAGCTGATTGGCTGGGTCTTCTTTTGTTGACCTGCACAGGAGAACGGAGCTGGAAAGCAGGTTAGTGAGGAGGAAATGGAGATTTTGCAGTATCCTTCCCCATCAAGCTACGCCCACCAACCATATCACACCCACCAAGCCACACCATGCCCACTAAGCCATGCCCACAGAACCAGTAGTAAAAAAAAAAATTGAATACCACCACTGATCCTATGTGACCAAAATTATTTTCTATCTCCTTGGCTTCTTCCCTCGTCAAGATGAATTCAAATGAGAATAGAATAGAATACTTTATTGGCCAAGGGTGATTGAACATACAAGGAATTTGTCTTGGTGTAAATACTCTGCGTATACATAAAGAAAAGGTACATTCGTTAAGAATCAAGAATTATAACGTATAACATTTAATGATAGTCATAGGTACAACAACAATCAAATCATACTAGGAAACAGTCAATATAAATCGTAAGGATACAAGCAACAAAGTTACAGTCCTACAATCGCAAGTGGGAGGGGATGGGTGATAAGGAGTGATGAGAAGATTAACAGTAATAGTAGTGTACACTTTGTAAATAGTTGAACAGTGTTGAGGGAATTATTTGTTTAGCAGAGTGATGGCTTTCGAGGAGTTGAGGGAATTATTTGTTTAGCAGAGTGATGGCTTTCGAGGAAATACTGTCCTTGTGTCTAGTTGTTCTGGTGTGCAATGCCCCATAGCATTGTTTTGAGAGAAGGAGTTGAAACAGTTTATGTCCGGGATGTGACCAGTGGGGTAACTGAAGATTTCCATGTGTGTGGCACAAATATGGATCTATTCTGGCTTAAATTGTTGGCCTTGTGCAAGTGAAAGACCAGAGGCCTGCCTGCCTCTGCTTTCCATTTAGCATTGTGATTATGGTATTGGACTAGGAGTAGGGAAACTCGGGTTCCTCTCTTTATCAACAATAAAATTCACAGATGCAGCTGCTTTTTCTCTGCCTATTCTTCCTCACAGGCTGATTCTGGGGACCCTCTAGAAGTGCCCTTGAGGTGCTTCAAGAAAAGACAAGAGCTCCAATGTCGAAAGTCACTGGCTTAAACTATGTTATGGTTGATCAACCTTTAGTGGACTATATTTGATGTAAGATAATAGATTAAGGGTGCCATATGTGTGTGAGGAGGATGTGTGTGTGTGTGTGTGTGTGTGTGTTCACACAAGTTTTCTCTTGCAAAGTTGAAAAGGACAACAGCTTCTTTATTCCAACTAGTTGAGAGTATGCCTCCCAATCTCACCAAACTGCTATCAAGAAGAGTCAGATGAATGTGATAGGCCTGGGAGGCATCAAGCTTGTGGCTGGAGAAATTTAAAGCTTCTCTGTTTCAGAAATTCTGACTGAAATAGTTCTTCTTGACTGTGAACTTGGCTATAGAATGCAACTGAAGTTACTGGAAAAGAACCCGAATCCACCCCAACTCTACATGGACCAAGGTTATTGACCACTGATCTTGAAGAAACATTTATTTATTTGTTTGTTTATAATGAGCAGTATCTAGCTGACTTAAACTGAATTTTAAAAAGCTAAGCAAGATTCAACCTGGTTAGTACATTAATAAGAGACAAACCTCCAGGGTATTCCAGAGCATCAGGCTAGGATAATAATAATAATAATAATAATAATAATAATAATAATAATAATAAT
>BLBF01000002.1:87229737-87315899 GCA_015471245.1 Laticauda colubrina | reverse complement strand
TATATATATATATATATATATAAAACGAGAGTTGGAAGGGAGTTGATTTTCTCTTATATGCATATCCATATATATAAAGCTACAACTTTAATAGCACAACTATAATGATGTGGGAAAATACCCATACAAAGCTGAGTACCACACAGAAACACACACACAGACACACATTTTCCCCTGAAGGGCTGAAGTAGGTGACACCAGGAGGTCTCCAATCAATCCTGAAATGTTACATTGTCCTTTCTTGTTCACAACCTTGTCCAATTATTGCTGTTTCAGGTGGCCAAAAATATGTTCCTGGTTTTTAGCTTTGGAAAGTTTAGGAAGCTTAGAGCTGTACAATCTAGAATGCAGTTTGAACTCTTCGGTGTTATTCTATGAGCAGAAAGGCACCGTCTTTGAGGCTTGGCCTTTTCAGAAAGTAAATTCCAGCTTGTAATACCGGGGCTGTATGTTTCAGGAAATCAGCATTAACCTATTAGTATGCCGTTTTCCTTGGAGAAGGGCCATCTTCACACTGAGCCTCTATTCCTTGCTGCAAGCTTTCCTGTCACTGTTCCGTGTCCACGACCCAGCCTGAGGCAGCCTTTGACGGCTCTCAAGCCACTTCCTGCATTCTGTTCAAGCACTAATTGAAAATTTGGGTGGCCTTGCTTATTTATTTTCATGGAATGTAGTAGGTTATATTTTCATGGCACTTTCTCAGCAGTGCAACGTTTCAATTTCAAAATCACTGCAGCATGAGGGAAAGCATACACCGAGGGTCCTATACTCACACACACAGACAAAGAGACAGCGTATCTCTGATTAGGCTTTGCAAATCTTTTTTTCATCAGTTGGGGTGGTTTTCAGAAGCCACGTTGTTTCAATGGACATTAGTGTGAACATTAATCTGAATTTTAGTTTAAAAGAAGCAGATGCCTAGAATATAGTTAAGATTGGATCTAGATGATCGATTTTTAAGTTTCTGGAGTGCTTGAAGTTTTGGCCAATATATTTTTCCATGTTGGTGAAAACAAGCAAATGTAAGTGAAAAGAATATTAGTGGTAGATTAGGAATAGTCAAAAACCTGTGTTAAATTGCATGATTTTATAAATTTTACTGAACAAACTATTTTATTACTCTTGTTTTTCATAAATTCAACACCGACAATAATTTTAGAAGTGGATTATGCACCATACTCATTTTCTAAAAATTGATATCACTAAATGTTTGTGTTGTTCCATGTGGGTAACTGAATTTGAAATCAGGATGTCCAGAACAATGTAAACATGTTTATGTTGTAGAGAAATCACATTGCTTTTTATAATATTATTATTACCTTTACATAGTAAGGCATAGTATATGGTGCTCTCTTGCTTTAAGTTACGCAGTAAAAAAATTCTCCAATAAAAAGTTTTACCTGTTCTAATGCAGTAATTGTTATGCTATAAACCCCACAGCTGTAAGGCAGAGTGATGGGATAGAAACAGTAAAAACAAATTTTACTTGGCAACTTTCTCTTTTGAAAGTTAAGCTAAACAAATTTAAAACTAAAAAAAAAGTATTGGGAGTATCATTGGGGCATTCCACTCACAGAACCCTGTAAAAATTGCAGTCTGGAAGAGAATCCTAGATATATTAATTTTTCAGGAGACTGTCTAGGTTCTTAATCTCATTTGTGTTTGCCAAACTAGTCACTGTGGGAATATGAAAGAAGCCATTTTTGCATGTGTAGCTCTAACTCCTTTGGGTCTGACTTAGACCACTGTGTTTTAAACAAAGCTTTCAATGGGGAAAATGGGTTTTTTTTCTGCAAAAAAAAATTTCTACAGGAGCCGAACTACATAGGTACAAAAGCACATCGGTTTTCAATGCAATGTGTAAACTGAGACAATATTTCCATTAGGGTTAGAAATATATGTGATTCTCAACTCTATAATATATATTGTATAACAAGCATTTTTTCCAAAATAATGTTTAAATTGACCCAGAAGAATTGCACGATACAGACAAATAACATTCTTACCTAATCTCTACAGTATTTAGTATTTTTAGCAGTACAGAGTAATATGAACAATTTTGAGAGATTTGTTTGGCTTCCAAAAACAATGCCTTGAGGTGGGGAGTGCAGGTTCTCCACATAAGCCTTTCAAGGGGAAAAGAGAACTGCTCTACAGCTGACAGATAAAACAGTTGATTAGTGGATGCTCTAGATTGCAAATGGCTCTGGATCTAATGTCAGCAGATGTGGCAGGAAGGAAAGTGGCAGAGATTGTGTTCACTACAAAATCCTCAAATGTCACAAAATCTACCCACTTTGGGCTCTGGTTCATCCACCAGCAACTGTAGCCTTAATTCCCTTTTCCTGTGGTTTAATGACCTGTCATTGGAAAAATGTTCCCCTAACCAGCTGTAATCCTTTAAAATGTTTTCTCAAGTGGTTTTGATGGTTAGAATGTATTTAATGAACAATCATTAATTATCCATGATACTATCCACTACACATATTAATAGTGCAATTCTATAAATATTTATCTGGAAGGTAGTCCCACTCCATAGAATGGGGCACTTCTTAATATATATTTAGGATTATGTGCTAAGACCGCTAAGACGCCCCATATGCTAATTCAACCCAAGGCCTAGGCTCAAGCCAAATGTTATTTAATATAAATAAGTAATTCAACATGGAAGAAAAGAATCCTAATTTAAAACAATTTCGCATGCACGCTGGTGGGGTTTGAGTTGATGGAGTTTGATCAAGAAAGAAATCCTGGCATCTGTGGAGTACTTATCAACCAGGGTAAGACATCTGATAGCCCTGAAATCTAGTGAAGCTAAATTGCCCAGAGATGTCCTGCTTCCGCCTGAGGACTGCTCAGTGGAGACAGTGGAAGGTTCCCAGGATTGTATCACTGACTATGGAAGGTGAGGAAGGAGTCTTTCAGAGATATGTCCAGCTGGGTTTCAGATGTGGCATGATGAACCAAGACTCCCTGGAGTGGAGGTATGGCAAATGGCATTTGGATTTCTCTTATGATTTTCAAGAGTGTTGTACCACAGACCACCAGATTGCCCCTGGCAGCTGATGAACCTGGAAGGGTTTCAGAGAACGTTGAGAACCATTCCTGCTGGTCAGCTGCACAGTTCGTCTGAAGGCTTGGCTGCCACTTGGTGGCTGGGGGGTTGGATCTGATCACGCCCTTGCAATCTCTCCCTTTTGTAGGATCCCATCACCCCTTGGTTCACGGAGGAGCTGAAGAAGATGAAAAGTGAAAAGAGAGCTCTAGGGTGTTGCTGGAATTCAACAAGGAACGAATGCGTCCAAACATCTCATCTTCTGCAATAGTTTGAATTCAATTTACGGAATACAAATTAAAGAACTCTTTTCCAACAGTGACCACAACATGATTGACTTTTGTCTCAACATACCTCCACACAAAAATAATCACAATGACAAAATCCTCAATTATAACTTCAAAAAAGGCAACTATGATCTTATAATCAACGATCTCTCTTCCCTTGATTGGCAATTTCTATTCACTTGGATGCAATACTGTTGAAGACCATTACAACATATTCTTACTAGAAATCAAAAGAGCCATCAAACTATATGTACCAATAACAACTCCCAAAACCAGGTAAAACAGATTACCCATAACAATAAGGAAGCTTCCAAAAAGAGATCACTTTGGCAAAAAACCAAATCTGGTCACGCTGCCAACTTCAAAAGCTGTTACAAAAATTTATGCCACCAGATAAAAACTGAATGCACTAATTATCGTATGAAACAAGAGGAAAACCTTCTACGCACAAATTCCACCCGTGCTTTCGACAATTGGGTAAAAAACAAACTAAATGACTCAAGGTCTATCCCACCCCTGAAAGGACCTACATAACTGGATAGAAGCATTCTTGTCAAACAGACAACAAATGGTCAAAATTGGGAGCGTCCTATCAAATTCTGTACCTGTCAACAGTGGTGTCCCCCAAGGCAGTGTTTTCGGAGCAACTCTCTTCATACTCTACTTAAATGACCTCTGTGATCATATTAAGATCATTCTCTTCACTGATGATGTAAAGCTATTCAACACCACATACATTACTACTACCCTCCAAAAAGACCTTGACTATGTATCAGAATGGTCAAACAAATGGCAACTTCAAATCTCAACAAATAAATGCTCTGTCTTACATATTGGCAAAAAAATCAGGAAATAAAATACAAGCTAAATAATCAAGACCTGTTGAGGATCCAAACTTTGTCAAGGACCTTGGAGTACTCATCTCAAAAGATCTAAGTGCTAGAGCCCACTGTAACTACATAGCTAAAAAGGCATTAAGAGTTGTTAACCTAATCCTACGTCGCTTTTTCTCTGGTAATATCACACTATTAACTAGAGCATACAAAACATTTGCTGGACCTGTCCTTGAATACAGCTCATCAGTCTGGAACCCATATCATGTATCTGATATTAACACAACTGAAAAACTCCAGAAATATTTCACAAGAAGAGTTCTCCGCTCTTCTACTCATTGCAGAATACCTTATTCCACCAGACTTGAAACTCTAGACCAAGAAAACCTAGAACTACGCCCCCTCCAGTCCGATCTAAATATAGTATATAAAATCATACATTGCAATGTCCTACCTGCAAATGAATACTTCAGCTTCAATCATAACAATACAAGAACACACAATAGATACAAACTCAAGGTTAACCACACCAAAGTTGACTGCAGAAAATATGACTTCAGCAACAGAGTGGTCAATGTTTGGAATACTCTATCTGACTGTGGTTTCTTCCTCTAACCCCAAAAACTTTAACCTTAGACTATCTACTATTGACCTCACCCCCTTCCTAAGAGGCCTATAGGGGGCGTGCATAAGCACACCAATCGTGACTACCGTCCCTGTCCTATTATTTCTTTTTATTTTTCTTATATGTATCCATCTCATGTATTCAAAACTATGTTTATTCTTATACCTGTATCTTGTAAGCGATTGACAAATCAAATAAATACTAAAAAATACTAAAGGTTAGAGTCATTATTAAGGTCTACTTTATTTCCCAGAAGACTGATAAAATGTTAAAATGGCTCCATTACTGTCATTAATATTCACTCTTGTGCTTTGTGGTTTTATATTTTAATGATGAACATTTTTTATTTTTCATAACAATAAAATTATACAAACAATAAAATTACAAATAATTATATTTTATATATTTATTGTTTTAATTGTCATATGCTGCCCAGTCACTTTATGTGACATGGGTGGCCAATTGTACTGAACAAACAAACAAGCAAATTAACTTTATTTAGATGTATCAAACAACCAAAGCTAAAAGACTACAATCTTAGTCAGTGCACTGTAAAACCAATACTGAATGACTAGAAAAGGAAAAGGAAAGGGAAACACTCTTCGGCAACTTAAGCAATTCCTATACTGAGATCATACTATGTTTTGGAAAAAGTTACACATAAGGACAGGACTTCAACATGTGGCAGCATCTGGGTTGACCTTATCTGTACTAAGGAGGTTAGGACCATTTAGTACTCAGATGGGGGATTCCCAGGGAATACTTGGGCTAAAGACTCGAGGAAGAAGTAAAAGAAATCCACAAAGTGGTAATGGCAAATATTTTCCACATTGTTGGCATAAAAAACCTCAAGGATACTTCACGAGTAATTGAGCTTGATTTGAAGGAAATCATTCCCCTAAAATAAAATAAAAAACTAATAGAATAAAACATCTCTTCAAAAAATTGCCAAATCTGGAACTGGAGATGCTTTAGTATGAATTCTTATACAAATGGTTCCTCAAAAAACAAATCTTGAGAAAATAGTCCTGATTGGTTGCAAATCAATTATCATGCAAAAGTCATGATAATTTTCCAGGAAAAGAAAACAGAAAATGCTGCTAGAACCTTTTTGGCTGGAAAGATGAATTTCTGGATCATAACCACATGTGGCAATGTATTAAAATAGACCGCCTATGATAGATCATTCCTTTCATCACAGCATAACCACAAATTGATCTACCTGTCTGGGTTTAAGCAGGAGGATGTAAAAAGTGTTCATTGGTTTTACTTCTCATTCTAGCTTCACTTTGTTTTAAAGTTTTTTGCATTTTGTACAGGATTTAAATCATTCACTGTTCGATATCTTTAGCATTCCTTTGAGTTGAAAGACGGGATATAAATCAACTAAATAATAATAATAAACTTAATTTGTCTTTCTGGTTTCTGTCATGTTCCATTAATGAGAACAATGATACTGACATAGTGTTTAACAGAATTGGTTAGATAGCCATTGGAAATAAACAAGGTAGGTTTTAAAAAGCCCCTTTGCATTGAATAAATAATATTTTTGAGATCCTATTGACAAAACAATGATTTTGTTGTGACAACAGCAACTTAGTTTAATCCTTGAATGGATCTTGTGGGGGCTTCTAGGAAAAAGTTGGAGATATTATATTTTTTTTCATTCTTTACTAAAACACACCACCAAGATATTTTATCGTATGAAAGCCACTCATTAGACTTGGTATTGTTTTTAACAACTCCCTGGATTTAATTATTTTCTGTTCTGATTAGTTTATTTTGCAGTACCCAATTCTAACCATCCTGATTTTTGCAGTTCTGTGAAAAAATATTTATATCTTCACCAAGACATATCCTTAATATTGTATTCAATATATTTCTCTTTATATGTAAGAGGATGACTTCCTTACCAAAAACTAATGAAACTTATTTTAATCATAATAAAAATAACTGGATTAAAATAGTTTAAAAATTAAATAAAATATTGTGACTAATTGTTTTATATAGCTTAAGGCTACTTTGCATTCATTTCTCTTTATCTTTTAATCAAAACATTCTAAGTAAACAAATACTGGCCTGTAATCAAAACTAGTCACATTATATTTATACATTATATTGAAATATAATTTCTTGTTGTCCAGTGCATATCTATAGGTATGTTCCCTGGTATTTACTTCCACAAACAGGCAGAGAACCCAACTGCACAAATCATTTTATGAACCCAAGAACATCTATCAATTCAGATGATTACTGCTTAAATACAAAACAACACTGAGGTAAAAAGTAGTAAGAATAAAAGGCTAGATAAAGGAAGAATTCTACATTTGCTATATCCACAACAAAGAGTATGCCTCCTAAGTGGAATAAATATTACATTTAAAAAATTCATTCATATATTATGGCAGAGACTTAGCAAACTTTTTAATAAAAACCACAGCTACCCAAACAACTGGGAAGGGACTCAATTCCACACAAGTTACCCATGGCTGAAATACCACCTATGAATTGTGTAGGAAAGAATATGTGTAGGAAAGATCTTCATGGATATATTGATAAAAGGATATGACTTGTTTGGAGGCTCTGTTTGTATGCGTAAATGAAGCACAAATTGTAGTGTTCGCGAAGAATGAGACCGGAGACCAGCGTAACTTCAGCTCTTTTATTTAGTTCTGAAAATCCGTCTGAACCAGGAGCCGCGGCAGCTCTTTTTATAGAGAGGCTGCTCGCAGCTAGTGGCCAATGATGGCTTCTTGATTTTCCTGCCGCTGAGCTGGCCAATCATAGGCTAGCTATTATTGGCCAATCAGCGTAGGGAACCAATCAGCTTCCAGTATTTATTAACCAATAGGAATAGACTATTTGGAGTATGTTAATAAGGAACACCCCTCTCCTCTTGGTATGGTCCTACCCTACATAGTCACGTAAGTAGGCGGGGCTTTTAGGTTGCCTGGTTGACCTGCGCAGTTTAGTTGTGCTGTCATCTTCGGCGGGTTCAGACAGGATCGCTGTTCCTCCCGTCCTTCTCTGTGGAACCTCCTGGAAGGTGGAGTCAACCATGCCGCTCCTGCTCGGCCTACCCGGGCTGGTAGAGTTGGCTCGGCTGCTCCCTTCTGGAGTGGCTTCTAGGTCTTCTGGTGCCTCCTGTTCCTTTTCACCGAAGTCTTCTTTGAGTAAGTCATTTCTATCTGAATTTATTTGCAAATGTTGTTTATTGATTATATTTTGATTTTGCGGGGATTCTTGTTCTGCCGGAGTGTTTCCCCCCTCCCCCCTTATTTGTGTTTGAGGGGTCTCCCCCCTCTCTGGTTAGTCTATTAATATTTTTGTTTAATGTTTGCTCTGCTTCTGGTGTGTGTGTTGTTCTTCGTGTCTGGGTGTGTCAGTGGTGCGTTCCAGTGTTCGTGATTGTAACTGATCAATGTGTCTCCTTCAGCTTCTGCCATTGTTCGTCTGTAGTCTATAGGACCGGGGTCCCGTAATTTGTGTTATTTTTGCCAGTACCCACAGTGGGTGTCCGGTGAGATTTTTTTGCATATACTAAGTTTCCTGGTTCGAACGTGCGGTGTCTGCTGGAAGAGTCTGTTGGTTTTTCAGAGCTATATGTTGGGTGTAACCTATCTAATTGTGATCTTAATTTTCTGCCCATTAGTAATTCTGCTGGGCTTTTATTTGTAGTAGAGCTCGGTGTTAGGTGTTGTATGGTGAGCATTTTTTCAATTTTTTCCTGTATGTCCCCTGACTCTAATTTTTCTAAAGTTTCTTTGGCATACGGGACCATGCGTTCTGCCCTCCCATTCATAGCCGGTCGGCCCGGTGCTGTCAAAGCATGTCTTATGCCATGTTCGGCGAGGAATTTTTCAAATATTAGTGCAGGAAACTGTGGGCCGTTATCTGAGATGAGCAAGTCCGGTAACCCATGTGTGGTGAACAGTTTCCGCAGTTGTTTAATAACTGCTTCTGTGGTGATAGAGTTCATGATGCTTACTTCTAGCCAATTGGAGTAAGCATCCATTATGATTAAAAATGTATGTCCTTTTGTTGGCCCCGCAAAATCTATGTGGATTCTTGACCAAGGGCCCCTCGGTGTTTCCCAGTCTAGTATAGGCACTGAAGGGGGTACAGGTCAGAATCTTTGGCATTTCCCGCAGGTTTCTACCCATTTCTCAATATCCTTATCCATCCCTGGCCACCATACATAGCTCCTGGCCAGGGATTTCATTCATACAATGCCCAGGTGTCCTTCATGCAACATTCTCAGTACTTGTTCTTGTAACGGTTCCAGTATTACCACCCGATCCCCCCATAAGATGCAACTTTTTAACAATGACAGTTCAGTTTGTCTATGCTTGAATGGTTTAAATTTAACGTCTGTCTCGTTTTCCGGCCACCCTTTTCCTACCCAGTTTAAAACTTATGACAAGGTTTTGTCTCTTGTTGTCATTCTCACAATGTCCGCTGCGGTTACGGTAGGTTTGACAGTGTCTCAATCTGTAGGGTGGATGTGGTTGGTGCCGGGTCAGTTCCTAGTTCCATTAGGGGAGTACGGCTCAATGCATCGGCATGGGAAATGTCTTTGCCCAGTCGGTGAATCGGTTTATAATTGTAGGCTGCAAGGAACTCGGACCACCTTGTCATTCGTGGGGATAGTATATTTGGGGTGGCCCTGTTCCCTGCTAGTATTCCCAATAGAGGTTTGTGGTCTGTAATAAGGGTAAAAGTCCTACCGTAAAGGTATTCATGGAACCATTTGACACCGGATATTGCTACTCGTGCCTCTCTGTCCAATTGACTGTAGTTAAGTTCAGTTTTTGATAGTGTTTTGGAGTAGAACACAATTCTACTTCTCTCCTGTCAGGCAGAATGTGGCTCAGTACAGCTCCGATGCTGAACGGTGATGCGTCAATGGTAGTGTCTCGCTGTATTGCATTAATACAGAGTCGGATGTGATTAAGTCTTTTACCCTCTGGAATGCTGTCTCTTCATGGCGTCCCCAGGTCCAGGGGGCTGCCTTGTCCAGCAACCTATGTAGTGGTTCCACCATCGTTGCCTTCTGTGGCAGAAAAACATTGTAAAAATTTATAAATCCCAAGAATGCTTGCAACTCTACTTTGTTTTTTGGTCTAGGCGCTTCTTTGATTGCTTTAATTTTTTTCTCTGTGGGGTGGATGCCCTCTTTATCGATTTGATATCCCAGGAACTCGACTTTTGAGGTGGCTAATTAGCACTTTTCTTTTTTGATCTTGAGTCCTGCCTTCTGAAACTTTTGTAAGACTACTCTGGGAATGGCTTCTAGTTGTCTCACGTTGCTGGCTGATACCAGCATGTCATCAAAGTAAGGGACTACTCCTTTTATCCCCTGTAATAACTGCTCCATTAGGCTTTGGAACACCCCTGGGGCCACGCTGACTCCAAATTGCAGTCTTTTGCATTTGAAAGCTCCCCTATGAGTTTTTAGTGCGAAGGGGACTTGCCTCGCTTTTAGCCTAATAGGAGCTATTGTTGGATCTAAGTTAAATGATATAGGGGACCCTCGGTACTTGCCTAATTTTCCATCGAAGACGTCCTGGAACTCCCTCATTAGGTTCTCCTCCCAGTCTGTCTCGGCGATGCTGTTAATGCCGGTCACACCAATTCCTGGAGGTTCGAACCACTTGAGTCCCAACAGGCTTGGCCGGTTTCGGTCTACGATGGTTAGAGGCAAGATTTTCTTATGTTCTTTGAAAGTTATTTGGAAATATCCGAGTCTGACTACTGGTATACTGTTTCCTTGGTTGTCCTTTAGAACTAACGATTGGTGTTCTAGTTCAGTTCTGCCAAGGTGCGGTACCAGTCTTTTAATGGTATCCCATGATACCATTGATAGGTACGATCCGGAATCCACCTCCATTTTACATTCATGGCCCTCGATCCTGACTGCCACATGTACTTTTCGGCCATTTGTTGCGTTAGAGTGACCGATGGTGAAGGTTTGGTATGTTTCTTCTTTTCTGAAGTTCTTGTTTAGCCACTTGCCCTTGCTTTCACAACTCTCACGGCTCCACATTTGTCTATCTTTGGTTCTTGGTGGTGTGTTGTCTCTACGTCAGGGGCTGTAGCTCTTACGGTTTCGGCATACTCTTGAGATGTGACCCCATCTCTCACAGTACTGGCACATGGCGTCTAGGAACCAGCACTCGGAATGGGGGTGGTCTCCGCCACACCCGGCACACTGAAACCCCGACTTACGACCTTTCTTCAGTCATCGATCTAATTCAGCCTGGAGTCTGTGGATCTCCTCATCATCATCGTCGATTTCAGATGATCCACTATCCGCATAGTGTGTGGTGGTCTTGTGCGCGCTCTCTGCCTTTTTCTCTGTGCCTTGACTAGTTTTGGCCGGTGTTTTGGATGTTGTTGCATTCAACTGCTGCATTTTGGCTGCTGATTTTTTAGTTGCTTCCGTTGCCATGGCTTCAGCAATAGCCTCAGTAACTGTAATCTTTGGTCGGGTTAACAGTGATGAGGTCTCTCAGTCCTAGGACCACGCGATCCCTCATGGCTTCGTCCATGTTTAGGAATTTGCATGCCCCTCCAATGTCTCTGAGTGCCACTACGAAGTCTGCTATGCTCTCATCTTCTCTCTGGTCCCATTTGTAAAATTTGTGTCTCCGAATAAGGCTGGAGACGGTCGGTGCATAGTGAGCCTTCAGCAATTTTTCTAGATCTGGCCAGGCCATCTGCTTCACATCTTCTGGCTTCGCTAGCGCCTTGGCCATCTTGAACACTGTGGGCCCACATTGCATCAGGACCACAGCTCTTTTTCAGTTTTCAGAGATTCCTTGCAAGTCGTTACTTTCCAGGAAAATGAGGAATCTATTGATGTAGGATTCCCAGTCTTCTGTTGCTGGTTTGAATGGTGCGGGTGGCGAGTTGGTTCTGGCCATTTCATCTGCTCGGTTCTTGATGCCACGTGCTCGACTGGTCTTCTCTCCCAGAATCCTACCTTCATCGCCAGTGTAGTGTTCACGAAGAATGAGACCGGAGACCAGTGTAACTTCAGCTCTTTTATTTAGTTCTGAAAATCCATCTGAACCAGGAGCCGCGGCAGCTCTTTTTATAGAGAAGCTGCTCGCAACTAGTGGCCAATGATGGCTTCTTGATTTTCCCGCTGCTGAGCTGGCCAATCATAGGCTAGCTACTATTGGCCAATCAGCATCGATTAGGGAACCCATCAGCTTCCAGTATTTATTAACCAATAGGAATAGACTATTTGGAGTATGTTAATATGGAACACAAATAGTATTTTTCACTCATGTAAAATACACAGACAATAGGATCAACACATACTGCTCTGCAGCCATCTCAGTACACAATTATTTTTGACTCAATACCTCTACAGCTAATCCTTGACTTACAACCAATTGTTTTGCAACTATATGAAGTTACAATAACACTGAAAAAAGTGACTGACAACCGGTTGTCGCATTTACAACCGTTGCAGCATTGATCAAAATTTGGGCTGGGCAACTGGCATGTATTTACAATGTTTGTTGTGCCTTGGGTTCATGCCATCACCATTGGTGATGTCCCCAGGCAGCTTCTGACAAGCAAAGTCAATGGGGGAAAATGGAGTCATTTAACAACCTCAGGAGTCACACAACAACTGCAGTGATTGAGTGAGCATGGCAACCCTGACAAACAAAGGTTGTAAAATCAAGTGTTATTCACTTAACAATTGCCTTACTTAGCAACAGAAATTCTACTCCCAATTGTGATCATAAGTCAAGTACTACTTATACTGATGTGCTCCCACAAATCCGGACTCTGAATTTTTTTCCTTATTGTTAAATATACGTGGGCACACACATTTACTGCTTACATGGGATTTATTCCAACATGCACCATAGAGTCAGAAAAGGTTAAGTTAGTTCTTTCTGAATTTCACTGGCTATGAATCTCGTCACTCCTTCTCTGTCATCACTCTGATCTCACCACCTCCATTTTTCACACCTCAGTTCTCAGGAGCAGATTGAAGCAAGTTTCTGTTTGTCTTCACAACTCATGCCCTTGAATCGCCAAGGAAATAATGAGCCAGCCAGTCCTCCGACTAATCTACATTTATTTATAGGTTCTGCACATTTCATTGATGATTTCCAAAACCTGAGCAGTTGCTACTGGGGCAGGTAGATGAATGCAAAGAGAGTAAGGCATGATTCCTCTGCTGCACTTTAAACTCCTATACAATCTTGGTACAAGTACTCCCCGATTTACGACAGTAATTAAGTCCAAAATTTCTATAGTTAAGTGAACAATTTTAAGTGAATTTTGCCCCCCGTTTATGACCATCTTTGCTACAGTTGTTAAATGAATTGCTGAAGTTGTTTAGTTAGTAACACAGTTGTTAAGTGAATCTGGCTTCCCCGTTGACTTTGCTTGTCAGAAGGTCGCAAAAGAGACCACATGACCTCGGGACACTGCAACTGCAATTGCTTATTGTACCCTATGACTATTCTTAAGTGTTGTACCTGATGATTCTTGACTCTTGACAAAAGTATCTTTTCTTTTATGTATACTGAGAGCATTTGCATCAAGACAAATTCCTTGTGTGTTCAATCACACTTGTCCAATAAAAGAATTCTAATTCTAATTTTAAACTGTCATAAATATGAACTACTTGCCAAGTGCCTGAATTTGGATTATGTGACCGTGTGGATGCTACCAGGTAATAAATCACTTTTTTCAGTGCCATTAATTTCAAACGGTCTTTAAATGAACAGGTGTAAGTTGAGGATGACCTGTATCTTGGCAAGATATCACAATAGTTGAACCTCTGTAAGAGAATGAGTTTCAGCAAAGTGAAATTCTTCGGTATGGTTTGAGATGCACCAGGCCTAAATTAAAATAAATGGACTCAGTTAAGAAAGAGAGACAACAACATGAGATCAATATATGCAAGTTAAGTTTAGGAGCAGTAGAAAGCCCACACACGAGGCTGGAACCCAGTGACTGTGAGGTGTTTTTTTTAAATGAATTGGCAAGTATTGTTTTAAAATGTTACGGATTGGAGGTTGGGTGTTATTTTTTATTGTTTTCATGTTATGACTGTTGCTGTGAACCGTCCAGAGTTAAAGCACGTAACATGGGTAGCTATACACATCTCTTAAATAAATAAGCATAAATAAGGAGCTCTCTCTTTAAAGTATTTATTTCATAGTTAACACCAGCATAATTCTGGTTAGTACTCAAAGGATTTTGCCCAAACTAATCACTGTCCAGGGTGGGGTGGGAATGGGAGTTTACAGGTAATCCTGATCAACTTCTCCAGCAGCTTGTCTGTGGTCTCAGACAGGACCAAAGACCCCTAGTTTCCTCTGCAAGCCACACAGAACTCCAGCCAGCTGCAAAGATTGGAGGGGAAGGCGACAAGCAGCTTTCTTAAATACACACACACTTTCCCACCCCCCATCATCCCAATAACTCAGCTGAGTGACAGCAGCTCCATGTTGCGTGCGACTGAGTTCAGCTGGCGCTGTGTGGTCTGGGTGTGTGGTCTCCAGCTTGGCCGAGAGGCTGCTAACAGGGTGGATGAGAGAGAGCAACATTGTTTACTTTAATTTATTTCGGATGCCGGAACTGTGCCCAGGGTTTCTCCTGAGCTTGATTCCACAGTTAGTGGCAGCAATCCTTCACAGCTGCAGCACAGTCAAAAAATATGCCCTGAACTTCTTGATCAAGTGCTTTTATAGCATCTGCTTCAAGTCCAGACTGCTAATCCCCTGTGACTCAAAAATCTTAATGGCACTGCTGAGTGCTGTGATTATTTTGGTTTTCCTATGTCAAAATAGGCTCTCTCTATATCCTGGATGATGAACTTGGGGGCAGGGGATTATTTAAAGGGGAAATTAAGACATTCGCTTTATGGGAATTATACATATTTGTTACAGTGTTTAAGATTTTAAATATCTCCTTTGGAGCCAAAGACATTTCAATTTAGATGCTATCTCTCTTTGGATCACATAATGGAACAAGGGTTGTAGTTCTTCTTAGGATATTAAATTTAGGATATTAAATTGGGTGACCTCAAATCCTTATTGTTTTTGGTTTTTTTTACCAATTTTTCCATTTTTGTAGTCATGTATTCAACTTCCATAAATTGGTTCATGAGATCTTGATTGTTTCTTTGAACTCAAATGTTAGAAAAAAAATTGTAGTAATATACAGTTGTGTTATATTTTATAATATATTTGGGGAATCTATTATATTATTGTTGATAATATTCTTGAGAACTGATTAGAAATTAGAAGGATTGCACTGTTAAAAAAAGGTACTGAAATCAACACGTCAGTCATTTGCAGCAACTACCTTGACATAAATGTAGCTTATAAGGAGAAAAATTAATTCCAATCATGTCTTTTCCTGTACTATAATTACTTCGTACTTTATCTTTTCATTTCAAGTAGCTTAGGGCTATATAGAGGGTTTAAGTGAAATTTAAGATTCATCACCAATTTTTGTTCAAAATGACAACTTTCCTTACTTTTTAAACAAACATGCAACTTCATAAAATGATTTGGAAATCAGTCATTGTTTAGCTTATTCATTCCAAGCTTCTGCTGTTCTGTTCTGCTGGACAACCTGTAGAAATAAATTTATTATGCAACAAGATTTAGAATATTCATAACAGCAGGGAAAGCTGTTATGAATCTGGCTCTACAATTCTTTAGAGGGATTAAAATTAGATTTTTCAGATAACTAGAATTGCAGACTACCTCAACTTACAACAATTGGTTTAATGGCCATTCAAAGTTACAGCAGCACTGAAAAAAGTAATTTACAAGCAGTCCTTGGACATATGACCATCATAGCATCCCGAGTCACATGATCAAATTGTGAATGCTTGGCAACTCATATGTATTTATGATGGTTGCAGTGTCCTGGAACCATGTGACTGTCATTTTCAACCTTCCCGGCCAGGTACTGACAAAGTCAATGGGAGAGATTGGATTTGCTTAACAACCAAGGTTTCACTTAAAACAACTGTGGGATTAGAATGTTTTCCCTTTTAGGGAATTTAATGCATGTAATTTTTAATTCATTTTCTTTGAACATTCCAGAACATCATATGTTCTCTTCAGGTTTGCATCTGATTTTTGGTAGCATGAACTTGGAGGCCTGGGAGGTGTGCCCATACATAGATTAAGATTACTATGTCTTGTTTTTGTCTCCTAACAGAGGACTATTAATGCCTGGCCATTAATTATTAATTAGATGAGTTAAGGAAATTACCTAATTTAAATTTTAATTAATTAATTTCATACGATAGCATCTTCTTTTACCCCATTTTCTTCATCTCAATAAAATATTTTTAATCCAGCTTTTTGGAATTCAATTACTAAGCAAACCTATGTAGGAAAGAAAGCTGCAACCTGGGTGGCATTACTAGGAATTTCTGCTGGAAATATCCAAGTTCCTGTTACAAGTCTCTGCTTCCTGCACAGTTAAGGAAAGGGTACACTGATGATAGAAGCAGCAAAAAAGAAACTTTGTGATGCAGGGGAGAGGACAAGACAATCAAAATGAGCAAGCATAATCAACGGGTATAGGAAATTAACTGCAGGCAAAAAGCTTGTGGCAGCTTTTGACACTACAAATAATTACAGGTGGAGGGAGGGGGGGAGAGACAAAACCTATATGAAGACTTTTGCAGACAAAGGTTGTCCAAGCTTTTCATGTTTATTTTTTAAAAATACCAATCCTGTTAGCTTATCTGTTTCCAACAGTGGTCAAACAAAAAAACCTTAATGCTTTAAGTCTGCTTCATGCTCATCATTCCAGTGAGGATTTTTTCAAGTGTTCTGCAATAAGCATGAAAACAGTTAATTAGAAATAGACTTTGCGAAGCTCAACATTTTTATCACATGTATCCATATCATAATGGAAAGACATACAGTGTGCCAATTTTTAAAATCCTCTAAAGTGTATTGCTATTAGCTCTAATGTTATTATGTAGTTCCATCTTAATTCCACTGATTATCTGTCCTAAATACTTTGCCACCACAGACTAGAGCATGAAAAAAGAATGGAGTGAATAACACACACACACAGCCACATATATATGTTTTTTCTTCTTGTTATTTATTTTAACCCACCAGATCGGTAGCCTTTTGTTTGTTTTATGGTACTATAACTTCATTCCAAATGTTCGAATAATCTTCAGTTGGGCATCTGTTTTGATGTAATTGATGTCTACAGTGTATTGTATTGCTGTATTTTATTATTCTCAGTAACATTCCTTGCTTTATAGATATCAGAAATATGTAGACGTTTTCTTGTAATATTGTTCCATTCTTTTCTTATACATAGGTCTTCGACTAATTTTAAACACAAATTTTGTTGAAGCATTTTTCAATCAGCATATGTCTGAAAAATGTATCACTTTCCTACCCAAACTATCAATTAAATGTCAAATACCTGAGTAATTTAACTTTAGTTGAATTCTATTTTACTGTGTAAATCCTTTATTATTCTGTGCATCTATTTTCATCATGCCATTTTTTAAAAGAAGCATTAAGATATTTGCCAAGCAAATCAAATGGGGATGTCTTGCGTGAGATTTTTGAACTCTTCTTGAACTCTTCTTCTAATTCGGAAAAAGCAGCTGAGGGAATGAACAGCACTTCACCATCACCACCATTAATTAACAATCTAAAAGGTCATCTATTGCTAAATATTGTTTACAGGCCACTTTTCTGGTAATTCAGTACTAACTGTTCTCATCAGCATACAAAATGATGACTAATGAATTCTCCTCCCAGAGATCCAAATTCCAATTTATGCTTAGTCATGGAAGTATACTGGGTAACTTTGAGCAAATCATCCTCTGTCATCCAAATGTATCTCATTGGATTGTGTTAGACATACAGCACAGCTACAAAGAGGAATATTACGTATGCAGCCTCGAGCACCTTGAACATAGGATGTAAAGCCCCTGTCACACTGCACCAACAGATGCAAAGAGGAAGTAAAACGGACAAAAAAACTTGCCATCCGTTCAAAAATGCGATGTACTCACTGCCTCCATTTTGCTTCCTCTCTATCCGTCCAGCATCCGTTTATGGACGTTTCATCCGCTCCAAAAGTTTTAGGCTGCTTAAAACTTTTGCGTGGAAAATGTATCCAGTTCGTCCGTTCTGCATCCGCTACGCATCCGCTACGCATCCGCTATATCCGCTAGGCATCCGCTGCGAATCCGCGCAACTCGCATCCGCCCAGACGCAGGGAGGAAGCGGAACGGACGCGGAACGGATGCAGATCGGATGCAGAATGGAAACAAAGCGTTTAAAATGGAAAAAACGTTCGCAGAGGGGACCTATCTCAGATATTAAAGATGTCTAGAGGATGCCTAGAGGATGCCTAGCGGAAAACCTATACTGCCTATAAAAAGGGGGAGCAACTCGTCTGCATCGCACTTTCAGACCAGCAGCCCAGCGGTACAGACCTCTGCAGCCTTCATCTGACTCTTGCTCTTCCACAGCATCCAGTCATGTCCACCGTGGATTGTGACAAAATCCTTTTGGCAGCCAACATCCTTCTGCAACACTGCGAAACCATCTACAGTCTCTGTGAACAGTACTACGGGAAGAAAAAGAGGCACCCAAAAAAAGTCTGGCTCCAAAGATGGTTCGCCAGAAGAGCGCAGTATGAACTTTACGACAAGCTGATGGTGGAGCTCAGGAGCGAAGACCCTCGGGCGTTCCAGAACTTCATGAGGATGCCTCCAGCCATGTTTGACGAAGGTGTGCAGCGCCTGACACCCAGGTTGACCAAGACAAACACCAACTTCCCGCCCAGCCTGGAACCTGGGCTCAAGCTGGCACTCACTCTGCGCCACCTGGCCTCAGGGACCACCTACAGGAGCATGCAGTACGGCTGGAGGGTGCCACCCAGCACCATCAGCTTTGTTGTCAGAGAAGTGGTGCAGGCCATCATCGAAGAATACAAGGAGGAGCTCCTCCAGTGCCCCTCCACTGAAGAAGGATGGAAGAAAGTTGCAGAGCAGTGGTATCAGAAGTGGAACTTCCCCCACACCATTGGAGCCATCGATGACAAGCATGTGGCCTGCAAAGCTCCAGCCAAGTCGGGGTCCACTTATCAGAATTACAAGTGTTTCTTCAGCATCGTCCTCTTCGCCATGGTCGATGCTGACTACAAGTTCATGTACATCGATGTTTCAGGCAACGGCTCATCTTCAGATGCCCAGGTATACAACGACAGTCACCTCAAGGAGGGGCTGGAAAGCAACCTCATCATGGGCTTCCCAGATCCAGACCCCCTGCCCAACGACACGCAAGATGTGCCCTACTTCATCGTGGGGGATGACGACTTCTCCCTCACAACCTACCTCATGAAGCCCTACACCTCCAGATGCCTCACCCGTGAAGAGAGGATCTTCAACTACAGGCTGTCCAGGGCAAGGCGGGTGGTGGAGAACGCCTTTGGCATCCTGGCCAACAGGTTCCAGGTACTTCTCACCAACATGCAGCATCGCCCAGAGACCATGAGGAGGATCGTGGAAGCTTGTTGCATCCTGCACAATCTCATGCGCACCCGCTATCCAGTCTTGCAGAACAGGCTCGTGGACCTCCAGCAAGGCAATGGGGACATGGAGCCTGGGGAATGGAGGCAAGGGCAAAACCTGATCAACACTGAGGATGTGCAAGGCCCCAACAGAGCCTCACGTGAGGCAAAGAAGCAGCGCAACCTCCTGAAACACTGGTGCAACTCCCCAGCTGGAGCGGTGGAGTGGCAAGACATGATGGTAGATGCTTAATGGATGCTTCCTTCAGCCAGTCTCATCACACGGATGAGATTGGGCCATGTATGTTTGGTTGGCCTACAATGAACAGGGCGTTTAATAAAGAGTTGTGTTTATGTTGACATGTGTGGATCAATGCTTACATTGTAATTGACAATGAAGGGCCATAGGGGTGGCACCTGGGAGGGTGGACCATACAGTCCCACTATGCTTGCACTGGAGGTTTATCTATCCCACATCTATTACCCATAGGCTAAACCATTTCTAAAAGTTTCCACCCAAACTTTATAGAAAAAAATTAATGAAGCAAGTGTGTGAAACAAAGATAAACTTTATTAATAACAAGCTGTAAAATAAAAATGACCCAAGTCAAGTGTTCAAATAAAGTCCACAAATATCCAGGCAGCCAGTCTCTGGCACTCCTCTTGGTCACTCGGAGGTGTGTGCCCAGGCTAAGATGTTAGGGAGCAGGTGCTGTGGAGGTGGGTGCTGCTGCAGTGCTGGTCTGAGGTATTGTTGGAGTGCCTAGCCCCGAAAGGACAACAGGGGACAGTGTGTTGAGGAAGGTGTCAGACAGCTGGCTCAGCCCCGTGATGCTGAGAGGTCCTTCCTCCATGCCATGGGGTGTCAGCCCCAGTACTGAGGACAGATGTACTGATGCCGGGATTGGCTGTAGGATGGAGGAAGGAGCAGTGTAGTGGGGCTGCCTGCTCTGCAGCGGGGTGAGGACTGTCGAGGTTGGCATCGGTGGCATCATTGGAACCGGTGGCAGCGGTGTCGCCCGATGACTCTGTGCCTGAATCTGTAAGGGCTGCTGTCTGTGCTGCTGGACCTCCGGGTAGCTGTAGCCCTGGTAGGTGAGGGGCTGTGGGAAGCCTTGGTATGGGAGGGACATCACCTGGGGTGGAGGAGCAGACCTGGACTGGGTGGGAGCAGGTGCCTCTGGGTCTGGAGGGTTGTTAAGTAGCGTAGTGATCCTCTTCTTCACCACCTGGTTCTGGGGATCCGCCATCTCCTGGAGGGTCTGGTTCACATAATTGAGGAAGGGCTTGCGGTTGGAGGAGGATTCGATGGGGACCAGCTGAGAGAGGAGACCTATGCTGGTGCAGATGGTGTCCCTGATCTCCACCAGGACCTTGTGGCTCTGCCCCTCCTGCGGTCCGGCTCTCTGCCTTACTGTGGTGGCGGAGGTGTGGGTGGATGCAGCTTCAGCAGCGGTGGACTCGATGTCTCCTTTCTCCCACCGCGCCAGGGAGTCCTCATCGCTCTCCACCATGCTTTCAACACCTGCCCGGGGGTTCTCCGCCGTGGCACGCTCCACAGATACCTGCATGGAGACAGGGACTGACTCTCGGCCGCCAGAGGACTGGCTCCCAGCAGGCTGCTGGAGTGAGAGGGTAGAGATTTGGGCTCCTGGTGCTCCTCGGTGGCGGACCTCATCCTCCAGGAAGCTGCACTTGGCCATGACATAGTTCTCTCTGTCCGTCAGCTTAACCCTGTCCTGGCCAGATTTTTTGCGGTGCAGCTTCCTGTACCAGGTGTGCATGTGCATCCACCAGCCGAGGAGCACCTCCGAAGTGTAGCCCAGACTCTCTGCCCTCTCTCTCCAAGCAGCCTGCTTCCACTTGGTGTCCCTGTATAGCCGGTGTCCCTTCCGCCACAGATAGTCGTTCTCTCTCAGCCACCCCAGCACCTCATCCTTGTGCACTTCCTCGATGTAATACTGCCTCCTCTCCCGTTGTTGCATACGCCTCTTCCTCCCTTTGGCAGGACCAGATGGGCCCTCATCAGAGGGGCTTCCAGGTTGTAGGGGCTGCTCCTCCACACCACCACCAGCAGCAGCATCATCACCAGCAGGATCATAATCATCATCATCAGCAGCAGCATTATCACCAGCAGGATCATAAGCAGCAGCAGCAGCAGCAAGACCAGGATGAGCAGCAGCAGAGTAAGCACCAGCAGCAGGGTCAGCAAGACCAGGAGCACGAGCAGAACAAGCAGGACCAGCAGGACCAGCAGGACTAGGAGCAGCTTCAGCAGAGTACACAGCAGAAGCCCCACTGCCAGGAGCAGCTACAGCAGAAGCTCCAGCAACAGAAGAGCAAGCCCAAGCAGCAGAAGCCCCAGCAGAAGATGAGTCAGGGACATGGGGCGGGAGGGTGGCCCTGTCCCTCTTGCCAGGGATGGGGGCAGGTTGCTGAGACTTTCGCTTCTTCCCCATGGTTGTGGGGTTGCTGGCTGGCAGGAAGGCTGGCAGGAAGGCTGGCAGGCACCAAGGCTGGCAGGAAGGCTGGCAGGAAGGCTGGCAGGAAGGCTGTTAGGAAGCCTGTTAGGAAGCCTTGCAGGAAGGCAGGCATCAAGGCTGGCAGACAGACTGGCTGGCAGGGAGGCTGGAAGGCAGGCTGGCAGCAAGGCTGGCAGGGAGGCTGGAAGGCAGGCTGGCAGGGAGGCTGGAAGGCAGGCTGGCAGCAAGGCTGGCAGGGAGGCTGCCCAGGAGGCTGGGAGGCAGGCTGGGAGGCAGGCTTGGAGGCAAGCTGGCAGCAAGGCTTGCAGGCAGACATGCAGGCAAGAACTCGAGGTATCCAGCAGCAGGTCTTTCCTCGGAATGCTGGCCACATGCGAGCTGCTTCCCTTTATATCCGGGGGGCTTGCGCAATGCATCCCCCCCGCATGCGCAATTAACGCTAGGCATCCGTTAGGCTTCCACTGTGCATCCGCTAGGCTTCCGCTGTGCATCCGCTTCATCCGCTGTGCATCCGTTCTGCATCCGCTTTTTCTGTTCTGTGTCCTCTTCGCTGAGGCCCCCCCGGAAGCCTAGTGGATGCGCCATCTGCTTCCATCCGCTGGGCTTCCGTTCCGCAACCACTTTGCATCCGCCCTGCGTCCTCCCCGCGTCCGTGTTGTCCGCTCCAATTATTCACCCCTTTTGAGCACGGATTTGAGCAAATTTTCACCCCTTTTGAGCACGGATTCAACGGATGTAACATTTTTCTCTTCCGTTGTGTCCTTTTTGCATCTGTTGGGCAGTGTGACACGGCCTTAAGTTTAAGCACTACATTTATAGTACTAAAAAAAAAAAAAAAAAACACCTGCCAAAATCAACGTGCACTTTTTCCACCTCATTTTTTCCAGTCTGTTTTTCGGAAGCATAGAGCAACATCATGTGTGGTGTTTTTTTTTTTTTAAACTACATGGAAAATTTCTATGGAGATGCTCAGTCATCCAGGTCATGGTTATCCTAAAGGTGCTTTTTCAAAGGGCAACTGGACTTTCTTGTCTTTCTTTGAAGACATTTCACTTCTCATCCAAGAAGCTTCTTCAGCTCTGAGTTGAAGAAGCTTCTTGGATGAGAAGTGAAACGTCTTCAAAGGAAAACAAGAAAATGCAGTTGCCTGTTGAGGCAACCATGACTTGAATGACTTGAGAACCCTCCTTAGATCAGAGGTCTCCAAACTTTCAGCATAGCTGGATGAGGAATTCTGGAAGTTGAAGTCCACAAGTCTTAAAAGTTGTCAAGTTTGGAGACCTCTGCCTTAGATTTTTGGCTGTACAGAATTGAAGAAACTTCTTGGATGAAAAGCAAAACAGCTTCAAAGAAAAACAAGAAAGTCCAGTTGCCTCTGAAAAAGCACCTTTGGCACAGAGAAAATTCTTTTGTATTTTATGTTTTACTCTTTAAATGGTAACAAAGAAAAAAAATAGCATCCATTTTTGGCCCTCTGGATTATAATTAATCATAATTAACGAACTGACAGCTTTCTGAAATAAAATAATACGATTCCACCCCCTCTCCCCTCACAAACAGCAGCTCCCGCCTTTTCTTTTCTTACCCCCCCCCCACCTCTTCCTTTCGCCCTCTCCGTCCCTAACTAGAGGAATAGGAACGTCCGCTCACTTTCCCGCCCCCTTCTGCCAAGCCACTGGCTGGAAGTCACCGAGTGACAGCTCGGCCTCAGCCAGCCACAGCACTCCCCTTTGAGTCTCGTCACGTGCGCTCTCCTGGTTTACGCGCAGGCCTCGCCGTCTTTGGCTGTCACGTGCCTTTCCTGCTCCGCTCGGCGGATTGGGCCAATCGGAAGTCTCCGCCCCTTCCGAACGCTGGGGGCGGGCGGTGGGGGGTGGGGAGAGAGAGTCAGGCTACCTCCTCCGCTAACCGGTAGGTCGGCTTAGGGTGGGAATGCGGGGCGGGGGGAGGGTAGGCGGGTGGCGTGAAGGGAGAGGCTGGGATTGTGTGGCGTTGCCGTTGTCTTTTTTTTTTTTTTTTTTTAATGGTGAGCCTCTTGTCAGCGAGGCGAGAGTGGGCGTCGACTGAGCCTTATTTTGCCTTAAACTAGGCGGAGGGTGCCTTATTTTGCTTTAAAAGGAGGCAAGGAACGCTTTTGTACCGACCGTTAGTAAACGATGAGCAGGCTTGGCGCCTCCAAAGTCTATTGCCAGCTCTTGGGACTCAGAGTTATCTGAGATAGAAGCAGAAATCGTCTTCATAAATCCTGCTTTAAATCTCACGGAATCAAGTTAAACCTGTCAACAAGCACTCCACCCCTTGCTTGGTTTGATGGATCTTGAGGTTGGAGAGGGTTTGACATGAAGCAACTGAAGGGGCTTTACATATTATACCTGATCTCTGTCCATTTTATTTTTGTTTATGGTGGCAGGCAGTTTTGCAGATCGTCTTTATGGTTTAGGGTCAGAAGATTATTCGGTCCTAGTTCTTATGTTTAAATGAGGCGATCTTAATAGTCTATATCGGAGCGCTGGAGAATTTGTGACCTTTCAGATATTGTTTGGATTACAACTACAGTCAACTACAAATAGTAATTTGGTCTCTTGGGAGTTGGAGGCCAACATTTCAAGGTTCTGAAAGTACAGTATCTTCTTTTGGGAGTGAACAGACCATAGAATAAAGGTGTGTTTTTAAAATCTAAATACACATAATTATGGTGGGTAAAAAATGTCCCATTGATTTGTAGGAATCAGTGCATCTATATCAAGTTAACTTTCATGGGGAAAAAAAAAAACCCCCAATTCACAGAGAACTGGTACCATCTGTATCGCCAAATATAATCTGGAATAAAAATCTTATGATTGGGCTTTTGTTAAAAATTGCATTTATTTATCATTATAATATCAAAATTTTATTAATCTTATAATACCTATGGGATTTCTGGTTTAGTGACTAAACTATAATTTTACATGTACCATTGATATTTTAATTTTCTTTTATCGTCTGATCCATCAAGGGTTATCAGATTGCACCAAGGTAGAAATGCAACAAATGAATAATTGCAATTTAACAAGCTATAACAATTGAGTGTTCTATGTTTATTATAAAGATGGTTTATAAATAACTGATGTGTTGTATGTTTTTGCTAATTAGTTTGTGAAATATTTGCATCTTTTCATCAAAGAAGAAAGGCAACTATGTCTCATACACGTAAGCCTCCTCTTGTGACGGGCATTTCTCCTAATGAAGGCATTGCATGGACTAAGGTCACAATTCGAGGAGAAAACCTTGGAACGGGACCAACAGATCTGATAGGTAAATTTTTACTTTTGTGGAGATTCATTTTGTGTACCAGGAGGGCACAACTTGTCTTTGGATTATCAGAATATGCACATAGGGAGTTGGCTTTGAAGACCACTATGAAGTTATGATTGATCCGGAATACAATAGTGTCAGTAGTTATGGGTATGTCCCAATACCACATATTACACTTTTTCGTGAAGTATTCCAGTGGGCTTCAAGGTGCAATACAAGATGCTGACAGTCATCTAAAAAGCTGTATATAACAACCATGGATGTAGGCCTTGATATTTGCAGAACTAGCCTTCTCTGATTATTTCTCTGTCCATCCTTTAAGATTGGATATTTGTCAATGTAATCTGGATCCCATCAATAAAAAGATATTATTTTGCTTCTCTGTCATTTTACATACCTTTGGAGCACCACCCCCTTCCTCAGATGTCCCTGACCTTAAGAAAACATAAAAATACAGTTTTTTCCACATGCATCAGCCTAGTGCGATGGATGAGTCAGCTGAATGTTACCTATGTCTTTCTTTCCTGGCATACTAGCTTTTACTGTTGCGATTTCACTGTTTTTAACCTTCTGTAAGCCACTTAGAGTTGCCAGGTAAGAGGGCAGCTTAAATAAGTAAAAGTAGTAGAATTTATTCCATGATGCTTCATCAGCGAGCACCAATTACCATTTTTAATAATTCTGTGTTATGAATTTGAAGAAGTGTTGCCATTGATGGCAACTAAGATAATCATAGGAGATAAATAAACAGCCATAGTCTTTGGTTTATGACAGTAATGGTTGCAAAATTGCTCTTGCCTAGTAGTGTGCTCTTAAAGTTTGATGTTACATGACTGCATGGCTTTGAATGGTATTTAACTTCTGGTAGTCACAGCTTTATATGTATGTATGTATGTATGTATGTATGTATGTATGTATATATGTATGTATGGCTTTTAAAGTTGTGGCGACATTTCAGCAGAATCTCATCTGCCATCGTCAGGCTTCTGTATTGTGTTCGTCTGTGAGTCAGGCTTTCACATCCGTTTCTCACAGAATCTGACTCACAGACGAAAATTCAGAAGCCTGATGATGGCAGATGAGATTCTGCTGAAAGGTCGCTACAACTTTAAAAGCACAACTATAATGATGTGGAAAATACTTGAACAAAGCTGAATACCATACATATAGATACCCGCGAAAACTTAAGACAACATATATATATATATATTTCATAGACCCTGTCCCAGGGTCATGTGATCATCATTTGTAACCTTCTCAGTTGGCTTCTGACAAGCCGAGTCAATGCAGGAAGCCAGGTTTGGTCATTTAGCAATAGCAGTGATTCGCTTCACAATTATGGCAGAAAGACACTTTTGATTTTAAGTGTTTTTATTGTGTCTTTAACTTCATTTTCAGTCATGAGTAAAGCTGAGCATATCTAGTTTTTATATGTAGAATATCCCTTAAGATTCATTTAAGCTGTATGTTAAAAGTGTATTTATAAACATAATTAATATGAGTAGCATTTGTAAATAAAAGCATTTCAAATATACTGGAGATAATGGCATTTTTAAAGTTTTCATAAACAAATTTTGCTTTTCTGTTTTCTCTGAATCTTCATTAACCAAGGCTTGACAATCTGTGGACACAATTGCCTTCTCACTGCTGAATGGATGTCTGCTAGCAAAATTGTGTGTCGAGTAGGTCAAGCTAAGAATGACAAAGGGGACATTATCGTAACTACAAAGTCAGGAGGGAAAGGGACTTCTACTGTTTCTTTTAAACTTCTGAAGCCTGAAAAAATAGGTGTGTATGTATCCATACGTATATAATTTTTCGAACACTTAATATGTTAAGCTTTTAAAAATTAACTATTGATGAAATCTGGATGTATGGTTAATTCAATAAACTCTGGGGATATAAACCTTTGCAGGTTTCTTGTTTGAAGTTCCCTGAATGAATATATTGGAATTAAACTCAAGATTATGAAAAGTACTACTTTACCACATTGTTTGAAATCTTCTCTAAGAAAAAGGTTTATATTCAACATGAAGTTTTTCTTTGTTATCGATCATGATTTATTAAGATCTTTTTGAGAGGCCAGGAGATTGCCTGCCTGTTCTCAGGCTAACATCATAATCTGCAGATTTATGAACAATCAATTCTGGTAAATTCAGATGAGAGTTCCAAAAGAAGTGATATGATGACACAACTTAATTTTACCTTTGCTCCTGTATCCTATTTGTTATCCTATCTTGAATATTTGGTTCAATTTGTGATATTAAACAATAGAAACAGGAGAGAACATGCAAGTATTTTTTTACCAGTGAGTTAGCTTTTTCCCTTTTACATTTGTGTTATAGTGGCAACCCCCCCCCCAATTAAATATCTGTAGAGATTCTCAGTCATCCAGGTCATAGTGGTCCCAAAAGTGCTTGAGACTCGGCAGAGTTTATTGTTATAAGAATGTGTGCTTGTTTTATCTAGGTATCCTAGATCAGTCTGCTGTCTGGGTGGATGAAATCAACTATTATGACCTGCGTACGGACAGAAACAAAGGGATGCCCCCTTTGTCTTTACGGCCTGCTAATCCTCTCGGCATTGAGATAAACAAGTAAGTACTCAACACATGCATACTCCTAGAATTTTTTAGAATCTGGGATTTGAGAAAAGTAATATAGATAAGGAATTTGGTTTAATCATGAAAAACATTTCTTCAATTTCCCATTTGGTAAAAGATGAAGATGGCAAATTGTTTGGAAATATATATTCAGGTAAATTTGTTTGACATCTAGTTGCAAGTCTAATTCAGTGGAGAATGAATGATCTTAGACTGTAATTTATTGTCAGCATGTCCCAGGCCATAATCAGATTTTGGTTTCGTATCCTGTTTTATAAAGTGTAGATTACTTTTTCAGGTTTTCCCAGTTTGAAGGTGATTAAAATATCTGATTTCAGACACCACGATACCAGCATTGATTCTGAGTATATTGAGTTAGAATTGAAGAAGGGCACTGCATTTTTAAAGGTAAATTCCAGGTCACTTTATTGGCCTAAGATTATAACATTTGAATTAGGCTTCATTATCAGATCTTGGTTTGTTTTGCATAATCTGCAGAATGGACCCAAAATAAAGCTAATAAAATATTTAAATACCATAAAAATTGGAATATGGGTACGAGTTTCATCTTGGTATAACACCTCTGTAAGTGACAACCTTACCTAACAGCCAATACTCCAATTTTTGCCTTTTATTTTTAATAGAATATATCGTATAGCAGAATATATAGATAATTTATACTTTAGCTTTATATTTCAATCAGTATGCATTTCTAGCAATGAAACATATTTCTAGCCATTACGTATTTTAGTTTCATTGAAATCTTAATGGTTTTCCTAACCATAAATGCTCTAGTTCTTGGTAGTGGTCATGTTAAATTCCTACAAATATTACGACAAAGTTTCAGTAGTGACATTTTGATAAATTAGTACTGATTTGTTCTTTTGTTGAGACCTGCTTTCATAGCATAGATAGCAACAGTAAACCACCGAAGGCTTGTGAGCTAGGAATAACACGTCTTGTCATACATGCTGCAATTACAAAGTAACACTCAGAGAATACACGGTTAAAATATTCTTAAAAGAGAACTAATTTATGATATAAATCTGCATATTTTTGGTGCTATTTTTCCTTATAAAATACAATAAAATCCTATCTCCAACAATCTTATTGACTTTGTAGTAGTTTTACTGCCTATAGGAATAAATGTAAAGCATATATGTAAATTTCAACTATAGCAACTTTCACTATTTCCAGTCTGTAGCTCACCAGTGTTTTTATAAGTCCCTTCAATTATGATTGATGCTTTAGAATTGCATTTCCATTAAAAATATTGTTAAACTTTTGATACTTTAACACTTTTCTACTAATCTCAGTGGATTATAGATTTTTAAGGGTTCAACTAAAAAAATCAGCATCTTTTGTTGCAAGCACTATATAGCACTGCAACCCAAACATCCTTGGCTATTTTACAGTTTATTCTGGAAAATACTTTTATATCTAGCATAGATAAAAACATAATTAATTTTAAATGAAGACAGCATGTTTTTTGCTGTTGTATTTGTTAGCATAATAATGGGATTGTTGCCTTGTCCATGAGTTTATAATTATAATAGGAAGAAATGAAATTATCTGCATCCACAGTAAAAATTGGTGTGTTTTAATATAAGGTTAGAAGATATAACCTCATTGGCTTTTTAATTTTTGTTCATATTCTGGAATATACAAACTTTTCTGTATTCTGAAAGTTTTCCCCAAAGGATTATGATCCTCTCTTAAATTATTTTGGTGCGGTTGCTCTTTACTTTAGCCCTTCAGTAGTAAAAATTATTTTATGGTCTTAAGAAACAAAAATGTGATTATCTTATTTTTATGAAGATATTTCATTCTTGGTTGCTTTATGCAGTAAATATTTTTGAAACAAAAGCTTAACTATATCCATTATGGGCAATTTCTCCCTGGTTCCATGTACTACAAAGTTCAATATTTTATAGCTGAAAATATATTCAGTGGTCATTTATTTGGTGGAAACCCGTTAATGTATGTGAGAGAGCAGACAAAATAAACAGTTGCTTTTGAATGGTCAGTTGAGATTTTTTTTAAATATTTAAAGTACTGAATGAGATTTGAATATATGGAATGGACCTTTACAGTCATTTGAATGTTGCTTGCCAGGCTCTGTTGCTTTTCAGGAATTACATAGCAATATATATATTGATATGTACAACCACATTCATTCATATTTTGGGAGGGAGGATTTTGATCTTTAGTTATTTCAATGAATTTATGAAAATTAGTGCATATTCTACAAAAATTCAGGTTATATGAGTGTAATGTATCAATGAATGTTTTTGAAAGCTTAGCTCATTCAAAGGATATACATAAATATTTTTTTTTTGCAAAAGCATATGAAAAAAATATACTGTATTAAAGGACAGAATGGAATATTTGAGATTGCCCAATAGTTAGAAAAAATGTCTGGGTAAAGAGAAGGTTTTGTTAGTAAAGATTTTAAAATACAAATACACATCTCACTTTCAAGAAATGTTTGATCACTTCTCTTAATTATTTATAATGCCAAGAAATCAAGCACTGTCGAATAACCAAAGCCCCGTGGTTTTGTAAATATGCATCTCATACATAAAAGAGCAGGATATCAATTGCCTAATTTTGCCTGCCATTTTGACCTGTGGCACACAGCTCTTGTAGACACCCCAGAATCAGTTCTAACCTGTCCTGTTTAATAAGCTAGGAAAGGCAAGCATTGAACAAGCTAGTCATCATGTACCCTGTCAAAAATCTCAAAATCTAAAGGTGACCAGTAGCCACATGACTCTTAACAAGCGATTGCTGAGGTCACCTAAGCTCTGGAACTCTAAAGAAAGCAAAACTAAACAAGGTTATCTGCAAAAAAAACCAATGAATGTTTCTCACATTGCACCAATTGTTCTGGCTTCCTTGCTGCAATTTATTAATGATGACATACAGAATAAATAAGCATAATTGACGGGACGTATACAGATAGAATGGAATAGCCTCTCCTTGCTGCACCATCCTAGAGAAGGATTTTGCATGAATCTGAAAGAGGATCTTATTCCATTGTGGACCTGGTTTGTCATGAAGGTTCTTCCATTTGTGCTCTAACCATCTATCAAGCTGCTTATTGGTCTCAGTTCCTTGGTAAATCCCAAGGAGCCAAGTGAGTTGTGCCAGAGGGAAGAGGTGCCTAGGAACATGGCCCGTCTGCATTCCATGGGTCAGCCATGGGTTTCAATAGTTTCTTGACATATGAGGTGAGAAATTCCCCAAGTGCTTTCAGCCATTCCATTAGTACCCTGATTTTAACTAGTCTGCAACTCCTGAAAATACCATACCAACTGCTAATGTAAAAATTACCAAGGAATGATTTGTTCATGACAACATGAGTTGAGGAAAACTTCAGGTCACCACCATCTCAACAAAAAGTGAAGTCCAGCATTTGCCCTGGTGTTTGCATAGGGACACATACCAATTGGAATATGCCAGTAGCTATCATGGCAACCTCAGCCATAAATGTCTAACTGGGCAGCCTCAGGAGGAACACTGAACTCTCTAAAGATAAGACTCGTTCACTCAGAATTAAATTCTCAGTGAAATACATTTCCCTGGGAATGTGTTTAGTTTTAAAAAGCAGGAGCTTTAATTTGGAGGTTTCACCTTTGCAGTCTAGAAGAAAGGCTAAATACCAGCTCTTTTCTGTCACATTGAGATTGTATCTCCTCACTCTGTTTCCTCATGTCAGAGAGTACTGTAATGTTCATTTCAGGCCAAACATACACAGACACACTCTCTTCCTCTCCTCCCCCCCCCCCCCCCCCCCCAAATAAGTCAAGGATATAAACATATCCAACACATTCTTCCTCCTATTTTTCTCACAGCAACAATCCTATGAGGTGAGTTGGGCTGAGACAGAGTGACTGGCCCAAAGTCACCTAGTTGGCTTTCATGCCTAAGGTGGAATAAGAACTCATGGTCTCCCACTTTCTAGCCTGATATTTTAATCATTAGACCTAAGTGGATCTCTCCCACAATTTTCCTAACACTTTCCATAAAGCCAGCAATTAAAACACCACTGGGTTTTAATTCCTTAAAACCCAGGAGTAAGGAACAATCATAACTATGCTTCATCTGGCTAGAAATAGCTAATGAATTCTTTGGGATTATGTTACTTTCATAGCAATAACTACAAGAGAAATGTAATTACAATGGAAGTTTGTATTTTATAGCTAGCTTGGTTTCTTCAAGGCCTAAGTTATTGATCGTGTACTGCCACCTAATGGAATAGTAGAATCCTTTTAGTAATGACATAAAAGTTGACTTTGGTAGAGATAGAACTTTTTAAAACTTTATTTTACTTACGCATGCATGCACAAATACACACGTTATTCTTGCAAGTTCACCTAAGTTAGTGCAATGTTCAGTTGATTGTTACAGTTTTAAAATCAAAGTATAATATTTTATACTTTGATTTGACAAGGGCATAATATTTGCTTACATAAGACCAAATATCATTGTTGTTTAATAATATTGATTTCAATAGGAGAGGTTCCAATGAAATGAACAGCACAGGGATTTTCCCAGTTTATAAACAATGCAAATATTTATTAACTATTTAAGATACCCAGTAACTTTTCTGTAATTTCCTTCTAACTGTGGTTTTTGGATGCATTGAAGTGATGTTGTCATATCAATGTTTTATTTCAGCTTGGTCCAGATTTGCTATTAGTTGCTCTTGTAGACTGTTTCCAGAAAATATCCTTGTCTTCTGTCCTAGCACTGGAGAAAGTCCCTTTTAACACCTATGGGTTTGTCCTGTTTAGTCTGCCCTAGCATCCTTTCTGTTGGTCTCCTGCATGCTTGACTAACAGAATACAGCTGGTACAACTTTTGCTCCATGGAGTCTGGCTGATACCAGACGGGGGGGAATGTGTATGGTAACTTGGTTTGTTTATGGTGGTTGCCATTCAGACTTTGTTTACTTAAAATGGCACTTCTTGACCTATAAAATCCTCTAGAATCTAGTTCATGCTAGTTTTTTCTGACAGTATCCAGTAGAACTGCTTAGTTTTGAGTTTTAAATAGAGTTTACAGAATCATATACACAAAAATTAAGTGTTGTACCTTATGATTCTTGACTCTTGAAGAATGTATCTTTTCTTTTATGTATACTGAGAGTATTTGCACCAAGACAAATTCCTTGTATTTCCAACCATACTTGGTCAATAAAGAATTCTATTCTAATTCTATTCTATCTATTCTAAATCACTACCTACCTTTACTTGATTAATAATTACTTAAAAGCTATATTTATGAACTTTACATTTATATTTCATTTTAAATGAAAGCAAGTAAAGCTATCAAAAACTATGTTGTAAGTAAAAGAAGCTCATACCAGTATCCAATATCTTCAAAAATACTTGCTTATGTTGGTTATTTTCTTATAAAATGTCAAAGAATGTTAACATATTATTGCACAGGATCTGGTTTAGACTGCTTTGGCTGGTGTTGTGGATGGATGAACATTCTGGATCTGTTATGAAATTAGTTTATCTAGTGCTATCCAACACAGGCTCAACTTATGTCTGAACTTGCTTATTTTTAAAGGCACTGGGCTAGAAACTGAAACAACAGAGTTCATGTCCCACTTTAGGCACAAAATCAGCTGGGTGACTGGCCAATTACCTTTTCTCAGCCCTAGAAAGCAGGTAATGGCAAATCACTCCAAAATCTTGCCAAGAAAACTCCAAGCACTTTTTTTCCAGATAGTGGCCAGGAATCAGTACTGAAAATTTACTGTGAAGAAAATGAAATAGAATGTACACATCTGGACTGAACCTTTAAAAATGAGGTTCTTGAGGTTTACAAGAAGAGGTTTACATGATTTAACACTTTAAGAAGTAACAAGATCATTTCAATTAAATAGGAAGCAGATAGCTACTATCATTAATGAGTGAAACATTCTGACTCTAATTTCATGATTCTGATTTATATTTCATTTTTTTTACAAAACTGTCCCTTTATTATAAATTAGACAACCTGTGTCCCATTGGGTCATTTCAAAAAAAAATTTTTACTTAAGCAGAGAAACACAAAACCGAAGTCAGGCCTCAAAACAAGCAACGGGAGCAGGAGAGACTTCTGACTCCCTGCTGATTTTCCCATGGAATTTCCTTGTGGGAATCTGGCAGGAAGCAGAAAACTTCCTTTTCCTTCTCACAGGTAAGTGGTTGCTGCTGGGTAGGAAGAGAGAGAGAGAGAGAGAGAGAGAGAGAGAGAGAGAGAGAGAGAGAGAGAGAGAGAGAGAGAGAGAGAGATATGGGAAACTGTAATGGAATGCTGAAAATGAAGCAAACCATCAATTCCCCAAATTTCATTCTCTTGGGAGTCATGGGCCACGAATTTTGAATGCATTCTGTAAATAAGCCCATTTGAGGTGGTAACTTGATTCAAAAATTGTCACCCTGTGATACACCATTTCACTCAGTTAAAGATCATGACAACAAGAGTTATGGTATGACCCAAGCTGTTCTTTTTTTCTTCAAGAAACAGGTTACAACATGTAACTTGCTAAAACTAGTAAATATAGTTGATACATGAATATACTGGGGAAATGAAGGGTCCAGGACCCGAGGATGTGGTGGCACAGTGATTTAATGATGCTGGAGCTGCTGACCAGAAATGGTGTATACTCTGGTGGTTTGATCCTAGCTTCATGACACAGAATGAGCTCCCGTTGCTCATTCTCTGCCTCCTGCACACCCAGCATTTTGAAAGCATATTGCAAATAGATAAATGGGTACCATTCAATGAGAAAAAAACTAGGTGTGTTTGCGTATGCAAGAGAGTGGAAGGCAGCACTGGGCCTAGCCAGTGAAAGGCAACGTGACATAAGGTGAGGCGAGGCTGACCGAGGAGCCCAGAAGAGCGAGCAGCCCAAGTGCCACTAGTTAGCTGGTGTAAAGCTAGTTTTCCCCCTCGATGCACCAAGGATAGGAGTACAAGTGACAAACAGAATGAACTAGCAGTCTATGCTGCCAGGACTGCATTGTGTCTAGCATTTGTAGATTTCCTTGAAATTGTATGCTGTACACTCAATAAAAATAAGGATCTAAGACCATCCACAAACCTGACTCCTTCCAAGTAGACCTTATTCTAGCAAAATACACATCTGATTAATATCACCAATTATATAAGCCAATATTGAATTTGTTCCATTACTTGGATTACCTAGGCAATGTGATTATGAAAGGTGTAGTCACACATAAAAACTAAGCTAAGAACGTCATATATGACATAATTCTTAAAACAAATTGCTTATATATCCCAATGTCACGCGAAATATAATATTTTCATTTTTATTATATTTTAAAATGTTTTAAGTGGAGAACTTGTATAATGGTAGTTGTACATTATATTTAGCTAGTTAATTTGTGAAAATTATTACTTGATGGCAACAAAATTCTCAGTTGATGTTTCTGTGGAATGAGCTATGAAAATGCAAAATTAAGTTGTGTCACAGATATAATTAATCCTACTACAGTGTTTTTTCATTAAAGGCAGTTCAGATAATCTGATATTAAATGTTGAGAAAACATGTGATGATAAAACTAGTGATTTGTATGAATATGTGAGCAAGCTCTACAAAATATTTTTGGGGCAATTTACCAAAATTGTAAACATAACTTTGACTTTTCATATATTTTCAGTAGAGCCAGCAACACACACACACACACACACCCAAATTCACAAAATTTAGGATTACATTTTTCTTGCCATGACATTTTTATTTTGCTTTTGTGATAAATTGGACTCAAAATGGCATTTATCGACATAGTTCCTTTTGGTTACCACTTGTTTCTTGTCACCCAATATTTCATTTCTTCTTACCACCAAAGTAAGGATTACATGTTACTTACCCTAGCCTTGCTGTTCTCCTGATATACTGCTTGAGCCAGTAAGCAAGCATGTGGAAATTAATCTGGCAATGGATTTAATGAAAACATAAGACACTGCTGAGTATAGTTTATCTTCTCATATTGCCATCTGATCTATATTGAAGCTGAATTTTTTATCATCAAGCTAGTTACTAGATTGTACTTCTGGTTATACTATGGAACTTCTTTTTACAGTTTTGATTCAAGATGATACTTTTTGATCATTATTGATTTCCAAATACACAGATGTGGTGTATTATGGCATAGAATTCAACATTTTTTAAGACTCTGGGGTTTCATTTCTAAAAATGTATGTCATTGGAACAGTATACGAGTTCACAATACTGAGCTGAGTAATTTTCCTTACTTACGCTTCCTTCCTTATATATAATCAAATATATTTTAAAATATAATTTTAGAATGCATCTTTCTTGTTATCCTGTGAAGTTATATTTATTTCACATTCTATAGATCACACTGAAGATACAGTACCATTTGGCATAGATTCAATCTTTTTAGCAGTATAGTTTGCATATCTAAAAGGTTTATTTTAATACCTTTGAGAAGGATTTGATTTCATGGTTTGTATTTTATCCCAGTTTTAAAAAAACTTTTAAACCAAACATTGCTTTTAAAATATTTTTGAATCATTTTGTAATTGTTGGAGGCAGCATTAGGTAGAATGCTGAGCATATACATCTTGTTTGTGAAAAACAGAATAACCTTTGCATATTTCATAAATAGTTATCTCACATGCATTATTCACTTCACTGTTCTATAATAATTCTATCAGTAATGTAATCTTCATTATTTGTGCTGAGTGAAATGGTGGAATACAAATGAATATTATCCATCCTCATATTGCGGGTATGTTTCATACTTCAATAGAAGCATCGATCTTGTTCCAATACCTCGAAAGATGTAAATATTATCTGTTACCTGAAAAAACACATGAGAGAGGTGCATCCTAAATATTAAGCAAATGTGTAGAATTGTCACTTAATGGAGAAGGATTACCTTTTTTCTTATGTTGTTCTATTTTGCATCTCTTCTTACGGGAAATTATGGGTTAAGATTTTCTTTGTGTTAGAAGGGCACTGTTGCATGAATAGATTGTTGCTGAATTTTCTAAATCTAGAGTTTAAAATAGATGTATAAGTAACGAGCTCTATACCCATGCTTCACTGCCAAACTATGTGAACAGCTTAATTTTGGGGGAGGAAAATAAGGGGGGGGGGAATTGTGCCTCTGCCTACCAGTATCCATCAATATTCTGGCTAGCGTTCTGTCAGTGTGTGAGAGAGTTGAGGGCTGTTTGGAAACTGAAACAGTATTTGCTGTGTGAGCAAGAAGGAGACAGCAAGGAGCCTGGGCGTAGCTTAGTTTCTGTACGAAAGCTGGTTGCTGCTGCGAAATAAATAAATTGGGGGGGGGAGTAAAATATGAAATCTATATAAAGCGAAATACCATTCATATATCATCACAAAATCTCCAGAACTGTAAAGCTTACAAACTTAAAATTTGGCACATATGGTCCTCTTGGCTTTTAGGTGCTTGCTAAGAAAGGATTTTTCTAAATCAGTGGTCACGGCCCACTGGTGGTCTGCGAGAAAATTTTGGTGGTCCGCAGAGAAATGCCACCCCCAGAGCAACCCCCAAAGGAATTAATCCAGGCTGCGCAGGAACACAAGGCTGTGCCGCCCACATGGCCCACAGGAACCCTTGCCTCCCACTCACTCCTTACCTGGCAAATTTGCATGCTAAATTGCTATCTTTCCTTTCTTTTTTTTCTCTGACCATCAGCTGTCAGAGAAGATTTAGATTAGCTAGAAAGCAGGAAATCGTTGGATTTCTTGCTTTCTAGCTAATCTTTAGATCTTTGGCTCTGCTTAAAAGCAGAGCCGAACCTTCCTTAGGACTGAAGCTTCTATTTGTCAGTGCAAACTCAGGTAGCCAATAGCAGATAGATAGATCTCTGAATGAATCTGTGATTCTGTGAGCAACTTAATCTGCCCTCCTGCTTTGCCTGATTTTGGGTAAAAGTTGCTCTTTTTTATATAAAAAATGCAATATTTACATACCGTATATACTTGCATATAAGCCGATCTCGCGTATAAGCCGACCCTTAAAAAACTACCCCAAAATGAGGCGTTTTGCAAAAACTCGCATTAAATTAGAGGGAAATAAATAAGAGGGAAAAATATAGAGGGAAAAGTCGGTAGGACAAAAGTTGCGGCTCATCGTCCATCCAGGGAGAAAGGCTGCAAAGGTCCAGGCGAGGGCTGCAAAGGGCCAGGCGAGGGCTGCAGCAGCGACTTAGCGTGACGACTTGCTCCAGCAAATCAGATTTATGTGCGTATAAGCCGACCCCCAAATTTTTGGGGAAAAAAAAGCGTTCTAAAGTCGGCTTATATGCGAGTATATATGGTACATGGTGTGTTGTGAGTTAATTTGGTGAATTTGCTTGCTAGCAAATGTTATGAGTTTGCTTGCAAGCAAATTTTTTGTGACAGACTCAGGTAGTTGATGCCAGAAAGATAAATCTCTGAATGAATCTGTGATTCTATGAGCAACTCAAGCCTGCTTTGCCTGATTTTGGGTAAAAGTTGCTATTTTTTTGTAAAAAATTCAATATTTACATAAATATTTATAATATTTACATATAAGCCATGCCCAGCCAGTCACATGACCACTAAACCACACCCACAAATTAGGCCACATCCACAGAACTGATTAAGAAATTTGAATCCCACTCCTGCCTCTGTTTGCGTGTGTGAGAGAGAGGGAGAGAGGGAGAGAGGTTAAATCAGATCTCTCTCCCCCTTCTCTCTGCCCTCTCCCCCCTCCCCTCTCTCTCCCCCCTCCCCCCTCCCCTCTCTCTCCCCCCTCCCCCCTGTACCTCCCTCCCTCTCTCCCCCTCTCTTCTCTCTCTCCTCTCTCTCTCTCCCTTCTCTCTCCCCTCTCTCCCCCCCTCCCCCCTCTCTGAGGTATATACCATGCATTATGTCCTTTTAATGCCCTTTAAAAAGCCAGTTCCCCCCAAAATCAGCTCTGTTATTCCAATCCTTATGTTAAGGTGTAGTTAAATCCAGAGGTATTTGTATATATTGAACTGTGTATGAGAATGCAGCCTTCATGTTTTGATATTTTAATCTTAAGGACAATATACAGAGAATGCCTCTCCCTATGTAATGACTTTCCTTCAGACCATCATTTACTCTTTGTTTCCAATTGACTTATCTAGAGGAAAGATTCCACAGAAAGAGTTGGAGACACTGTTTCCTGGAAAGAGTGCTGATTTTACAAGTGAAAACTTTTCTGCTGCTTGGTATTTAATAGAGAACCATTCAACAGCCAGGTTAGTGTGAATTTTGTGTTAATATTTCTTTTTCATATTTAAGGAGTGTCAGCAATGTGTTTTTTGGCAAAGAATTCTGGGTGATGTAGCTGCAAGTCAGTCCCTTTGAAACAGATGAGACTTATGATCTGGATGAACTTGGTTGCATTACTTTAAGCGGAAACTATATTCTTCTCATTTAATCTGGGTTCATGTCTCTGCTCATAATTGTTTTTCAGTGTGGATTTATTATAAAACACAAAATAAAGAATGCAGGTTTTTAGAAATAGATATTTTTACAATAGGCAATGCCTTGATATTAGCACATTTTTAAATAGTCCTTCAATGTTTTATTGCTTATTTAGGTGAAAATTTGTGTTTCCTATTTCACAATTGCATTGTAACATTCATTATTCTATAACTTCCCATATTTGAAACCAAAAGCTTTTTTTTCTCCTGGAATTCAGTCACCTAGACAGTAGCCATAATTCATAGTTGGAGTTCCTTGTATATATTTACTTATTTTAATTAAATATCCCTTCTCTTGGTATTTTTGCTGAACTAAATACATTTGTCATTATGACAAGAATAAACAAAAGTACAAGGTTAGAAAAGAGAAAAATTAAAAGGCAAAAGATCCAATTATTGTAACCAGTAACAGCAACAAGGCAGTGAGAGATTTCTAGAAATGACATTTCAGTCTGTTATATCATTCAGCTGTAGGCAATTTTGTTAATTTGTCTATTTGTCAACGTCCTATTTTTGGGTGAGGGATTCTCCATTTCTCTCTCTTTCTCTCTCACACACATACACAGTCTCACCCACTTTCTCAGGCAGAAGAAACACATAGAGTAAAAAAGCATATTAGTGATCAATACAATAACTATTGTTTCATGCTCATTTAGCAGATACTATACAAAGCTTTTGTTTGAATATTGTTGGCATGGAAACCAACAATATTCTGCTTTTTCTACCTTTCCTGAATTATTTCCATGTCTTCCTTATCTTCCTGAAGGTGGAGTTTTCATGAGTTACCAAACATTAAGATATTCTTCCTATTTGTATAAAAAGTACATACTGGAATTAACTTGCCTCCAATGGATTGGTGGATTACAGCACGTCATTATATATTTTCTCTAAATATAGAATTATTGGGCTTGATATTTTATTAAGATAAATATGACCTGTCATTTCATCTTTACTGTCTGAATGCCATCTGTCTTTTTCTTTGGTTTTAGTTTTGATCAGCTTAAAATGGCAGTGATAAATCTGAGGAAACAAGCCAACAAGAAAAACGAGGGCAATCTACAGTATGTCAAAGGAGGTCTCAGCACTTTTTTTGAAGCACAGGATGCCTTGTCAGGTAAGTCTCAGGACTACAAAAGAATTCTACGAATTCTAATGGAGTGGAGGAATCTTAAGGGTTTAAGTGACATAAGCACAAAGGGCAGTGAAAATGTCTGACAAGCTGCACATCAATTGAGGGGGGAAATTGGTGAGATATTTTATAAAGTACTTGCAATTTACCATTACTAAGGATATGGCTAATTATATTTCTGTACCTGTTTATTCTACTGTGGTGATTGAGTCTTCTGCAATATTGAAGTATGAATTGGATATGTATTTTCTGTGATTAAATGCATAAGTAATCCCAAATATTTACAAAATTTTACGAGAGCTATATCACATTTCCTAAGTAAAAAATCGATACAGTAATTTATCTTAGTATTCAATCTTAAAGTTATTTTAAAATAAGAAAATGAACCAATTCTTTCATTATGTTATACACTGAAATGTGAAAATGATTCTCACCCCTTATTAGGTGAGAGCTACATTTCACAAAAGAAAGTATTTTTTCAACATTTATTCTTTAGATGTAGTATTGTTTTATTAGATATCACTACTGTCAGTTATACATAATTTTGTCTTTCGCTTTTCATTACATTGCATTTCTTTGCTTGCTGAGGGTGCTCTGTAAATCATGTAATCCATGCCTTTTTTCTAATATCTATTTGTCATTTCATAGGAATAAATTTCTAGTTTTATCCAATGTATAAAATGGGCAAATAATGAACAATTTAAACCATTGCAGTTAAAATACCTAAAATTGAAGAATCTTAGATTCAAAGATTTTTCAAGATAAAATAGAATGTTTATAGATTACATCTTTGCTTGAAATTTTGTTTATAATCCTTTGTGTTTGATAAAGTAAAGATGTTACTATTAAATGATACCAATTTTACAATGTAGCTGAAGAATTTGTGAAAGTATTGAACATTTCTCAAATGGTGTTGTGGATGGATGAACATTCTCAAATGTTCAGTTACATTGTGAAGTTGGCATCATCTAACAGCAACATTTTTAGAAAATGCATATCAAGTCTTGGATTGCTCTGTCATTAATGCAGCAATTTCTCAATTTGCAGAAACTCATTTTCCATTTCAGATTTAAAACAGTGTTTTTGAAGATACTTTACATTATAAATTGCTACAGTAGCTTTAAAATAGGAGATCAGATATGATATACAGAAAACATAGTTTTTTGGTTTATTTTTGTTTTATATAATAATTTTTATTCCCAATATTTTTTGACAGTCAGGTTCAAAGATGAGACCTGAAAAACAAAGCTCCCATTTTCCTGTAACAGAAATTAATGAAGACTTTAACCTGTCTTTGGTGGGAATGACTTCAATAAGTATTCTTACAGTGCATTGTAATTGAGTACAATAGTCCAGTGACTAAACCAGAAGTTAAGCAAGACTTCCACTGATTAAACTAGATTGCTACAATGTTATTTCAGTATCCATCTCAAAGACACAGCTACCTATGGAAATTCATGTACAGAATTCCATTCTTCATATTACTTAAAATATCCCTATCCATAAATATCCCTATCCATATGCCCTTAAATTGTACTACAGAGTAGCCAAGGAAAATATATTTAATAAGAACCTGAGGAGAAAGGAAGCAAATAATAAAAGTTGGAATTATTTTCATATGGAAGTTACAGCAAAAACTATTCCTTCCAGATTTTTTGTTTGTTTGTTTATACATGTACCCGAGGTGGGATTCAAATTTTTTAACAACCGGTTCTGTGGGCGTGGCTTAGGTGGTGGGCATGGCTTGGTGGGCATGTTATTGGCTGGGTGTGGCCAACTCAATATCAGTCACATTGAGGCATGCTTCTCGCCTGACCTCTCATGACTTTGGGAATGCTGCAAGAGTCATAAGTGTGAAAAATGATCATAAGTCACTTTTTTCAGTTCCATTGTAACTTTGAATGGTCACTCCACACAAGCAAAGTACCAGCAAAGGAGAGGAAAAAACTCTAGAGAAGTTCCAGAGACAGGAATTCTAGTCCTGCCAACAATGTAATAAGGGTTAATGGAGAGGCAGTTTCTATAATCAACACCAGAATGTTTCCTTCCTGCCTTCCTTACAGGATTAGGCCAGTAATTTCTTCTAACAACTGGTTCTCTGAACTGCTTAGAATGTTAACAACCGGTTCTAGAAAATAGGTGCAAACCTGTAGAATCCCACCCCTGCATGTACCCCAAGGTAATGTAGGAAGTCCCATAGAGCATCCAAGCCTTCAAGAAGACAGGACACCTGAATGTTTCAAGCACTACCAATACTTCCTAATCCCCACCACCAGATGCGTCACAGGCCTTAGGACCTAACTTTGAAATTTTATTTAAATAAATAAATAAATCAAGCAAGCAAGCAAGCAACCTAAGGAGTGGGAAATTGGTAGAGTTAAGGCAGTGTTCCCAACTACTGTTTGTGGAGACCAGTGGTTGAAAAAAGAATGGAAGGGGAAATTATACAATAGTGAAATAATAATTGTGTATGATTTGTCATATCCCAAAATGCCATGTTGGTATTTCTGACTTTCAAATTAGGCATATATGAACATGACTTTACCTACATAATGTAGCATAAAAGGCATTTACTTCTTCAAAGTCAAGTAACCAACAAGAGCTTTTAGCCAATGTAAAACTAGAGCTACTTTAAGCTCCACACAAGAAAGTGAAATATATAGCAGAACTGTCATGGTAATTAGAAGACTAAATAAGAGAACATACTCATGCCCAGATGATTAACTTTACTGCCAAAATCATAGCATAAGCTTAGCAGCATAGTGAAGTTTAGAAGTCTGGAGGATCTGGCTCTTATCATAATGCCTGTGTCACTAGATCACAAATTATCTTGTAACAAACATGTGCTGTTCAAATCTATGATATATCTCTTTCATCCATTAAAATAGTTGGAATTTAACAAGTTGTTTTATTTCAGCTATCCATCAAAAACTAGAAGCGGATGGAACAGAAAAAGTAGAAGGATCCATGACGCAAAAACTAGAGAACGTTCTCAACAGTAAGTTTTGTACAATGCTCCTTCTTTTATTTTAAAAATAATAAAATGGATTTTTTCCCAGCATTTGTTTCTGAATCTTAAAACTATATGAAACTTGATAATTTACTACTTGAATTCTGACAGTGTTGCAGAGACTAATGCTTGAAATTAAAAAAAAGGTTTAAAAAGTTCTGATGCCCTGTAGTATTCTGACAGCCTTTAATAACAAAGGGGTAATGTGGGTCTATTTGTTTAAACTCTATCATTTAAATTGAGGAAATGGATTTAAATAAATGGTGAGTTGAATCTATGTAACTGGTTTTTAAAGTAAAGTTTCCATAGAAAAAGGTTAAGTTTCAAGCAAGATATGATCAAATGCAAATTTAAAGTTTACTTTTAAGGAAAATGGGAGTGTAGAAGATGAATTCAAAGTCATCAGCCTTTTTATTTCTTTAGTCTCATCTATACTGAATTATAGCTTTCAGACTTTTTAATTTTTACAGCTTCCTTTATAGCTTCAAGAAGTTTCACACCTGACTAGTTATTTAACATATTTAATCCAGTTATTCCTGTAGAACTGTTAAGATACAGTATTTTTTATTATTATTATTTTAAATAAGCAACTCTTCCATAAATGAAAATAAGAAATTTATCTTTTTAGAATGGCATTTTGCAGATAGATATTTATGACAGACTTTAAAACATTTTTTTCAAATTAGTACTTTTTAAAATTTTTGATGGAGAGTTAATCAAACAACCTCAGAATGGCACACTTGAAAAATATAGAAAAATAGCAATGAAGTCTTAGATATACCAGAAAATACGTTTTCTCTAATTCACTGTTTTTCTTTGCATAGTTTTGAATATATTAGCTTTCTGTTCAGATTAAATAAAAGCAGCATGTCTCAAGCCCAGAAAGGAAAGTGGCTTGTTAATTTTCCCTATACCTTTAATAATTCCATATTGCCTCTAATACTGATGCTTTGGACCCCATTAATGAAGTGGCTGAATTCAGGGAAGAAAATGCATGAAAAATACTAGTGGACAAAAATACTCTTCATAATAATATATTGAGTTCCAGTCTAAAGAAATGCAGAAATTAGCAGAGTTGTGCTCATGTGGAAGGAAGTTGTTTTGGATCTAATCTTCATTCTTGTTCCTTTCCTTTGTATCCCTCGGTGTCATGAAACGCTGTGCAGAAGGACTAAAAGATCCCCTAAGGAACATGACAAGTCCTGAAGGGCTGCAGGGAGAATGAGTGAATTGGCACAAATCCCTGCCTGCCCTGTCCTTTCAGCAGAAGAGCATGCCCCAAATCACTTTTGGCTCTGTGACTAGCCATTAACTTTCAATTGACGCATTTTTTTCCAGTTTCTGGCAAGGAAGAAAATTTATCTGGAAAAGAACTTTATTTTCCATAGGGCTTGGACTGACTTGACCTTTCTCAGGAAATCAGGTTAATGTTATAGAGAAGGTATATATAATACATGGGTAATAGATTCCAACTAAATGAAATGATTGAATTATTTCAAGTAGTAGCTGTATATAATGTTGGATTTCACTTTGCCATTTTATTCAAGAGACATGAATGCATCTCAAAGAAACAGAATGTGACGGGGAACTGCACTTGTTTCCTTTCAAGAGCTCCACTCTCTCTCCCTCTCCCTCTCCCTCCCTCTCTCTCCCTCTCTATATACATACATAAGCACCCACTTTTTTTTAGAGAAAGATATTTCAGTGCAAGAAAATGCACATTGTGGGCATATCCAGATGATTTTGTTAACTTTTTTTCAAAGAGGAAATCCTAGAGAAGCTATTTTCCTTTATTCTGTTTGTATCCTGATCTGAAGATTCTTTCCCTTAAAGTGTTTTAGAATTTTAGAATATAAGCATAGCCTGTGAAAGAGAGAGAGAGAGGTGGAAATGTTTTTTCTTCATTCTTTTTGTGACATTGTGTATATTATTTGCAGCTTATAAATAGAATTACTTCATCTCAGCCATACAAAATATATGTTTTTGTATATCCGTAACTAATTTATCTCAATATTTAGGTGGGTGGGTGGGAAGGGAACATACAAGAATAATATGCATATTATTATTTTTTATAGAAGAATAAAGGTAATAGTTCTGAGAATCCTATAAAAAGGAGGTGAAATTGCTAGTATAAAATTAACTGAATGGGTACCAGTACTTTTGAAAGAAAGAGTTTTTTTAAAAAATACAAATAACCGTTAATAAAAATTAGAAGAAGCTTTATTTTATCTGAAAACAACAATAATTTTTCCCAAACCATAAAACTTTGGAAAAGAGACTTTAGTTAAATACACCGGGAATATGGTGCATTAGGAAGGTGAATTTTTATTGACTAGTTTTCTTTGTGAACATCATTTTTATTTTCATAAATCTGATAACATATTTTCCCCCTAATTCCTGGTCTTTTTTACTGAAAGGGTACTTTATACTATTATTAGAAGGATTTTTGCAGATGTTCTTTTTAAAAGCAAGTTCTATGTAGCTTTTAACCTTTGAAACAGTTGGAAAAAAATAAAAAATATCCTAATGCTCTTGAAGTTTCCCAAGTATGATTATTCATAGTTTAAAATTTTTAAAATTAAATGACCAAAATATATCAAATTTGAAACAGTGGACAAATAATGCCATATTATTACTGGTTTTAATTAAATACCTTTTTAAAAGCATTTCGTGACCATTTTAATTATTTTACTATCTCCTAATTAGAGTGTTATTTTCCTTTCACTATTCATGTTTGCTAATCGTTTTCAATCATAGGACATTGAAAATAAAATTATTAGCAATGTCATGTTTGAATATCAAGTAACTTTGTCTCCCTCTTCCTACCAAATAAAATGTAGTAGGACCAATTCTCTTGACAAAACAAAGTTTCTTGCATTAGGGTCTTGAAACATCAACAGTGTTTAAACGCTATTTAGATATAACAATTATTTTACAAAGGCTACTTTTAACATGAGCAGGCCACCCACAGTGTTGTCGAGAGAAAATGGCATGCAAGCCACCCAGTGAGACTGATGTAATTTTTTCATCTTTGCTTAAATTATAGTCACTAGACCAGATAATGTAGAAAGTTTTACAGGCAGCCATCAAAAGGGATAGAAACATTCACTTTTTTTCTGGTTAATTAAAGATAAGTCACAAGTTGGGGGAAAATTAACATATTTGACACATCTTTATTATGAGAAGGAAAGGAAAGGACTTTTTTTGATGGGGTTTAACTCTGAAACATGCCCAACAAATTTTAAAAACTAAATGCTCTTAAATGTAACAAGTAAATATTTGAATATTTTATTATTTGAACAGCTTAATGCAGAATTTCTCAGTCCTTGCTTGAAACCATACAGCTCCCCTCAAAATCATGGAATTTGACACAGAGAATAGGGTCAAAATTTGTGATGTGATTAATGGTTTAAATCATTATTTTAACGAAATGTCCTAATGGAGTTCTTCAGTGAAAAAGAATAAAAAGTCCCTTTCAGATATATGTGGCTCAAATGTCACAATATTGGTACTCTGTCTTCTGTATTCAGTGAATTTTAAGTTACTCTGTTTGTATCAGTAAAATTAAGTTCATGCTTATTTCATTGTGTTCTGTGAGGAAAGGAGAATATTAGTAACAATCAAATTGCCTACAAGACATAGCTGGAACCATATAATTCAGTTTTGTAGCCAAAGGAAACTCTAAAGTTATGCAATGAATTTCAAGCATTTGCTTCAGGAATGGAAGTTGTTTTAAATGCACTTTGGTTTCTGCCGCGCAAAAAATCTAAGCAACCAATAGTAAATATTGATTCAGAACATTTATAAGCCAAAACATTTCTAATATAAACACTTACCGTTGTTGATGTATGTTTACTTGTATAAAAAACTTGATAAATTTTTGATTAAATTTAGCAAGAGCTGCAGCTTATCTACTTCTTTGTCTCCTTCATTTAAAAGGGGCAAGTAATACCGCAGATACATTGTTCCAAGAAGTTTTGGGCCGCAAAGACAAGGCTGATTCAACAAGAAATGCCTTAAATGTTTTACAGCGCTTCAAATTTCTTTTCAATCTTCCATTAAATATTGAAAGAAACATTCAAAAGGTACTAATATTACAAAATGCAAGTTAAAATGTTGTGCCCCAACTTTCCGATACAAATTTCTTAAAACTTGTTTTTATGTTTTTAAGGGAGATTATGATGTAGTCATTAATGACTATGAAAAAGCAAAGTCATTATTTGGAAAGACTGAAGTTCAAGTCTTCAAAAAGTGTGAGTTTGGCATTTTGTTAAATGTGATTTTAATTTTAGTGGGGAAGATTCATAATATGAGAGCAAACTCAGAATTCCTATCTGTGCTGAGTAGTTTTATCTTCTGCTTATATAGCATTGTAGTGTTTGAAATGCTTTCTTAAACTGTGTGGCAATGTTTCTGCCTCGGAAATATATATTATTTTGTACTGTGCATAACAAGACTCGTAGCTGGTAATTTTCAGATTATGTTTCATGAGATTGATTGGCTTTGTGGATGTATTTTTTAATGAGTTCAAAAATTGCAGTTTGCAATTATAAAATAATTCAAGGTATATTTGAAACTGATATTTCTTAGTTTAAAAACAGAAAAAGGGCTGTTGTTATTCTGAAAATATGCATTTCCAGATTGATCAATTCATAGTTACATGGACTTTGAAATGAATTGAATTATAATATAAATTAAAATTTTCTGACTAAAAGATTCGAGAAATTTAGGAAGACTTGAGAGCCAACAAGGTTGATACTGAAGTAACTTCTTATACTTTGTTCATTTGAATTATAAAGGTTATAAAAATAATTTAACCTTTAGCGATTAATGGCATTTATTCTAGGGTTTATTATGGTGTTGTGTTTTGAAATTGTAGATTATGCTGAAGTTGAAACACGAGTTGAAGCATTAAGAAAACTTCTTCTGGATAAATTACTTGAGACACCATCAACATTACATGACCAAAAACGCTACATAAGGTTACCTTTTTTATTTTTTTTAAAAAAAATATGTTCTTTATATAGGCAGTAACATTTCCTTGTTATTATATGAGAAAACATCTTACTAAAGAACAATTAGATATACTGTATATTTTGTATCCAGAATACTTTTCTACAAACCAAAAAATTCTTTTTATTAATATTATAAAGAGAACCAAAAACAGCATAAGCTCTCCATTTCAAACAAGCAGTTGAACTGGCAATTTTAGCTTTTCTTTCTATTCATTCTCAGACTATAGCACTACCTCATACATTGCTTTCAACATTATATGCAGTTTTTATTTTATTCCTTTTTTAGGATTTTGAGCAGTTTCTAGTTGCTGTACTACATTATATTATAGAATTTCATTTTCTGTGCATGTAAGATAGGGTTCACTGCTCCATTATATATAAAAGAGAAATACCATTTTTATGTTTAATAGTTTAAAAGAATTTGGAGAAAATCATTTTTGAAAATGTGCTAAATTTTGAATGATTTGGGAACTTGTCTAACTGATATAATGCATTCCTTTACTACCATGTTTCTCCAACACTACGGCCTCCACTAATAGGAAGGCCCAGCATGATTTCTAGGCATGAGGTGAAATTAAGCCCCACCCCCAAAAATTAGAGCTATTTAATCCATGCGTTTCCCCGCCATTTCTCACATTGTTCATGAGAACTATTTGAGGTGAAGAGAAATGGGGGGAAGAGTGGGTGGGGTGGGGAGAAAACTTGCCTTTAGGAGTGCCCTGCAGGTAGCCTAGATTAGAACACCCTGATCTACCAATAGAACATCAACTGATAGAAGCTCCCCGAAGGCAGAGTCCTTCAGTAGAAGCGGCCTCGGGGCGAGCATACATGCACACTTCCCTTGCCATGAGGCTGTTTCTATTGGCTGATGAAAGCTCCCCGAAGGCAGAGTCCCCAGCCGCTTCGGGGCGAGGCATGGCTGTCTGTGTCCCCTCGCCATGAGGCAGTGTCTTTTGGGCAATGGAAGCTTCCCAAGGGAAGTCACCAGCCTCTTCGGCCAGGAGAAGCGGCCTCGGGGCGAGCACACACGCACACTCCCCTCACTGCGAGGCCGCTTCTACCAGCCGATCGAAGTGGCTGGTGACTGCCCTTGGGGAGCTTCCATTGCCCGAAAGACACTGTCTAATGGCCATACCTGTATACTTCTTCATGCTGGGCAATCCTGATTCAAAGAAAACATGTAAGAGCCAAAATAGGTTTGCCACAGGAGATAATATTTAAAACCATTGCAGCAGAAGTGGGAATTTGTATGAGGTTTGAACTATAAGACCTCTGAAGCACTTTTGAGTATACCTCATCCCATATATCCTGAAACCTCTTTATTTTTTATACAGTTGACAACTCAGAACATACACTTTCATGCTGTCCTTTTCAAAATACATACCATACGGAATATTGTAGAAGCCAGTGCTGATTTATTTAAAATTCATCCCCTACATACATTACAAAATCTGCAGAACATCAGCTGACCATTTTTTCCAGTCAAAATCTTCCCCTAAAGAAAATTCTTCACTTTTCAAAGCTATAAGGACTAATCTTATAGAATGTCCAAATTGAGCATTGTTCTCTTTTTAAAATCTATATCACAAAAGTTTTGACTTAATTGTCTATTTATGGATCTTTCCTTCAGTTATGTACAGTACATGTAGGACAGATTCCCCATGTCTGACTTGATTTCAAAAAAGGGGAGCTTTGCTTAGTAGTATACAGGTATTCTTGACTTACAACCACAATTGAACCCAAAATTTCCATGGGTAAGCAAGGCAGTTGTTAAATAAGTTTTACCCCATTTTATGACTTTTTTGCCACAGTTATTAAGAAAATCATTGCAATTGTTAAGTGAATCATGTAGTCGTTAAGTAAATATGATTTCCCCATTGACTTTGCTTGTCCTAAGCCATCTAGGAAGGTTACAAATGGTGAATCACATGACTGAGGGACAATGCAACTGTCATAAATACATGCCAGTTGCTAAGTGACTGAGTTTTGATCACATGATCATAGGGATGCTGCAAGAATCCCAAGTGTGAAAACTGCTCATAAGTTGCACTGTTGTAACTTCTAACGAATGGTTGTAAGCTGCGGGCTACCTGTAGTTTTGAATCTCAGTTTCAGGCATCTGCAGTAGAGGAGTAAAAGAACTACTGCAGGCTAGAATAAATACTAAGTAGATGGTCAAAAAGTTTGATCTGGTATAAAGTATATGCTGTTGTTGCTGTTTTAGATAAAGTATCTGAAGAATGAAATCAAATAAAAACAAGACTAAAAATAAACAAATGAGTAGATCCATGCAACATTTCCCTGAAAGTTCTTAAACAGGTCAAATTTAAATTTGATTTTTGAGTAAAAATTTGGTTCTAAGATGTTTTTTTTTTCCATACTCGTGGAAAATAGACAGTTAATATCTTTAGAAAGGGTAGAACATTCAGGAAATTGCAAACAATTTAACCTATTGTTTCTTCAATTGTGGAAAGAATTATTAAAAACAATAATAGGCGTTTTGGAGTATTACTGAGGTACTGAAAATGCAACCTGCAATGGTAATTCTTGTCTCACTAAGCCTTTAGAGTGTCAACAGGTAAATGAAAGCAAACAATATTTAATTCTCGGACTCTTGAAAAAAAAGGGTCTCACTTAGCTCAGTAATCATGAAATATTTGATTGACAACTGACTGAAGACAAGGAACAAAAAGTTTGAATAAAGTTTTTAGTTGAGTCAGATCAGACATTTGGTTCCTTCCAAATGGGAACGAGTGCTTTCTTGACTTGTTTATAAGTTACTAGTTTCTGGAATCAGGATGAATTGCAGGTTTTCTCAAAGTGATGAAGTACAAAGCAGCTGCAAAAAAAGATATCATGAATGAACATACAACATTATAGCAGATGAAGTTCAGTCAGAATTCCAAAGTAATCCTTACTGGCACAAATACAGTATTTTTATCTTCATATTAATTGATACATCTGGAGAAGGAAATTTGATAGTAAGTTAAATCAGTAAAAGCACTCGGTATAGAGAAATCTCAAAGAGAAGAAAATAGTAACTGTTTTTGGATACAGTTCTGTACAAATCAAAGGCAAAAACTGCCAACAATTGCAGTTACTGTAATTGAAAACTGTATTTGGAATTGTGAGGAGGCTAAAGCAATTTGCTCCCCCCAAAAAAAGAATAATATTTTTTTTCATTGTAAAAATGGTAGCTCTGATAAATGCCAAGAGCTGACAAGCAATTCCAGAAATTGGTGTCATTGTGGACATGCCTAGTCACAAAATATACCAGAAATCAAACAGGATTGTGGTTGCTTCTCTACAACCAATTTAATAGTGGTGGAATAACAGCTATTTCATTTATTTCCAGAAGTATTTCAGGTTACTTCTAAGCAGATGGTCACATTTTCAAGTTACGGAAAGTTATGTAGCCCTCCATAATATTTCTTTTATAAGATTACCTTGGGGCCCCATTCATATGTGCCAACATGCAGCTTTATAAAATGATATAAATATTTTGTAGTCATCCTTGGGAACAATAATTGTGTGGGCATCTGAGTCTTTGCAGTGTTTCAGCTTTCCATTTATTTACTCATTTTTAATTTTAAAAATCTAAAAGAAATATTATGAAACTGTTGGTTCCAAAATTATGATTTTGTGTGCAAAGTTGAACAATGAAGAAAAGTACAATGGAGGACATGGATTAATTTTTGGAATATTCTAGAAAGAGCTATAGGCTATTATTAAAGACTAGTCAAAATAGTAAGCATTTGCCTATGAAAGCCAGTAGGCAATGGGACTGACTCAATGGTACCTAAGACATAGTGATAGAAAGAAATTTGCTCCCTTCTTTTTTAAAAAAACAACAACAATAACTTTGAGTGAACCAGAGAAAAAAATTGACAGAATTCATGCAACCAGTGAAACAGTTTGTATGTTTTATTTTTCCAACATCAGTCATGGTTATTAGTTTATATAATAGAAAAGGGGGAGGGAGTGGTTAGAGATGCCTTCATGACTTGTGGGTAATTTCCCAATAGCATCTGCTTAAAGTTTTTGTTTTTGTGTTCTAAATCTTGTTGAAAGAGCCTCATTTAGATGTTATGCATTGCTTAGAAAAATGCTACCTTATCAAGAATGCAAAATCAGCATCAGTCTAAATTGGCAATTTGATTCCATAAGAGGTATGATTTAACATGGGCAGAGATTACTGTTCAATTAAATCAGGATTTAAAGGAACTATTGAGTAATGAATTATTTAATGAAAAGCAACTTTAAAAAGTTTAGGGGGTAATGGCATATTTGTTAATAATACCAATCATGTGGAACTGCAAAAGCTTCTTTATTAAGGAACACAGGATCATTTGAAGATTCATATATTGGCCTCTCATTGTCTGTGGCTGTATATAATGCAGTGAGGATGAGGCAAACAGTGCCATCTCTTGTAATTCATAACTATTTTAAGGAATTTACTTGCTTCAGACCCAGTAGTAATTGATGAGCAGCAACACTCATGAATTCTGTCATCGCATTTAGTGATCTCGTATATGACTATGTGCAAAACTTTCTGGACCCAACAGTTCTTGGTGAAAGATCACCTAACATTCAGATTTGGAAATGTATGCTTGTTTTTCCAATGAAGAATACAATTTGCTCAAGTAACCATCTGAATGGGGGTGCTTTGTGTAATTTTTTCTCCCATGTCATCTTTCAAAAATGGATAATGAATAATTGTTCTGTTGATAAACTGGAGCTGCTCCAAGAGCTTAAAAGTGGGTTGGGGCCTTCTCCATCTTTATAAAATATAGAAACGAAGTGATGCTAAGTCAGAGCAGGCAATAGGCTCAACTGCTATTCTGTGCCATCTAACAAATGGCACATGTTATAACTATGCCTCTATTTCTATCTTTAAAGGATTAAATACATCAGTTTGTATTGACTTTTTAGCTTTCTGTTGCAAAGACAAAATCTTGAATCCATGCCAATGTTGAATGAACATGGACTGACTTAGCTATATTAAATAATGCCAAAGCTTTCAAACCACATAGAATGAGGTGACTTACTTAGGCTTAAATGATTAATATTGTCTTGATATGTTACCAGGATATATTACATAAGCCCCTCCTATGTTAAAACATTACTATGCACTGGTAATATGGGTTGTCATGAGTTTGGGTCCCACTAGCTGCTCTGATTAACAATCGTAAACACCGCATGCAATATTAAGAGTCCCATAATAAACACAGCAAGTCTGGGTCTGATTAGCGCCTGGGTGGAAGCATACACCAGAGCTCCATCTGCATCAGCTTCCATTCCATGGAAGAAAGGCAGGATATAAATCTAATAAACAACTGCACTAGGATAAGGATGTGAAAACTACTTTACTCTTGGAAAACAGCATACTGGTACACTTGCCAATATAATTATGTTGAAACAGTTTCCCTGTCACAAAGAAAAGATATATCTCATTTAACTTTTAAAAAAAACACAAGTTCATGAAATGATAGGCTGTGTTTTCAAAGCTATAAAAGGAGCTGCCTGCTTTTTGGGTGCTATTTTTTAAATGTGACCCTGACAAACACTGGGTAATGAAGGTCACAAAACTCACATTTCAATTATGTTTTCCTAACTATGTGCTGCTCTAAATGCGGAAACTTATTTCTGAATGCAATGAGATAAAATATTCAGACATTAAGAATTAATCACACTTTGTGAAGAAACAATTTCAGATTTTTGGCTGTCCTTCTAAAGGGGTATCAGAGGTGAAAGGAGGAAAAAAAATGAAGTTCCTAATAACTTAGGAGTAATCTCAATAAAACCTAATCATAAGTCTTGTCCATTAAAAACTGTTTCCTCTTTTTATCCATCCCTGCCCCGAATGTATGAAAATAATGAAATAGAAGCAGATTAAGTAGGTTTATGCAAATTCATATTAAGAAGCCAGTTTAAAATAGTGCAGTTTAGCAAAATAAAGTAAATAAAGAGGGAAGCATATTTGTGCTACATAAGAAAATTAAAAAGTTTGAATGTTTAAATCCAGGTTATTTGGGTAGCAAATTATGAAAGAATCTGCCAAGTATTGTGATCAGTTCCAACTGCCTATATACAAGCAGTTCTTGACTTACAACCATTTGCTGAATGACTGTTCAAAGTTATAACAACATTTTAAAAAATGACTTATGATTGTTTTTCACACTTACAACTATTGTAGCATTCCCCTGATCATGTGATCAAAATTGGGACACTTGGTAACTGGCATGTATTTTTGATGATTATAGTGTCCTGGGGTCATGTGATCTCTTTGTATGACCTACTTCACAAAGCCAATGGGGAAGTCACATTCACTCAACACCATGTTATTAATTTCACAACTGCAGTGATCCACTTAAAGTTGTGGGAAGAAAGGTCGCAAAATGGGGCAAAACCCATTGAACAACTGTCTTGCTTAACAATGGAAATTTTGGGCTTGAGGATAACTTGAGGACTACTTGTATCTTATTTGTGAAATAGAGGAGCTAAATAGAACAATTTCCAAAATGACTCATGGACCCAAAATGGGGCCAAGTTTTGAATAAATATTCATAGATTTTTCACTGTTGTTATGTATCTATCACCTTATGTATAATTAGAAGTGAAAGATAAAGTGCTGGAAGCATATTTAAATAAGTGCTCATATTAGTAATTTCCAAATAATAGTAACTTTAAATCTGTTGCAGCAAAAGCTGTAAAGGGCCTTGTAGTTGTTTAAAAGTCAGCAGATTTATTCAGGCTTAAGGTTTTATGGGCTACAAACTCAGTTCATTAAAGGTTGACCTAAACTGATAGATTGCATGGTATTTTGCAATGTGAAGTTGAGGGTAATTCAGCACAGAAACTGCAAACAATGTTCACACAAAATAATCGTTTATGTTGCATAAACATTTTGGAATTCACAGCAATACATTTAAAATGACTAAATATCTCTGGTAGTTATCATAGTGAAAATTAACTTTTTCCTATCAAGCACTATTTTTTGAATGATTGCTATTACTTATATAATTTTTATACTTTCTATTATTCACTTATCCTTGTTCCCAAGTTCTGTTGTCTCAGACCATATTTTTTACACACATAAATATCTCCTATGAATAACATTTTGTGAATCTGCAATGGGACTCTGATTAAGAAACAATGTTCAGCTAGCAAATTTCATGGGAAAACAAACATGCTACCAGGTTTTTTTTTTATTTTTGGCTCTAATAGACTAATACAATTTTCTTTCTCCAATATAAGTTTAAGTATCCCTCAAACTAATCTTGGATTCTGGTGACTTCATGGGAACATCCATGCAGTTTCATGCAGTGGTTTTCTATTATTTTTTTCAAGTCTTTTCTTTCAACTTCCTAGTCTAATCTATAAACTTGGAATTTCCTGGTGCTGTCCCAAGTACAGGAAAATTCTGACCATGAGCACCTTTTTTATCCCTGCTTATTTAGATTAAACAGGAGCTTCTATTTAATGGGGATTAACATAAAATAGTGTTAATAAATAATAAATAAAATCTTATCCCATACTTAATATTCAGAGTAGTGTTTCTAAAAACAATTTTATACTGATTTTCCGAGAAGTAAGCTCAGTTGAATTTAGTGGGAGCAAGGAAACACATAGAGGAAAAGCCTGCCAAATGTAGCATTCCAAACCTTCTTTCTTCAAAATTACAATTTTATAGATACCTTTCGGACCTCCATGCAGAGGGAGACCCAGCTTGGCAATGCATTGGTGCACAACATAAATGGATTCTGCAGCTTATGCACAACTGTAAAGAGACCTACATTAAAGAACAAAAAGGTAATTATATTTCTGTGTAGGGAAGTCTCTTAACAGTGCAACAGTGTAAATATTTTTTTAACTGTAACATTTTAATCATGATTTGCATTTGAGCTGAACTTTACAATTTTTTATGTTTCCTTTCAAACCGGTACGTCTTGCAACCTTAATTATTTATAAAATTAAGATCATTCAAGTTAGGTTTACTACTAGAAGTAAGGAATTGGATCTCTCTGTATGAGAAGCAGGCTGAGACATTTTCCACAGCTGTTTCTCTTAACTTTCTCTTCCTTTTGCTGAAAAAGACGAGCAGTCGTAAAGAGATTGTGTGCATCACTTGCTTCTTTAGTGTTCATTCTCAGGCTTTAGTTCCTAAATACTGTTGGTAGAAAGTGAATTTGACTTATTGTAGGGTACATGAAGTTTATCATCTTGATGATAGAGTTCTTTAATGAAAAATGTATCTTTATTGAAATAGTCTTTACCTAAGTGTCTAAAATGAAACTGTAAACAATTGTGTATAATGAAAGCTGAATCTGTTTTTATTCCGTATCTTGATAAGTCAGCATATTTTATTTGGGTCTTTCCCCACCCCCCCACCCCTGGTATACAAGAAAGAGGGTTTTCTTTTTTATTGTTTTCAAGTTAAGGAACACACTCTCCCTGCAGTTGTGTTTGAACCCCTGGTTTCAAACTGTTCAGAAAATCTATCAAAATGCATTTCTTTTTCCAGATGTTTAATAAATTTAAAAAATATGGCTCAATTTATTGTTAGTTTTTATTAGATTGTTTTATTTATGATTATTATGTTTGTTTTTTGTTCTTTTTTTTTTAGCGGCCTTAAATATTTTCCAGAAATGGAATAATGGGGTATCAAATAAGTTGACAAACTGCAGCTTTTTCAACCTACACCAGAACTCTAAAATACAAAGGGAGGGGAAAGAATTGAGTTCACAAGTACATGAGATTTTTTGTGGGTGAAAACAACAAATGTGAAAACAACATATCAATGATATTAAAGAGGATGGCTTTACACTACATTAAGCCATCATGTGATTTGATTCTGGCGTAATGGGTTTATAAAACCATCCACTGGTGGTGTACATAATTTCTTTCTTGGAATTAATTTACATACCAGTATTATGTTAAGTCTAAAACAAACTGAATTACAATAACCACAAGAGTGCTGTCAGTCAGAATTTCCCATGCTGATTAATGTGATAAAACTACTTTTTCCAGTTTGGGAAGAATTATAATGTGACATGGCTTCTAGGTCTGTAATTTTTGTTGTTTTCATTGTTGTATTGGTAATAGAAAAAAGTCTTCAGGCTAGCTCCTCCTGATTTGTATATTATTATAAACATGTGGATAGAAGGGCTGTACAATTTAGATAAACAGTTGGTGAGTTTATTTGTTAAGAAAATGTGAATTAATCCTATTATTAATTATGAAGGAAAATCATAATTTCTTTACAGTGTGTTGCATACTTTTTACTGCATACTTCTTTTTTTAAAAGGAAGGCAGATTTTTTAGTTCTTCTAGCTAAAAAAAGCTTTATATTAAATTACTAACAGTTATACCAAAGGACAAAATAATCAGAATATAGTATGACTTTTTTCTTGTGTTATGCAACATTTATATTCACCTTGCAATGTATGGCATATTTTTATTTGATCAGGTAGACCAATATGGTCTGTGTCAAAAAAGCTTTTAAAATTTATTATCTTAGCAACTGGTTCTGTGGTTTTTGTATAGTGGGTATATGGAGGATGCACTTTTACAGCTGTGGGGTATTTTATGTTTAACCCCTATCTCCCATTCATAATAATAAGAATATAAGAATATTTTTGTGATACCTAATGATAAGCCTTGGCATGGCATCAAACAATACATTGTTAATTATTGAAATGTTTGGCAAACCTAGTAAGTCTTCATTAATTTAGCATAATTTTAAAGATTCTTGAGATGATAATTTATTTCTTTTGATTTCATTTTTAAAACAATATGAACCTAGTCATGACTGCATTATTATAAATCTGTGTAATATGGATGTTAAATGAATAATAAAGGGAAAATTAGGGAAACTCTATATATCTTAACTAAGAATTTTGTCAAGAAAACTGTGAAGAAATACATTCCTAAATCCTATTTAAATTAATCCAGTTCCAAATACTATGTAGATCATGCAAATATTCATGCAAGCATTCAGAAGGAGATGTTGTATATAACTTCTCATGTTAAATGTGATAAATGGTCCCATTTCAAAACTGGTTAAGTTTGCTTATCCACTGGCATCAAACAAACCTGAAACCATACACTCACTACAACTTTCATAAATGCTCCTAGCAGTAATGCAGTTGATTCAGAATATTTTCTCATCTCTTCCATTTCTCCCTCTTCCCTGAGTCTTCCAACTCCAAGGGAATGGCTGGGGCTCAGGACCCCAGAATGTGGCTCTGATTGGAACAAAGTTTAGGGAGTACTGGCTTAATGTCAGGTTCCAAGTAATGCAACCATCATAAAACGAACTCCAAGGCATTTCAATTCCTCAAAGAACAAGTTTATTAAGATACACCATCTTGACATTAACTAGTGGAAAGCCAGTACTGAAAGCTTCCTGGCTTTCCACATCACTATAACTAAGATTTTCCAATTTTCCAAAACAACATGTCACATTGTCCAACCGGAATGTGAAACAATTGCCTGGAGACTTTGCTCCTCCTTCTCTGGCCGGGCAGCCATTGGAATGTGGCTGACTCATTGTCCAGCTATATTGTTTTGGCTGGAACTCCATCCACTTCAGCTCTCCTCCCATTCAGCTCCCAAATGTGTCAAACTGAATTCATATAATAACCCAGATATAAATCAATCCACTATCTAACCAAATTCAGGCTTGACACTTATTTTCTAATCCAGCTGTATTGTTTGGTCCCAACTCATTTGGAGGGGGCCAGGTTGGGGAAGAGTATTGTGTTTCCTATCCTCTTCACCATCTTTGAGAAGCAAAGCCAAAGAATTGGCTTCTTTCACCTCAGAACTGTCATTTTCCCCATGCAATTCAAAGTCTCCCAATGAGATCTAAATAATAAATAGGAGGGTTTGTTTGCCACTATATTGTTCACTTAAAGCATTAAGAGAAGTAATTGAGAAGCAACATAAATATTAAGAATAGGCTTTATTTCCTCTTTTCATGAAAATCTCATGGGTTTTTTTTTTTTAAAAAAAACTACAAATACTTTTAAGTCATTGTATTGATACAAATTTAGTTATAATTAACACAAAAATGGCTTAAATTAAGATTCATTTCATTCTTGTGTAGGAGTATTTTCAGTGATATAACTTAATCTGAATCGATACAGTTTGTTCAGTATAAAAATGTAATTTATATTTCAAATCAATCAATTTTTTTACAGTCCTAGACCGGAGACCAGAACAAATAACACTCTGTAAAACATACAATTAAAAATTATAGAATTAAAAAAATAAATAACAGTTTAAATATATGATAAAATCGCTTCTTGGCCTCTTGGCTAAGATCAAGCGTAATGTAATTTGTATTTTAAACATATGTTAAAAGTTATTTTAATAGAAATAATTCATAATAATAGCAGCAAACAGCATAATGAGACAAAGTAGCCTTTTTAGTGTGCATTTTTTAATATCTATCATTTTTCTTTAAATTTTAAAGATACAGGGTTATAAGGATATATTAAATGATATAAATATATATATATAGGGTAGGGAACAAACCAGCATTTTAAAATGTATTATCGCTTCAGATTAATTTTAATGGAACTCCTTAATTTCTTGCTCCAGAAAATTGAAAGTCTTCCATTTGAAAGGAATCCTATCCTACTATTGTTGATGTAGACTTTAGACACTGTCTGTTTGGTCAACAAGCAACAATGGGTGATCAGGCTGCAGCATGGGACAAGAGCCTGCTGTGCACAAGAAAAAAATGTTCAAAGGTGTTTAAAGGCAGTGAGGAAGTCTACCATCTTTTAGAGCAGTGGTCCCCAACCTTTTTTGTACCAGGGACCAGTTTCACGCAGAAACACTTTTTCAAGGAGCGGCAAAATCAATTCTTCCCCAATAGTAAAGGGCTTCTTTACTATTTGTTTACTAAAAACATATTTTTATACATATTTTAATCACAATTATTCATTCTTTGCGACCCGGTACAAAATGATCCACGGACCGGTACCGGTCCAGGGCCTGGTGGTTGGGGACCCCTGTTTTAGAGAATCCAACAGCTACAGATCAGGTTTTTTTTTCTTTGTGTTGTACCCTTTGTGAATGCTCAGGATATAGTGCACAAAGAGTAAATATTGTAGTTTTTCCTATAATTTTAATAGATAACTTAATTTTATTAGAATGAAAATTTGTTCTCCATTTCTAAATTTTCCATAAAAATTATAGAGCTCCATGACTAACAATATGTTATCAAATATTGCAGTGGTATTTTCTTTTTATCTAATGGACTTCTCCTCATTTAAATGAAGATATTCAAACCAGACTATCACATAATGGAAACAAAACGTAATAACTACTTTTAATGAATGGCAGATAGTATCTCTTAATATTAAACCTTATTCATCAGCTCTCTTCAAACACTTTCAACTATCTCATTTTAATACTTGATAAGACTGCTTAATTTTAATGAAAAATAAATGCAAGCTAAAACGTTCTGGGGGGAAATGATTGTACAAATCCTTTTAACACATGGTAAAACTATTTTTAATAAACATGTACATAGTCACATACTTAGTAAATACAGTCAAACTATTATTTTGGAGATAGTGGCAATGTTAATAGCAATTTTTTTATTTGCTCCTATTAAAATAAGGACCAATTGAATTCAGTCTGCATGTTACATTCAGAGATGTTATCATGTATTTATTTTTCCAACGCAGCTATGACTTGTATAACTAATACTGCTATATTGGTTGAAAATTGCAATCTCAATAAATGTCCTTGTAAGTAATATAACAAAGTGTTAAAATAAATTATATCAAGGTTTTTATTCACATTTCTTAAAATCGTCTTGATTAATGCATTGTTTGCAGACATACGTTCTTCTTAATTTTACATCTGTGCTCAATTACATTAAGGTATCATGAATACATTTTTATGTAAACATAGCAAGGTAGGAATATTCCACCCAGAGAGAATATCATACATTTTGCATATATTATAATTGCCAAAGTTTTCTTTTTGTTTATGTCTAGAACATCTTGTATGGTTCATCCCAATAATCTCTTACGAATTAGGGGAAAAAAACGCAAACATTCCATTTATATTCAGTGCTTTAAAAAATACTCCACTTTTACTTGTTTTGAGTTAGAGATGTTTTAGGACCAATTTGTGCAGCAACTCTTTCTTTTCCATATTTGCTTTAAATATATATAGTCCTGAAGCGCTATCTTCTGGACAACTTGGAGGGGGGGAATCAGCTTTGCTAACATACTCCAGATGTTCATTAGTCCTGAGGGTATATGTGCTTGTTGTACTTCCCTGCTTCTGTGTTGTACTTTCTTGTAATGCTAGACAACCAATTAAGAAATTAGTTTCATGTTAAACTTTCTTTTCCTGATACCACTGCGAGCTGATGATGTGGTTTCTAGTGGAACAAGGGAGTATTCTTTGCCCTGTTTTCTGTTACTAATGAATAAACAAACCATTGGGGGGTTTTGTTTTTGTTTTTTACTGCCAGCATAGCCATTTACTGGATTCATAATCTTCTCCTGTTAGTATGGTATCAGACACATTTTTTCAAATGATTCTGAAGAAACAGTCATGTTTTGAACTGGGTTTTTCCCCCCTGAAATTATTACATCTCTGTATTAAACTTGTTTATTTTTGAACTCTTAATCATAAAAAATAAACCTAAGAAATAGGTTCATGTAATATACAAATAAAATTTTTATGAGGTACACTAAACAATGCATCCATTTTAAAATCAGAAGCATGCAATCTTGTTCTCTCATCTAAGCTACTATATTTCTCAGAAGCTTAATGAACCCTTTTTGAAAACGTCTATTGCATTGGGTGTTTTATTTTTTAATGAGAATATGCAAAGGGCATATATGTGTAATTTTAATGTATGAAATAGTGCATTTCAATTGGAAAAACCCTTGCCAACTGAATAATTTTGTTTTGTCTTGTTAGCTTTTTTCAACAATTTCAGGAAATTTACAGATTGTTTGACTAAGCTTTTGCATACTGAGCCAAACCATATATATGTAAAGTGAGTGATTCAAAGCATTTAGAATTTCAGTGAGGTTTCTAGAATACCCATGTGAATTCTGGGTTGAAGGGAAAAACTATAATTAGTATGCTTTCCTTTTTTGTTTGTTTGAGTTGGTTTTCCTGTTTAAGAGAGGTTAGGTTAACACTAATTTAATTAGTTTAAAAATCATTCTGCAAATATTGGTTGGCTGGCCAAACTCTCAATAAATACATCTGCAGGAGTAGATGTGTTTTCCAAATTATTTTCCAGATTATTCTCTTTTTTTCCTTTACATTATTGGGACTGTGTTCTCTCTTGATTTTCCTTTGTTCAGTGTTATTATTAACCATATTATCTGGGGTGAATAATGTGTTTTTCTGAGGAGGAATTTGTTAGATTCATTGATTTAATTCTGTGAAACAAAAAAAAATCCCAACTGTTCTAAAATCTGTATGTAGTATTAAATGCATATCAGCAATATTTGAATAAATTAAAGGGGCACTTTGGTTACATATTGTACTTTAAATATTATAAATTTACTCAGTAAACCACAATGAAAAATGAAATTTTCTCCACTCAATGACTAGAGCATATTCAAAAATCTGTTAGTGTCTTAAAATTTCCCTCAAAGCTAAGGCTTCATATGCTTGATAGAGGGAGTCATAGAGTTTCTGTACAAGTTTACTTATTGGCAGAAAATGTGCATCCAGCCAAGGAATTTTCTAGATTGATATGACATGCTACATATGTATTTCATTCATGTCTTTCTAAATATATAAAGCAAGGATGGGTTTGGGTTTTTTTACTTCATTAAATAGAGCATGAAGTCCTGAACCATCTTTTACTTTATCTTGCTACAAATACTAGTTTTCGAGGTTGGGCTGTGAAACCAAAGCAGGATTGGAAGAAAATTATATAAAATGGTACAGAGTAGTATGAGTAGGTGAAGAAGAGTGGTATTTCACTCTGTTTAATACATACAGAAGATGAAAAGGCAGTCCTAGACATATGAATACATGTTCATGCATTTCCATCACTTTCAGTTCCAGATGTTTCTGCATATACATCTTTAATATCTTGTTACAGAACAAAGGGACAGGAACATCTGTGTTGGGGTAAAAGTATTTTTTAATTATTTCTAATACATTTCAAAATATACTGTCCTACAAATTATTAACAAAGGAAATGAAAATATAAATAATACCAACATTCTTCAGTATCAAGTGTACATGTGCACATGTGCAACTGCATGCCAATCTAAAGCAATTTAAAATATTTCAATAATCCAAAGAGCCCACATTGCTGATATTTAAAACTTTATGGAACTCAAATCGTTCATGTTCTCTTCAAACCAGACCTATCAAAACTTTAGAGATGGTTCTTGCAACATTTAATTCTCTTTTGCCAAAACAAATTTACAAAGAAATTTGAAACACTTCATACTGAAGTCTTCAAATTTTCATTACTCAGCTTACCTTTTGATGGATAGGAGAAAATCCAAATCTGTTAAAACAGTATTGTTTTGGTGTATTAAAGCAGGAATGCTTTAATTTGATGAGATTGGTAAGTAGACTTTCAATTTCCAAATCTTGATTCTTACTTTCTTAGAAATATTAATCCCCATGGTACCATTGATACTTCTCTACTTATAACCAACATTTACATATTCAACAAATACTTCTTTTGGTTCATAAAGAGCAGTCCTAAATTACAAAGCTGTTCTTTAAAATTTATGGAGCTGTTCTTACACATTTATAGAGACCCAGATCCTGAGATTTCATATTAGCCAACATGTTGAATTTCAGCTGCTTCTTTTTCATATCTTTATAGAATAAGAAGTGGCTTTGAATAACTATGCCCCTAGTTTTGGAAAACCTTTTTTTTACAATCTGCACTTATCTTCATTTTTTCTTTTGTGCTCAATATAGCACAGGATCTTTAGTAAAGTAGAATTCTATTTTGAGTACCTAATCTTCCAGATATTATTCCAGGGAGTTCCCTTCCAGAGTTGGTGGGGCTATAATCGTTGAACACCTTTTGAGGGAATTGTGAATATAACAGACAAAAGGGGTGCCTTAAGCTTTGCATAGACCTGATGTCAGACTGCATTCTGAGATGCACAATATACATTGCCATGAATGAAAAATGGTCTTTGGTCATATCACAAAGACAGATTACCCTAGCCTCTCCTGTGCTAAAATTTGAAAAAAAAATGGTCTTGGTACAAAGGATAGAGCTCCACAGAAATAAAAGTGGGGACAGTTTGGGTAAAGAGCAGGATTTTCTGTCACCCCAAGAGTCTGCGATTAATATATTGAAATCTCCAAGAAACTGGAAAATGTAGGTAATTGAAGCAAAAGAGCATTGACTTCAGGAAGCTTCTGTTTTTTTGAAAATAGATAAATACATATAATAGGAATTCGTTTAGTTTTTGGTGTTACTTTGGTGTGTTGAGCTCAATCTAATGGCTTTATTTCTCTGTACAAGTTATGGGATTGGGTACTTAATGTCCATCCACAGCCAAATCTCAAGATTTATTTATGAGGGTAGAATTTTTATTTAGAAACTTCTTGTAATATGTAGTAATAATTTAATAATAATAACCTGTTAAGTATCCCTATTCAGAGATTTGGCAGAGAATGCATCATTTGTAGCACATTGGTGCCACCTTGTGGATTTTTTTTACATTTTTCTTTTCTAACAAAATTTTTAGCTGGTGTTTTGACTACCGCCTAGGTAGATCTGTGTGGAGAACTAATGTTTTAACCTAGGCAATATCCTCCATGATTCATTGGGATACAAGAAGGAGAGGTAACATCCAGTAAGGCTTGAAAGAAACTACTCTTTTAGGTAGATCAGATCAGGAAAGAGACTCCATGGGGAAAATAGATGGATGGATGGATGGATGGATGGATGGATGGATGGATGGATAGATAGATAGATAGATAGATAGATAGATAGATAGATAGATAGACAGATAGATAGATAGATTTGAATTGAATTGAATTGAATTTCAGAACCCTGTCAGTGACTCTTCTGAACATTATCTTGCTTCCCAGGACTTCAGAAACATTTCTGTTTTCTTTGCCTGTATAACAACTTACTTCTTCCTTCAAGGCTGATTCTCCCTGATTCTCTACAATCTGCAATTCATCTTTTTCACATTGGATGCGTTACATTTTGATATTTGCAGTTAGAAAATTACTTTCATATTTTCTTTTAATAAAGCTTGATTTCTGTTTTATCTTCCAAAGTGGTGGAAGTAAGCACTCCACTTATAATGTTCTGGCACTGTTGAAATTAGTTTACTTTTTTTTTCAATTTGGTCTTCTAATTGTGAGAAGGGTTGCCCAGTTTGAAAACCTTCACTCTCATACATTTGAGAGTTAGAGTATAGATAGTAAGTAAGATGGTCCCTAGAAGACACTTAGTAGCAGCAGAAACTACCAAGCTGCTGCCTCAAAGTAGTAGGCAGAAGCACCAAACAGGCTTTGGGGAGAGAAGATGACTTCCAGCCATCTACTATTTGGGCCTCAGCAATTTGTTATAAGTAGTCCTCGACTTGCGACCACAATTCAACCCAACATTTCTTTTGGTAAGTGAGACACTAGTTAAGTGAATTTTGCCCCTTTTCACAACCTTTCATGCCACAGTTAAGTGAATCACTGCAGGAATTAATAACCTGGTTGTTAAGTGAATCTGGCTTCCCCATGAACTTTGCTTGTCAGAAGGTCACAAAAGGGGGATCACATGACCCCAGGTCGTAAATATGAGTCAGTTGCCAAGCATCTTGAATTATGATTGCATGGCCATGGGGATGCTACAATGGTCTGTAGTGTGAAAAATAGTCATAACTCACATTTTTCAATGCTGTCACTTTGTATAGTCACTAAAAATGAACTGTTGTCAGTTTAGGACTACCTGTACAGTACTCTGTAAAAAAATCTAGCCCTCCAAAGTTGGATTGATTTTTTTCTAGTTGGGAAAAGGGGTAATAAAAGATCAAACTAACCTTTATTTACATGCTCACAACATTCCTTCAAACTAAAAATATAATTTTTCAAAAAATGGGAGGGGTGGCAAATTTGATTTGATCCTATCTTCCATAATGATGTCATATTATTATTACCATGCTCTCTTGCGATTCTTGGAAAAGTCAAAAGCTCTTATTGTGGTCTCCAAACAGATAAAAATGGCTCATTCAGTAACTTACTTTAATCTTGCTTTAAGCTACATTGATTGATATTTCAAGGAATTCCTTGGTATCCATATCACCTGTTTACAATATGGGCCTTTTTAAAGCACCAGGTACAAGAAGCACATGCATTACATTGGATCACCTAATTCAACTTCCAGTTTCCATGAAATCAGGCAAATGCACATTAGAAATGGAAAAACAAGACTATGAAGGCAACTATTCTTCTCTAGTACTTGACCTCCTAACATAGAGAACAGAAAAGATGAAAGGGTTTAATATTTGTTTCATTTATTTTATATTGTCAGGTGAAATTAAATTATGGAACTTTTATGCACACGAATGCATGTTATTTGGAAATATTATACACTGCTCAAAAAAATAAAGGGAACACTTAAACAACACAATATGTAATTCCAAATCAGTCACACTTCTGTGAAGTCAAACTGTCCACTGAGGAAACAACACTGATTGACAATCAATTTCACATGCTGTTGTGCAAATGGAATAAACAGGTGGAAAGCATAGGCAGTTAACAAGACATCCCCAATAAAGGAGTGGTTCTGCAGGTGGTGACCACAAACCACTTCTCAGTTCCTATGCTTTCTGGCTGATGGTTTGGTCGCTTTTGAATGCTGGTGGTGCTTTTCACTCTCATGGTAGCATGAGACGGAGTCTACAACCACATAAGTGGCTCAGGTAGTGCAGCTCATCCAGTATGGCACATTAATGCAAGCTGTGGCAAGAAGGTTTGTCGTGTTTGTCAGCAAAATGTCCAGAGCATGGAGGTGCTACCAGGAGACAGGCCAGTCCATCAGGAGATGTGGAGGAGGCCGTAGGAGGGCAACAGCCCAGCATCAGGACTGCTACTTCCGCCTTTGTGCAAGAAGGGACAGGAGGAGCACTGCCAGAGCCCTTCAAAATGACCTCCAGCAGGCCACAGATGTGCATGTGGCTGCTCAAACAGTCAGAAACAGACTCCATGAGGGTGGTATGAGGGCCCGACGTCCACAGGTGGGGGTTGTGCTTACAGCCCAACACCATGCAGGACGTTTGGCATTTGCCAGAGAACACCAAGATCGACAAATTCACCACTGGCGCCCTGTGCTCTTCACAGATGAAAACAGGTTCACAGGTGACAGACATGACAGGGTCTGGAGACGCCGTGGAGAATGTTCTGCCTGCAACATCCTCCAGCATGACCAATTTGGCAGTAGGTCAGTGATGGTGTGGGGTGGCATTTCTTTAGGGGGCCGCACAGCCCTCCATGTGCTTGCCAGAGGTAACCTGACTGCCATTAGGTACCAAGATGAGATCCTCAGACCCCTGGTGAGACCATATGCTGGTGCGATTGGCCCTGGGTTCCTCCTAATGCTAGACCTCATGTTGTTGGAGTGTGTCAGCAGTTCCTGCAAGACGAAGGCATTGATGCTATGGACCGGCCCGCCCATTCTCCAGACCTGAATCCAATTGAGCACATCTGGGACATCATGTCTCGCTCCACCAATGCCACGTTGCACCACAGACTGTCCAGGAGTTGGGGGATGCTTTAGTCCAGATGTGGGAGGGGATCCCTCAGGAGACTATCCACCACCTCATCAGGAGCAATGCCAGGCATTACAGGGAAGTCATACAGGCACGTGGAAGCCACACACACACTACTGAGCCTCATTTTGACTTGTTTTAAGGACATTACATCAAAGTTGGATCAGTCTGTAGTGTTTTTTTCCACTTTAATTTTGAGTGTAACTCCAAATCCAGACCTCCATGGGTTGCTGAATTTGATTTCCATTGATAATTTTTGTGTGATTTTTGTTGTCAGCACATTCAACTATGTAATGAACAAAGTATTTAATAAGAATATTTCATTCATTCAGATCTAGGATGTCTTATTTTTGTGTTCCCTTTATTTTTTCGAGCAGTGTAGAATTATATCTTGTACATTTTAGTTATAATTTTCCCCCAATTCTTCCTGACTATAAGAAAAGCACTCAAATATCAGCATATTAGTATATATTAGAGTTCCTGATTTGAGAAAAGTATATAGGAATATGTAAAATCAACTTTTTTCCTTATTTTCCTCAATTCTTGATGACTATAAGAAATGCAATCAAGTACCAACATATTAAGATACACTAGAGTTCCTGATTTGTGATATTAGACTATGCATGTATGCATGTATGTATGTATGTATGATTAAAGAAAACCAATCCTATTTGTTGCAATCAGCTGCAAGAATTATATACTTTGATCTGTGAGTTTTTTGTTTAGTGGATAAGAGCAAATTATAAAGGTTCATACTGCATATTAACTAACACCAATAATTAATAAACTCTCCCATTTAGTCAATCCATTGATACATAGTCCACTGCTTGATTTGGACAGTGAAGTTCGCCCATCTTCACTTGGCCATCTCAGTCGGAGTGCCTCATTGAAAAGAGGCAGTAGCACTCAGTCCAGTCGTGATGACAGTAAGTCCAGTTGTGATCATATTACAGTTTTGTGTGTTGGATTTTCTTTCCTTTCCATTCTGCAAATCATGGAAGAATAATTTGCCTTGATGGTACAGTAGAACCTCTGGTCACAACCATAATTCATTTCATAACTTTGGTCGCAACCCAATTTGGTCGTGACCCAAACCTAATTTTGGAAATTTGGCGCTTACCCCCCCAAAATGGAATTTTTTGGTTGGAACCCAATTTGGTTGTGGTCAAAAATGTTCGGGATTAGAGGTTCTACTGTATAATTCATTGGGTAAACTTTGAATTACTAAATTGAATGTCTGTTCTCATTATCTCATTATGTAATCTTAATTTGTCTTAGGATAGATAGCTGTATTTAAGTATATTGACATCAGATTTTAAATGAGCAGCTAATTGGATTAATTTATTTTGAATCCCAAATGTCAGTCAATTAAACTCTTACTATGAGTGCTTCTATAATGCTTATATTTGCTAAGTGAAGCAGTGTGGTGCCAAGTCTTATTCAACATTATTTAGCATGTTTATTTCTTTAGCATTTATGAATTACCACTCTTGATGTCAATCACAAGTATAATTCCTCTTTAACAATTTTCCAGTAATGAATTTGTATTGTGTATTCTACCTTTTTCAGATTGGCGATTTAAAACTCCTCAGCAAGTAGCATTTGTCGAAAAGTTAACTAAACTTGTAGTAAGCCAGCTTCCCAACTTCTGGAAACTTTGGATTTCTTATGTGAATGGAAGCTTATTTAGTGAGGTATGAGTATTTACATTGTGTATTTAGACAAAATGGAATTTATGGGGAATATAAAATAGTGTTTAGGTTATTCAAACATTCTTTTGCTTACATATCAAGTGTGATTTAATCTCTTAATCTCTCTAATGTCTTCATAAACGACCAACTGGCCAGAGAAGGGCGGGGGGGGATCATTCTTCACCTTCTTGTGAACCTGTTTGTTGCAGTAGCTAAATTTAGAGTAAGAATGGGGGTGTTTCTCAGAATCAAATTTCTATAACATTCATGAGGTGCCCATAATCTAATCAGCATCTCTTCACCTAACATTGAATTGGGAATTACAGGGAGATTGAGATATGAGAAGGAAAGTAGAATATAAATATGTTATTGTTCCTTTACAGTGGGGGTCTTCAAACTTGACAGCTTTAAGACTTGTGGACTTCAACTCCCAGAATCCTCTTCCAGTCATGTTAGCTCAGGAATTCTGGGAGTTGAAGTCCATAAGTCTTGGTAAAATTGAAGACTTTTGCTTTATAGATTGTTTCTGCTATTCCTTCTGCATCAAAAATGGTACTGTTAAGCAGCTTCCAGAGTTCAATACTCTTAAGTTGTTAAGAGTTAGTACTAACTACTACTATTGCTCACCTTCTCACCCTGTGTAATAGGACCCTCCCTTATTACTAATCTGCCAGCATTCAGACAATCACCTAAATAATGACCATTGCTCTTCCCAGCCATTTCTATCAAGTATTGAGAGTTGAATGATAGTTGCACAGCAGCAAATACAAATTAACTGCTTTTTCTGCTATGCTTCTGTCTCATTGGTGGATACTTGGGGATATGGAAATTAGAAAATGACTGCTTTTTATCTCCAATTCTTTTATATACAGGCTTAAGTTCAATATTCAAGCTTGGAAGTAGTGCAAACATATATAAATGTTGCATTCCATTTTGGCCAGCTGTTTCTTATGTTTGTGTTACTTTAAAAGTAAGAAGCCAGTTGAACACAGACATAATGGTTCTCATAAAGGTTGTGTTCAAAACCCACATAGGATATAATTTAGTCATGAAAATAATGAGCAATCATGGAAAAAAAATAGTAATAAAGAAGCTGAATGACTTAGTCTCACTACTTATAAAGATTACATGCATATTTTTAAAAAATCAGTTAAGAATTGCCATAGTTTTGCTAGGTTTAGAAAGTTAGTAACTGAAGTGAAGAGACTTGTTTATATATGTGGTACATGTGCAAGATGTAACCGTTGGGCTTACATCACAAATTTCTACAGGAAGGAGTTAACATATTCAACAAAATTAAAGTGGGAAGTGGGGAAATATTTTGGTGAATATATTTATAGTTTTCATAGATTCTGTAGATCTAAAAGGAAATCGAGATCATCTAATCTAATCCCATATTTAAAAAAACAAGAACTTCAACTAACCAGTCCCATTCTCCCTTGATTCCCTTAATTAATGACCCTGGGGTCTAGCTTTTGTAACACAATCAGGAATTCACCAAACTAGAGAATTTTTAGATATTCAAAATGTATAGATAGGGATTCCTTTGCTCAGCTAAACATTTCTACATGGAAGAGGCTCTTCTTTGGTTCATTCTTAATAGGCAGACTGTATTTAGTTCTTTGGAAGGCTGAAATGATAGTTGTAGTGTATATTAAAACATTATTTTAATATACTTTGAATTTATTGAGTGTACTTGAATATGGTATAGCAAGCTCATTTTTAGTAGTATATATTAGGAAAACTGTGTTGGTACTAAAAAGGTTAAAATATCAGTTAAAATATTTTTATTTCTGCTAATGCTGTCTGTTAATTTATTAAAGTGTGCTAGAACTTTAATTTAATCCTTTAATTGTTAAAGATTATTTTCAACTTGTTGCAATATCCTTACAGGAATTAGATTTTTCTGTATTTACTAAAATTGAATACATAGAATAGTTCAAGTGTTCCTGATAATACTAATGTAGTAAGATGGACATCTCTTTTTCTTTTATAAGACTGCTGAAAAATCTGGCCAAATGGAAAGATCAAAAAAGAATGCCAGGCAGAGGCAAAATGATTTTAAGGTAAATGAACAGGCACCCATTTATTAGATGGTTTTGGAAATCAGAAGTGATTTTAAATATTTTTAAACCAGGAGGGAGCCTTCTGCATTAACATTTTAACTGTATTTGAATACAATGGTCCTGTCGGGCTTAACCTCAAAGGATGTAGAAAAGTCTGGGGGGAATTGATGAAGCCAGGATCCAAGACCCAGCAGAACAAATGAAAAAAAACTGTCCCTTGCTGTTTGGATACTTGCAATCCAGATTTCAATCAGGACTTCCCCAGACTACCTTCTATATTCACTGAGTGATGACAGCAGGTAAAGATTTAGTAGGCTAAAAAGTGCAGAAACATTGAGAGGATAGAGCAGGGCTGTCAAACTCCTGGCTCATGGGTCGGATGTGTCACGTGCTGGCCACGCCCATGCCCAGTTTAGTGAAGGGGGGGAATTCCCGATATGTCACATGATGCCACCATGATGATGTGAGTTTGACATCCCTGGTATAGACTGAAGGCTGGTTGTAATGATAATCTATTTAGCAAACCCTGTTGTTCCCAGATACACAGGGAATCTGTATTGAGCTTTATAGCATAGGCTTGAAACCTGCAGTACCATTCTGGTTAATGGGACAAAACACAATGTTGGATGTGTCTTCATGTAATGTGCTCCTGTAGAGCCCTTCTCTGGTTCCCTAGACCTAATTTGTACCTTGGCCTCATTGGTTCCTGGAACCCTATTATGTATTTTTGGGTTAACTTTTGCTGATACAAATCCTGTCTCTGTTTCACTTCCTGGCTACTGATTAGAATGAAAACTTAGCAAGAATAATCTCTCAGCAAAAAACTCTTCTGTGGTAATAGGACATTTAAACAGATTGACTAATATTAGATTGGCTAATTAAAAAAAAACTACCTTCCACGCATTCAGTTATTCAAATTGCTACCTTCACCCATGTCCTGATAGAACTTAATGAACTGTTTTATCAAAGAGAATGTTCCTTTGTTTTAATATACAATGGTTTATGCACAACTATCATTGGTTCAATATGATGTCTTTTTTTTTTCTGTCTTAGATGATGATTCAGCAAGTGATGCAATCACAGGTCAAACTGATACGTGGTGCTCTGCTTCCATTCAGCCTTGAAGAAAATGAACTAAAAGAATATGGTGGCTGGGACATGAAACCTGAGCTTTCTAGTCAGTGGTTACCCCATGTCATTCAAACTGTTAGGTTCGTTTTATCTTCAATCAATTATCAGTTTTGGTTTCTTTTAGCAAGTCCCATCTATTCTGAATATTTTTATATAGTTTTGAATATTCTCTGTGACCCAAATAATTTGGAATGTATCTAACTATAGATCTAATTGAGACAAAGGACTCACAAAAATAGATTATCACAGAATTGGAAAAAGACATTTAGGCAATTGTGGCCAATCTCCAGCTCAATGCTGGAATCAAAATTAAATCTTCTCACAAACCTCCTCTTGAATACATCCATTGAAGATTGACTACTGTCAACTTTAAATTCCCATACAGTCAAGTATTCCGGCATTTCCTTCCAAAGTTCTCACTATTCTTTATGCTTGAGACAAGGAAGTCTCAAAAAAACAGAGTTTAAAAATTGCAGACTGTCAACATCTATTCAAGACTAAATGGTAAAGGTGTCCAACCAAAATATGATAAAAATTATGAGAATTTGGGAACTACTTGAAAGTAAGGTCCACCCTGCTCTCATCAAAAGTTGGCTTTTAGTTATGTAATGCAGCTATGGCAGAAAACAAAAGTTTGTGCACTCAAAACATTAGGGTTTTCACTGCTAAATTACTTGAAACTAAATCGTAATATGCACTCATAGGAGGAAAAGGTATGAATATCTCCAGAGTCTGAGGGTGAAATTACTGGCACCGTTTTAGCCTGCTGACAAGATAATGATACGAGGGCTATCCACAAAATAGATTACGTTTTCGTCTGTAGCAAGAAGCGGTGGAGCTAACATGGCCATCTTTCGTCTGTGAGTCCGCCGCTTGGTCTGCATCCAGTCGTGATAGTGGGAGGTTTGTATCGTTGCCCATTATTTCACAGCAAATGTTTGAAATGTGTGCTGCAATTGAAAATCCTGCGAGTTGTGAGGTGCGATCAGTGATAAGGTTTTTGTTGGCAAAAAAACATAAACCGATTGAAATTTTTAGGCAACTGTGTGAAGTGTACGGGGACAACAACATTACTGAAGGTGGAGTGTGCCAATGGTGCATTAAGTTTAAAAATGGATGAACTAATGTTCATGATGAACAGCGGAGTGGACGTCCAAGCATTGTGACTGATGAACTGGTCACGAAAGTCGATGACAAGATTCGTGAAAACCGCCGTTTCACAGTAACGGAACTTTCGCTTAGTTTTCCACAAATTTCATGCAGTTTGTTGCATGAAATTGTTACACAAAAGCTAGGCTACCACAAATTTTGTGCAAGATGGGTGCCAAAAATCCTGACAGAAAACCACAAGAGTCAGCGTATGGCCGCATCATTGACATTTCTGTACTCGTACGACAGATAGAGATTCATTTCTTGATTGAATCGTAACTGGAAACAAGACTTGGGTCAAATGTGAACAGCGAGACCAAATTGCATTCTATGGAGTGGGGACACACAAATTCCCCCAAAAAACCAAGAAAATGTTTGCAAATGTTCTCTGCAAGGAAGATTATGGCGACTGTTTTTTGGGATAGGCAAGGTTTGCTTCTTATCGATTTTCTGGAACATGGTGCAACAATAAACTCTCTGAGGTATTGTGAAATGTTGCAAAAACTAAGAAAAGCAATTCAGAACAAGTGTAGAGGAAAGTTAAGCTCAAAAATTTTGTTTTTGCATGACAATGCCCGACCACACACAGCAAATCACACTCAAGAAGTTCTGAATGCTTTCAAGTGGGAGATTTTTCCTCATCTGCCCTACAGCCCCGATCTTGCATCAAGCGACTACCACTTGTTTCCGAGGATGAAGACCTGGCTTGGAACACAGCGCTTTGACAATGACGCGGAACTGCGGGCAGGCGTGACTGACTGGCTCAAATCTCAGTTGGCTGAATTTTATGACAATGGAATTACAAAGCTTGTTCACCGCTATGATAAGTGCCTCAATTTGTTCGGTGAATATGTTGAAAAGTAGTATTTAAGTGTCACTTTCAAGTGTATATAATAAAAAAATTTTCCTACACTTTGTTTTTTTTCTATCGCAAAACGTAATGTATTTTGTGGATAGCCCTCGTACTATACTGTTTATCTATACATGGGGAGAGCTGTGTCATAAAGAAAGTGGCCATTTTCAGGCCTAGATTTCACTGAACACTGCTGTTGCGCTTTTAGTTGTATCCTATTTTTTTGAGTTACAATTGTATTAAATATCATTGGGACTTTTCCTAGGCATATGGCATTGCTGAAAGAAAGGGCTCCACATCTAAAGTACTTAGATGTTTTGGTTTTTTTTCCTATTCACACACATATTACACATCCCATCTGAAGATGCTTTTGTGACATTTGAATCACATAATAAACAAGTGGGATGCATTATAAATTACTTTCTTTTCTTTGGCTTTCCAGGCTTAGCTATGAATCTCTTACTGCACTTGAAATACCAAACGATATGCTTCAAATCATCCAGGATCTTATTTTTGACCTGAGAGTCCGTTGTATAATGATTACATTGCAGCATACAGCTGAAGGTTGTAATTGTTGTTTTGAAAATTTCTAATCATTGATGATCTCTTACTGTTTTTTTTTAAATTATCATCTGTGATTTTATTTTCACATACAGATAGTCCTTGCTTACTGATCACATTTGTGATCATCATCTTCATCACTAAGTGTAATGTGGGTTGTAAAATAAAACATAGTGTGACTTCCCACCTTACAATGTCAGTCCCAGTTGCAGTTGTTAAGTGACTCACTATGGTTTTTAAATGCAGAGTCATGTGACTGCAGCCTGCAACTTCCTTCCAACTTGCCTGTTGACTTTTCTTGTTGGAAGCCAGCTGTAATAGTTGCAAAGGGTGATTCCCGAACACTACATCTCTTATAATTGCATACCAATTGCCAAGCACATGAATTGTGATCATATTACTGTGGACAGACGGCAGCTGCTCCCAAGTTTCAGGATTGGTTTTAAATCTCATTTGGCACCATTGTAACTTTGAAAAGCCACTGAATTAGTAGTCAATAAGCAAGAACTACCTTTACCTCTGAATTTATCTGACTGATAGTTCTGTTTTATAGTTTTAGTTAAAGAATATGTAGCATATGGAAATGGTTCATTTCAATAATTGTTTTGCCTCTTACAAACATTTCATTTGATGAAAAGAAGGACTGGGGGTGACATGATAGCAGTCTTACAATATCTCATGGTCTGCCACAAAGAAGAGGGAGTCAAACTATTTTCCAAAGTACCTCAGGGCAGGACAAGAAGCAATGGATGGAAACTAATCAAGGAGAGAAGCAACTTCGAACTAAGGAGAAATTTCCTGACAGTTAGAACAATTAATCAGTGGATCAACTTGGTTCCAGAAGTTATAAAATACTCCAACGCTGGAAGTTTTAAAAAGAGATTGGATAACCATTTATCAGAAGTAGTGTAGGGTTTCCTGCCTAAGCAGGGGTTCAACTAGAAGACCTCCAAGGTCCCTTCCAACTCAGTTATTCTATTCTATTTTCAAGTACAATGAACAAAGTACATTATTATTATTTGATTTTTATTCTGCCTTTTTATATATAACTCAAAAGTGATGAACATAACTAGGATATTATAACAATTAAATGAATGTTTCCAATATAGATTGAGTTTTCTTGCTTTGCTTGCAGTAAGCTTAATGTATAAAAACTGTTGCCATTATTTTTTAATATAACATTGACAACATTCTTAAATGACAAATCATTTCAGTTCGTAGCGTAGGTTTATGTTATGCTGAAGATAACAGTTTTGACATTGCTTTTTTACAGATGTGAAAAAATTGGCTGAGAAGGAAGATTGGATAGTTGATAATGAAAGCTTGACCAGTTTGGTGGGTAAATTACCATTTTTTCCAAATATTGGTATTATATCGTATAATGTTAAATTTGAGTTAGCATGTCTGAAAATTGAATATGCAAAAAAAATCAAGTGTCATCTATTTAAAAAGACCAATCTAATGGCAGTACTAGAAGCTGTAGCCTCAGAGGAACCAGATCTGAAGGAACTGGAGGACTTCACAGGAGTGAAGAGCTTTTCTTAGACTGAGAAAAGCTGGAGTCAAATCCCCATTCACCTTTACAGGCTATTTTTTTTTTCTCATGATTAACCATAATTTTTAACCTAAATCACAGAATTGTTAAAGGGAATAGAAAAGTGTGTATTCTCACTGAATTTGTAGAATATATTTTATAATAGGATTGCAATTCATGAGCACTTTCTATAAAAAATGATTTATGAAAGTTGCCCTTAATGTAATCCACTTTCTGCTGGATGAAGAATTCTGAAAAATAAAGGGCACCAAATTGGAAAAAGTTTGTTAGATTATTTCAGGGACCTCAATGACATTTTATTATTAGATTTATGCACAGTTTTAGATATACTATTGTGTACTTGAACACTCCAATAAGTAGTAGACAAATTTGAGTTCTTCATCCTTAAATGGACAAATACTTGAAAGGATAATTAATTTAAAATGATAAAGTGATTTTATAAATCATTTAAAAATTATAAGTAATAAGTAATTTTATAAGTAACCTACAGTTTCCTCTTTCTCCTTTTAGCCATCACAGTTTGAACAATGTGTTATACATTCCATCCAGTCACTTAAAGGAGTTTTGGACTGTAAACCTGGGGAGACTAGCGTAAGTAATTTAATACATCTCTTTTATTCCATTTAATAATATAATGGACATAGAAATCATTTAAATTTCTTTGCCATTAAAATAATGAATTCATTTCCTACCAATTTCCAAATAAATGGAAGTGAGCATCAATGCTGTACAACCATTTCTTGTTTAGTGACTACCACAGTTAGCAATCATTCAGAAATACAATGATAAATGAATTCATTTATGACCCAAGTTTGTGTACATGACAACAACATACACCTCAGTGAGAGTAATGCTGGCATAACTGTGTGAAAGAACTTTATCAAAATAAAAGAGACAGCAACTAGTGATTTTCACAGTATCTCTTGCTCTCAGTCACGTGTTCACTTGGCAAGCATTTTGCTTAACAACCTGGTCATTGGAGTGGAACTCCAACTCATTTGGTTGCTAAATGAGAAGTCATTATTAGTGATATGAGACAAGTAGCTCCAATATTAATTGCAATAAAAAGATTAGGTGTCTTGGGTATACTATATATAAAGATAGAATAATTCATAAAAATAATATCTGAATTTTGAATTTTTAAAAATTGATGATAAAATTCTTGCTTGACTTCAGAATTATAAAGACTGATAATAGCCCTTTGATATAATAATGATTCACCTAAGTGCTATGCTTAGAATTACTTGCTTTCTAATTAGAAAAAATGCGCAAACTAGAAGTGATAGCATTTAGTGTTTAGCATCATCAGTTTGCTTTCTGATGAATAATTGTTTTATGACTGATAATTCAACTTCGAGAGCATTTTTGTACAAAAGTCCATCATACATTCTGCAAATTTCCAGCTGATTTTTACTTTGTTATAAGATTCATTCCCATTTAAAAATATGAATGTTTATGCATTAGTTCAAGATTACATTAACCCTTCTGTATATTTAATTTGACCCTTCAGTTGTCAGTTGCACAGTTATTATAAGCAATAGAAATTCCTCTTCTTTCAGATATCGGTCTTCGTGCTTAAATCATTAATTTCATTAATAGCTAAATCATGTAAAGCGTGAGTTATTTTTAAAGAAAAAATAACCAAATACTAGGACAGCACTGCATTAGGCAAAACTCATAGACCACAAAAATATTCAAGCTTTCAGATATTCTCAGAAATGCAGTAGCGAACTAAAAGGATGTAGTTTATGATTTATGCTACAAAAATAACTTTGTGTGTGCACAATATGCATGTATATATTTATAGAGAAAGAGATACCAATCAACACTCAATCCATGAAAATTGTCCCTGATCTAATCAGAATGTAAATAATTTGATAAAATCATGGAGTTATGTTCATTAAATTTGTTAGATCAGTACAACATAATCTCTATTGTGAACCATTTCAAATGCAAAAAGCAGAATTTTAAGGTACATTTTGCAGGTGAAACTCTACTCATATAATGTTAAATAATTAAACATTCAGTAAACATTTACCTTTTTTGCAAAGTAGAATTATTAAGATGATAATCCGTTCTTCAAAATTAGTGTTTGATTCCAAAACTATTTCCAAATGAGAAATCACACTAAAATAAAATGAGCTAACTGTTGCAGAAAATAGATCAAGCCAGAGTAGCAATTACAGTATACAATCAAAGCACTCAGATTCCTATATGTTGTCTTTTACTACATCTTGAAGAGAAAACTAGCTTTTGGCATCCTTAATTGATTTATTTTGGAAGAGAATTAACATATTATACATATGTATTTTCATCGATTATCTACACATCTATGTACTTGGCATCCAATAATCAATGCCTTGTAAAACATAAGATCATACTCCTTCTGCATTTGTGTAACAAAATATTTGAAAGATGTCATAAGAAATTAAATTAGCTTCTAATAATTGCTGCTTTTAGTTCCTATTTAGAGAGTGCATTGTGTAGCTGCAGGTTGTTAACTGAAAGCAAGACAAATGCACAGGAAATGCTTGGCTTTTTCATATGAAGCTATTTCACTCAGTTGTTCCAATAATTGTTTTTCTTTAGATTTTTCAGCAGACAAAAATACAGGAAGATGTGTGCCATCTGAGCATTAACATCATGCAGGTAATGTATGACTCAAAGACCTAAATTAATAGAGTCTTCCATCCTTCCAAGGTTGATAAAATGAGGACCCAGTTGTTGGGGGCTGTAAAGCACTGTGAAGAGGTATATAAGTCTAAGTGCTATGACTATTGCTAATAGGTTTGTTCAGTTACATGTGCTTGAGAAGTTACTGTTTATAAATATTATCCATTTTTTTGGCGACTAGTGAAGTTAATACTGAACTTTAGAATTAACAAATTAGTACTGAACAGAATAACTGAGGAGTTAATTTGGGATAACCCAAAATATTAACCCTCCTCTTTGGTTTAAAGAAGCTCCAAGTCAAATTTTTCCTCAGCTCTTTGCCAACATATACTCTGCTGTTTCCATGAATGAAACTTTTAACTGTAGATAACAATACAGTTATCTAGAACTGTAGAAACAATACAGTTACTTAGGACCAACTACTGAAACGAGGAAAGTTAATCAGGAGCATTTAGATTTTTGATTTTTTTTAATGCACGAAGTTGCCAAACAGCTGAGAACAGATCCAAGGTGATGATTTATTTTTTGTTCACAATGTAAATAGCATCTAGCTGATCTTGGCAGGCCTAGACAAAAGAAAACAATAACAAAGTAATTCTGTTTTTTGCCAAATAGAGTACATGGATGAGTCAGCAAAAAAGAATGGAGTGTGGTAGTACCTCTACTCCATAGCGGTGAAAATGTTGGAAAATACTACTTAAATTCCTTATCTTGGTTAGCAATACTTGTAATAAATGATGGTATCAGATATATTGGTTTTATTTTTTTTGCAGGTATTCATAGATTGCCTAGAGCAACTGAGTACAAAACCTGACAGTGATATAGATACTACGCAGTAAGTGAAATAATTTGGTGATGAGTTTTTTTGACAGTAATTAATTTTACAATTTGGCAAACTTCCAGTTTTCAGTCATATTTCACCTTAAAATGATTATTAGGAACACTTTATTCATAGATCACTTATTTTAGAGATTCTACAAACAATTTGTGTCATTTATTTCACACAGCTATAAACAATTTAACAACTTTCACATTGAATCAAACTGACCAAAACATGTTTAGTATATGATGCACACAATCTATCTTATTACAACTTGTGTTCTTGTTTCCAAAAAGTTGGAAAATTAATTCTTTAAAGAACGCTTGACAAATCATAAACTCTAATTTTCATTTTTATTATATAACTATGTATTTAAATTCTCTGCCCAACTCCAGTGAACTCATGTTCTTCAGCAGGGGTTCTGTGCAAAGGAAAAATTACCCTACATTAACTTCAGGCATCTTTTTTTAAAAAGCAAAAACTTTTTAGCATGGAAGATAAGAGCTTCAGTCTATATATTTAACTGTTGTCGTTTTTTTAATGAATCCATGTCAGTTAAACTCACTAGGGTTATTAAGAAACAAATAAAAATTTATAAGGTAGGTTTATCCTAATAACAAGATGGATTAATCACTGACTACATGCAAAATCCCTTAGTCTTCCAGGTGACATCTCATCTTCAGATTTATTTGGAAGCATCCATGAAGATTTAAGTTTATCTGTAGTAAGTATTATTGCTGTTCATTAAACCAAAAATTAGGAAAAATTATCTAAGCAATATCTTTTAATTTATTTAGAAGTATGTTCTATTGTACATTGTACTCATTTTATTTCTTTACAATATGGAAATATTACTAGCAGAGCATGTTTTGCAAACTTTAATATAATAGAAATTCGTGGTTGGCTAGCCAAGAATTTAGATATCTGCTTTATTTAAAAGCTTACACAAACACTTAAATTGGCTCATAACTCCACATCAGTTGATTAATTTGCATATACAGTTGTGCACAAAAGCTGAGGCATCTCTGGTTAAGCTTTTTCATGGCAGAAAGTTAAATGACATCTTCCTGCACATTTGAATCCATATTGGCTATTTCTATTTATCATTTGTTGAATAGGAAAAAAATAAATATGGCAGATGCAGAAATTTGGTCCCATTTGCAGTTAATTAGTTCTTCTATTTTCAAAAGTGGAAAATAGTAAAAATAATTAATTCCTTAAGATTAGCTAGCTAGATAAAAGATACTTTGCCAGGTGAACAAATACTGCTACCTTCTTTCCCTCTCCAGTTGTGATTATCTTCTGTCTACTTTGCTTCTTCTAAGCAACATATTTGAAAATGAAAATAAACCACTCTTAAAAGTAGGAGAAAGATGCAAAAAATCAAAATGCTTTCTGCAATGGAAAATCTGGAAGACCAAGAAAAATCTCTGCTAAAGCTGTCACACAACTAGTCAGATCTGCAAAACAGAAGGCATGAATCACTGGAAACAACCTGCTGAAAAGTTTGGCTGACACTAGAGTAATTATCTCTCGGTCCATAGTAAACCATTACATATACAACCATATCTAACCTTTTCTCTGAAATCATCACAAAATAAAATATCGAAACTATAGCTTCCCCCTCAGAAAAAAAAAACATTAAGCCTGAAACATTTGGGAAATATACTTCTTTGGACTAATAAAACAAAAATTGAACTGTTCAACCATGGCCACAGCCACACAAAAGTTTGAGGGTGCGGCGGAATGTGAAGCATTTGAAGAAAAGACTTCAGTAGAATAGCACTAGAATAGTCTAGAAAAGCTTTTGGAGCTTTTCAATGTCCAGGAACACAAGAAGAATTTGTGAAGCTGGAAAGAAGAATTTGTTGTCAACATTAATTTGTACATGATAGTATTCAGTATTCGATGAAGAAACCAAAGTTGAAAAGTTAGATATTTCAGTAAGACAAAAAGCCAAAGCATGTGTTAAAATTAATTATGAAGTATTTACAGGAAACAAAAATGATTGTTTTGAAATGGCTTTCGAATTCCGTATGTTTGAATATTGTTGAAAATCTATGGGAATTTATGAAGTATGCAGTGCTTACAAAGAGAGCCAAGTATATTTCTGAGCGAGAAGAGTTATGCAAGAAAGGGGAGGGGGGAATTGCAAAATAAATAAAAAAAACAACAGCATCCAACTTTTAGTTGGAAACAGGAAACATTAGGAAGCTATCACTTCCTATAAAAGACGTTATAAAGTACTGACTGAAAGATGTCCAGATTGCATTGCCATACTCACTCTTTTCTTCTTTTTATTGGTAAGTAGGTATGCATTCAAATTTGATGTTTCAAATTTCACATTTGATAAATGATTCCTGTTGTGTTTCTATATACGAAGAATGATGCACCTTAAGTAATTGGTGTCTTTTGAATAGTTTTTTTACATCAATTCAGTGATGTTGCATACTCTTGTGAATATTTCATGTGTCAAAGGTTCTGTTTTTTCTGGACATTAATAAAATTAATAAAGATGTTAAATGTCCTATTTAAAAACTATTTAAACTTTTAACTGGTTAGCATTTTCCTTTTCTTGTACCATTAGGGCAAACTGCTTGGTTATGTGCATTTTCTTCTTAAAGAACTTCCCTTCATTGGATCCTTTTTTGATTTAGGAACGAAGGCTTTTAATTGTCCTCAGTAATTGCTGCTATTTGGAACGTCACACATTCCTTAATCTAGCTGAACACTTTGAGAAGCATGGTTTCCAAGGAGTGGAAAAAATTATTCAAGTAAGTATTTTCTGACTATAGGTGAGCAACATAGGTGACCTAGAGGTGAAGGAGCTCATCTCCCACCAGAAAGTTTAGAGTTCAATCCTAGGCAGTGGCAGATGTTTCTCTATCAGGACGCAAAGAAAAAATATCTACTGTGAACTCCACATAGACGTCAGAAAGGGCATCTGACCAGTATATGCTCAGTTCAACTCAGTCACCCTGAAAAAAAGGGATTAGAGGATCGTAAAAAAAAAAACTGACTACAGATATTCAAATGAAGTAAATTAATACGATTAGAATAACTTACAAAAAAATGAAGCCATTTTAGAACATTCTCACTTTTTAAATTGTCATATAGGTGGTCCTCAACTTCTGACCAGAGTTGAGAGTAAAATTTCTGTTGCTAAGCAAGGCAGTTGTCATGCCTGATTTTACCATCTTTTTGTCATTATTGTTTAGTGAATCACTGCAATTGTTAAGTGAATCAAACAATTGTTAAGCAAATCTGACATCCTCCATTGATTTTGCTTGTCAGAAGCCAGCTGGAAAGGTTGCAGATGGCATTCACATGACCCTTAAGACACTGAAACCATAGCCAATACATGCTGATTGCCAAGCAGACAAAATTTGAACATGTGACTATGGGGATGCCAGGATTAGTCATAAGTTGAGGACTACCTGTAACGACTTTGTTTACTTTAATTATATATTTGTGATTTATGTATTTTCATAGAAAAGCAGGATTTACAAATTGTAAAATGAATCAAGAAATAAATTGATCCCAACTGCTGAAATTTATCATCCACCTATTTTCAAAATACATTAGCTAAGAATGGAAAATCAAAAATTATGAAGTGCAATATATTCACACTATATTGGTATCCTCCACACTAATCACATTTAAGTCTGAAGTTTAACTTAGCCTGGGTATATACAGTGTTCAATTCAGGGAACCTCAGGCAAGACTATGTATTATGACTTTTTTTTTTCTTTGAATAGTAATAGCACTTAGACTTATATTACCGCTTCATAGTGCTTTATGGCCCGCTCTAAGCAGTTTACAGAGTCAGCATATTGCCCCCAACTATCTGGGTCCTCATTTTACCGACTTCAGAAGGATGGAAAGCTGAGTCAAACCTTGAGCCAGTGAGATTTGAACTGCTGGCAACCGACGGTCAGCAGAAGTAGCTTGCAGTACTCCTTGCACACCCTATTGTCCACTGTATGTCAGTGTCAGAGGTATGAATACTGTTATCCATCTCACTTCTGGAAGAAAAACATACATGGCAGGGCTGTGAATGCTTCAAAAATGATTTGGAAAAAAGAACTTGAGCAAACGTAGCATTTATTCATTAGGCAGCCACATTTTTTTTCCCAAGCTTTCTCACATGTTTACAGTGATACCTTGATAGATTACTTCAAAATCCATCGCTCTTGATGCATTTTTATATGAGGATGTTGTCCCAGTACTCAGTCTGTGTTTAGTATTCGATGTGCTGCTATAGGAAGAAGGGGATGGTTGTAGGAACGGACAGGAAGCGGGAGATGGACAGGAAGTCAGCCATACTGGGAATGTTGCTGCAAAAGGGTGTGCAAAAGGCCACGGAGGGTGAACAGGAAGTCAAGTGTGCTGGGAAAGTCACTGAAATGGGAACAGGGACAGACAGAAAGGTCTTCCCAGCCAAAACAAAGGATTTGTTTGGGACTCATCTTTTCTGATGCCTATTGGAACTCTCAGAACGCCAAGTACCAAGGTATCATGGTCCTTTCAGAGTTGAATTAATGATCCTGCTGCTTTAATATTTTGATTCATTGAGAAAAGCTAGATCATTTTACTTAAGAATATATCAGTTCGCAAATATTTCCCTTATTGGATGCCTCTGTCTGCCAACCTGGAATTTAATATTGCCCATTGTGAAGGAATGTGAACCTGGCTTTGCCAGTGAGGAAGGAATGAGTGAACTATTAAGGGAGTGACTTTATTTAAAATGCTTTATGTCACTTTAGTCAATCAAATTTAAGCGGTGTAAGGCTATGACAATTGCTGTAACAATTGCTACACGATGCACCTTTCTTTCTGCTCTGCTGGGTAATCTTACGTTGGAAAACATTGTCTCTTCCCTGTTGAAAGTTTAAAAAACAGTTTTTCTTGGGTATCATTTTTGTAGAAGGGAATTACAGGCCCAAAATCACAGTAACAATAAAGAAACAGATAAAAACCTTTGCCATGTTACTTGCTTTTCCTGTATACTAATATAATTAGATGCCTTTTTATTTATTGAACCAGATGGAATTTGTGGGGAAATTGTCCAATATTCTGTTCTTGAAACAGTAACTTTGGTTTATATGCAGCCAATATGTTTTATATTGATTGACAAAAAAATGCAATTAACCTAACTAGTACACTTGCAAGATTAAAGGATGTGACATGTAAATTCTTTCTATTAATATTATTAATGTCATGGTTATGTCTCTATTTTAGGTTAGTATGGATTCATTAAAAGAATTAGATCAGCGGCTATTTGAAATATACATTGAGCTAAAGGCTGATCCCATAGTAGGTTCATTGGAACCTGGAATTTATGCTGGTTACTTTGATTGGAAAGATTGTCTTCCTCCAACAGGTAAGTCTTAGAATTTTTGGAATGAATAATATGGGTAAGTATGTTTTAACAGTTTCAAATATTCCACATATTTGAATTAACTTTAAAAGATATTTGGAGAGAAAGAAATGTTAAAACTAAACAATATAC